>CM057458.1:422582500-422945000 GCA_016271365.2 Neoceratodus forsteri
GTTTGTGGTGTGCTTTGTGACTGGGTCTGTATGACACTCATAAAAAAACAGCTGCACCTTCACACATATTGCCACAGGCCTGTAGTGTGCTTTGTGAATGGGCCTCTGGGACACTCATGAAGTAGCTACACAATGACACACATTGCCATTAGTCTGCAGTGTGCTTTGTGAATGTATCTGTGGGACACTCATGAAACAGCTGCACCATCACAAATATTGACAGAGGTCTGTAGTGTGCTTTGTAAATGGGTCTGTGGGCCACTAGTGAGGCAGCTACACCATCACTCACATTGCCACAGGTCTGTAGTGTGCATTCTGAATGATCCAGAGGCCACTTGCACATCAGTTGCACCATTACACACACTTTGCCGCAGATATTTAACTTGTTCCTCTCATGGCCTAATGGGCCACTAGCAAAGCAGCGGCACCATCACATATACTGACACACGTCTATAGTGTGCATAGTAAATGGCCAGTGCACCATTCATGAAACAGTTGCTCCATCACAAACGCTGCCTCAGACCTGTAGCAGGCTTTGTGAATGGCCTTATGGGCCACTTGCAAAGCACCTCCACCATCAAACACATTGCAACAGGTCTGTAATATGCTTTGTGAATGGGACTGCTGGCTACTCGTGAAGTAACTGCACCATCACACACATTGCCACATGTCTGTAGTTTTCTTTTATAAATTGCCCTGTGGGACACTCATGAAACAGCTACACCATGACACACATTGCTACAAGTCTGTAGTGTGCTTTATGAATAGCCCTGTGGGATACTCATGAAGTATCTTCACCAAGACACACATTGCCACAACTCTGCCGTGTGCTTTGTGAATGGACCTGTGAGACACTCCTGAAGCAGCTACACCATGACACATATTTTGCCACAGGTCTGTAGTGTGCTTTGTGAATGAGTCTGTGGGCCACTAAAGAAGTAGCTACACCATCACACATATTGCCACAGGTCTGAAGTGTGCTTTGTGAATGGATCTTTGGGCCACTCATGAAGTAACTACACCATCACACACATTGCCACAGGTCTGTAGTGTGCTTCGTGAATGGTCTTGTGGGCCACTCGTGAAGCAGCTACACCATGACACAAACTGACGCAAGTCTGTAGTGTGCTTTGTGAATGAGTCTGTGGGCCACTCATGAAGTAGCTACACCATCACACACATTGCCACAGGTCTGTAGTGTGCTTTATGAATGGTCCTGTGGGACACTCATGAAACAGCTACACCATCACACACATTGCAACAGATCTGTAATGTGTTTTGTGAATACGTCTCTGTGGGACACTTATGAAACAGCTACACCATCACAGATATTGTGACAGGTCTCTAGTGAGATTTGTGAATGGGTCTGTGGGACACTTATGAAACAGATACACCATCACTTATATTGCCACAGGTCTGTAGTGAGATTTGCGAATGGATCTGTTGGCCAGTCATGAAGCAGCTGCACCATCACACACATTGCCAAAGGTCTGTAGTGTGCTTTGTAAATGGCCCTGTGGAACACTCATGAAACAGCTTCACCATAACACACATTGCCACAGGACTATAGTGTACTTTGTGAATGGGTCTGTCGGCTACTCATGAAACAACTACACCATCACACACACATTTCCACAGGTCTATAGTGTGCTTTGTTTGTGGTTCTGTGGGCCACTCATGAAGCAGCTGGACCATCACACATATTGGCACTGGTCTGTAGTGTGCTTTGTGAATGGCCCCATGGGACACTCATGAAACAGCTACACCATAACACATATTGCCACAGGTCTGTAGTGTGCTTTGTTTTTTTGAAATTTAAAATGCTTTATTAAGATTTTCAGATACAAACACATAAGTAACAGCATGGGTATTGACAATAACAAACCCCCTTGCCCCCTCCCCTTTCCCCACCCTCCTCCCATCCACCCTCCCCCCTTCCCTCCCTATCCACCCATGGCCCTGGAGCGAATAGCAACAAGAGTTTATCTATACTTATGACACAGAGTTGTTATACAGTATTGAGGGTTTCAGAGAGCTAGAGAGCATGGTTAGGTTAGGTCAACTATAATGCACAGAGTTTACCCCATTTCCGATTGAAGTGGGTCATTTTATTTTTAATACTAGCTATCATTCTTTCTGTTTGAAAATAGAATGAGATTTCGTACAATCATTCAGTATGGGATATCACTGTTTGGTCCAACCAATGTTTAAGTACCAGCTTTTTGACAGCCATAGAGATCAAGGAGATATGGTATCTGTGTTCTTTAACTCTTATCTCAGAAAGGTCCCCCACCAGACATATGATGGGAGTGAAAGTCTCAGATGGGAGTCTCAGAAAGAACTGGAAGGGGACATGATCAGTTGTGTTCCAGGACAGTAGCTGCTGCTGTTGTTTTCACAGGGTTCTTGTGGATTTTACTTGGTAGGTTAGTTCTTTTCTTTCTTACTTCTAAGGGGCCAGCAGGGTATTGTTTTGGGGGCTGCTGGATGTTTGAAAACTGATTTGGTGGCTGTAAGTGGGGCTCATTTTGTGGATGTTTCACTGTGTAACAGGCTGCGCTGGTAGAGGCCTATTTCTTCTGATTTAAAACCTATTTGGTGGGATTTTCTTGGGCCTGGTTCTTTGGCTGCTGGGCTTGGAGGAGACACAGGGCTGATACACTCTCTCTCGAGTCAGGTGTCTGCCCAATACCTGCCCTCCACACCCTCCTTCCCAGAAGTCTGCTAATTTATAGGGGAACACCTGCCCTGCAATTGGAGGAAAAGGCTGCAGGTGCAGCTCATGTAGTTCTAGCCACTGGGAGTTGGATTTAAAGGCTGGGAGAGAGGAGCTTAGGGAGTTGTTCATTTCCCTTATAAGTTTAATGTGTTTCTCTGTACCTAGTAACAGGGTTACTGGTGTACAGTGGGACTGTCTCTAAGATTAGTGGGTGACCTGATTAGGCAGTAGGGTGTATCTTGGACTAGGGGGGAACCTGGTGGCTCACCCAAGGAAACCTATTTGGAAGGGGATGGAACCACATGTCATTAGGGCCGGCATCTTTGGGAGGGTGGTGGGGTGCACAGGGTGTGGAGCAGCCATGATACTGGACTGGGCTTGGAAGTTCAGTGGTTGCCCAGTGTGCTACCAGCTAGCACAGCTTAGGGAGGAGGTTGTGGGGATTAGGAGAAAGCTGGGAGAAGGGGGGTGGTATGGTTGGGGAAGGTGTCTGGGAATCTCCCACAGGGTTGCACCAAGCACTAGGGGTGGGGGCATAGGGAAAGGAGTGCAGGAGAATACTCAGGGGTCACATAGGGACCCTGGCAGAGGGGGTCCAAAAGGACACTACCAAGGAAGCAGGCAGGTAACTGGGGACCCTCACAAAGGAGGGACGGAGGGACAACATTCTCAGGGAAGTAGGCAGATGGCCAGGGCTGGACAGAAGGAAGCAAGGCGGGGAGGTGGTTCAGACCTTACACTCAATAACCGCTTCAATTCTCTTCTTCTGCTCAAGGATGAGGGGGGTGATGTAGCCACGACAGGGGTGGTTAGATACAGAAAGGGAGTGGGAGGCAGGAGGCAGGGGCCAGATAGCAGGAAGAACAGGGGGGGACCTGGAATGCAGGAGAATAGGGGGAGCAGAGAATCAGAGCAGGAGGGGCAGGGGGAAGAGGGAGGAAAGCGCAAGGAGAAGGACCAGTTGGGAGGAAAGGTAAAGGAGAAGGACCAGAAGTACAAAGAGGATTCAGTAAAGGGAGCTGAGGGTTTAGGCCAGGGGAGCACGATGAGCAGGAGGAACTAAACTGGAGACAGGAAGGAAGGGAGGATGAGCCAGGCTGGTTTAGCAGATGGGGAGAAGGACCAGTTGTGAGCAGTGAGGGGGGAATTTGCAAGGTACAGAAGGATACTCAGGAGGAGGAGAGGCATAGGATTGGAGGGGAGGGGTGGCCATGGTAAATAAGGAGGGGGTGGCATGTGGCACCCAGATAGGGGGAGGAACAAGGAGCCGGCTGGGTGGAGAGGCCAGTAGAAAGGATGAGGGACATGGAAGGGGGAATGGAGGAAAAGGAGTGGTCAGAGTGCTCCTGCTGGGGGATTCTATGATCAGGGGTATCAAATGGGATAGGGAGGGAGAAGCCTGGCCAGTTAGAACAAGATGCTTCCCTGGACTAACGGTGCACAGGGCTAAGCATGAGGTATATCAGCTGGCAAAGGATTGTGGGGGTTCCCCAGACATACTGGTCCACCTGGGTACAAATGACATTGAGGGAAATAGCGAGCTAGAGATACAGGCAAGATTCAGGGAGCTCTCCAGGGTCTGTCATGACATAGGATGCACAGTTTCCTTCTCAGAAATCCTGCCAGTGCCAAGGGCTAGTGGGGAACACAAAAGGAAGATTAGGGAGATAAACCAGTGGCTCAGGGAGTGGTGTGAGGCCAGAAGGTATGGGTTGATGGGGGATTGGGGGGAGACCTGGGAGGATAAGGAGCTGTATGCTAGAGATAGACTACATCTCAATTTGGAGGGGAAGGGAATCCTTAAGTTGAAAATAGAGGGGTTCATTGGTGAAAAGTGGGGTTTAAACTTGTGAAGGGGGCAGGATGGGAGAAAAGGCTGTCAAGGGGGTGCCGATAAAGGAGGGACTCTGTCTCCACCCCTCTGGGGACCAGGAGGATTGCAGGAAAAGGCCGACTGGCAAAGTGCAGACCAGGGGAAAACAGAATCCCCATGGGAACACGAGCAGGGGAAATGGAACTATAGGGAAAGGGTGGAAGGTAGTCCTGCTAAATGCCAGGAGCTTGGGCAATAAAATGCCTGAGCTCCAGGTGATACTAACTGAGGGAGCAGTGGATGTGGCAGTGGTCACTGAGACTTGGGCCACTGCAGGACATGACTGGGACCTGAACCTGGAAGGTTACACTATGTTCAGGAAGGACGGGGGGAGGGAAGGGGAGGAGGGGTAGCGATGATAGTCAAAAACTGCATTGGCATAGGGGAAGTAGAGGAGGCGGAGGGAACCGTGGAGGCAATTGGGTCACCTTGATTACAGGGGCAAGAGAGTAAAAATAGAGTGGTGTATAGACCCCTGCCCTGGCAGAGGAGCTGGAGGACAGTCTGGTGGCAGATTTTGGGAGACACTGCAGACTGGGCAGAGGAATGGTGGTGGTGTGGGGACTTAAACATGCCAGGAACAGACTGGGAGACTATGACATCCTCTGTGACCAGGAAACAGAGATTGTTGGATGTCTTTCAAGACGTTCCTAACTCAGCAGGTGAGGAACCAACCAGGAGGCCGGGTACTGGATGTGGTCCTGGCAGACAGTGACCAGATTGGGGGCCTGGAGGTAAGGGACCCATTGGCGGGGAGTGAACATGCCACGGTCTGGTTCTGCCAGGACCTAGGAGAGATGAAGGCTGCACAAGGCAGAGTAACCGACTTCAGGGGCCGGATTTTGAAATGGGAAGGATCCTTAGGAGCATTTGGATGTGATTGGGTCAGACATGGGCGCTGATAGTAGGTGGAAATCATCAGAAGAGGGGTGCAGGATGCTACCAGCACCTGTGCAGAGTAAGACAAAATGCGGTAGGGCCCAAAAACCCTGCTGGTGGACCAGGAGATCCAGCAGGTGGTGCGGAAAAGAAAGCAGCCTATAAGCAATTCAAGTGCTCAAGGAGTGAAAGGGATCGAGGGAGATGCAGGCTGATGGCTAGAAGGGCCACTAGAGTGGTGAGGTGGCTAAAAGCAAGGAAGGAGCAGAACCTGGCCAGGGAAATTAGAAGAGGAACAAGGGGTTCTTTAGATACCTTGGGGAAAAATGAAGGGTGAAGGGCAGATTAGCAGGATTAAATCAGGGAGAGATGGGCACAAGACCGGGGGAGCAGGCTGAGGTACTAAATGGTACTCCCTCAGTTTTCACCAAGGAAAATGGGGGTGCTGCATCATACATGGGAGGAGACAGAGATACCGAGGAGGGGGGGACCCTTACCGATCGGCGGGTCTGGGGAGAGGGGGAGGCATCACTGGCAGGTGGGGAGAGGGCTAAGCAGGGAGAAGAGGTACCGGAAGTGGAAATCACAGCAGAGAGAGAGTGAGGGAAGCCCTCAGCTCCCTTAAGACGGAGAAAGCACCGGGGCCAGATAAATTACATCCCAGAGTGCTGAAGGAACTTGAGGATGTCCTGGCGAAACCCCTGGTGGATCTTTTCACCTTCTCTCTGAGGACAGGGTGGGTGCCCCAAGACTGGAAGATGGTGCATATAGTGCCTATCCACAAGGGGGGATCAAGGGAGGTGGCAGGGAACTACAGGCCTGTCAGCCTGACATCGGTGGTGGGCAAGGTGATGGAGGGGATTGTCAAGGAGAGGCCGGGGGGGACCTGGATAAGTCAGGATGCCTGGACGATAGACAGCATGGATTCATCCTGGGGAAATCGTGTCAGACAAACCTGGTGGAGTTCTATGACTGGGTGACAAGTGCCTTGGACCTGGGTAGACCAGTGGACGTCCTCTTTCTAGACTTCAGCAAGGCATTTGACTCTGTTCCTCACATGGGCCTGTTGAATAAGCTGGGAGAAATGGGGGTTGGGAACCAGATGATCAGATGGATAGGCAATTGGCTCCAGGACCAGACCCAGAGGGTCGTAGTTGGTGGGATAGTCTCATCCCCAAGGACGGTCATTAGTGGGGTCCCACAGGGATCAGTCCTTGGGCCCCTTCTGTTCAACACCTACATATCTGACATAAGGACAGGAATCAGGAGTGAGATGAGTCTCTTTGCAGATGACTCGAAACTGGGGGTGGTGGTGGATGGGGAGGAGGGGAGGGTGGCCCTACAGGGGGACCTGGAGGCTCTGGAAAGATGGTCTAGAAAGTGGAAGCTGAGGTTCAATGCAGGGAAATGTAAGGTACTCCACCTGGGGGCCAGAAACCCAGGCCAAGTGTACACCCTGGGGGAATGCTACAAGTCTCACGATGGCTGAGAGGGACCTGGGGGTGGTGGTGGATGTCAAGATGAACAACTCTGAGACTTGTAGGAGGGCAGCAGCCAAGGCCAACAGGATGCTGGGATGCATCGCTAGGGGGATCACCTCCAGAAGGAGAAGTGATACTCCCTCTGTATAACTGTCTTGTGAGCGCACCTTGAGTACTGCGTGCAGTTTTGGAGGCCACACTTAAAGAGGGACATTAACCTCCTGGAGAGGGTCCAGAGGAGGGCAGCCAAAATGATTTGGGGCTTGGGGGACAGGACCTATGAGGAGAGGCTCGAAGAGCTAAAGATGTACACATTGGAAGAGAGAAGGGACTGGGGGACATGATAGAGGTCTTCAGGTACATAAAGAGGGTAAATAGGGGAGGAACAGTCAGGGTGCTTCGAAGGAAGGAGGAGGGGGCCACTAGAGGGCATGGGTGGAAGCTGGAGGGGGGAAGATTCAGGGGAGAAAGGAGGAGGTGCTACTTCACTGAGAGGGTGGTGGAGCCATGGAATGCACTGCCTAGGGGGCTGGTGGAGGCAGAGACAGTGGAGGGGTTCAAGAGGGGGTGGGACAGGTACAGGGGAAGGGTTCTGGAAGCAAAATCCAATGCAGCAAGAATATCCGGAACTGGGAAGGGAGAAGCCAGAGAAGGCAAGGGGGACAGCAAGGTCAGCACCCAGGGTGGGGGCTGACCAAACGAGCAGACATGAAAGACCATTAGGCCTATTCTGCTGGCATTTTAGTATGTTAGTATGAAGAGCTCATCTAGACCTAGTAGTGGATCCATTTGAGACTGGATAAAATCCCATAGGGAGGAAACTTTTTCACAAGACCAGAAAACATGCAACACAGTCCCATCTTCTTTTCCACATCTGGTACAGGCAGGAGACTGGAGCCGACCCATTTTGGCCATTTTTATTTGGGTGTAATAGATATTATTGAGAATTTGATATTGAGTGAGCCTTAGGCGGTCTTGGGAGTATATATATATATATATATATATATATATATATATATATATATATATATATAAAATCACACATGCCGACACAATGCAAAGCATCATGGGCTGCATATGCAAATCACCACAGAATGTTATGCTGGTTCAACTTTAAGCAGAATTGCATGGTGCTGAAAGGCCTCTTACACAGTTTGTAAAGGGTGCTAACAGAAGACATAGACACATGTTTCTTCCTAACAGGACTCATCAGTATGCCTCATCTGTTTGACACCCCAGTGGAATGGACCAGCTACCCTAAGACAGTGTGTCTTGGATATGTTGTGGTGAACCCACTAAAATAAAAAACTATTTAAAAGACAAAGAACCTCTGTGCGGAAACACTGAGGCAAGGGTTACCCCAAAGGGCATTTGGCTGGGAAGCCAAGTTTCAAGAAAATACAAAATCACACATGCCCACACAATGCAAAGCATCATGGGCTGCATATGCAAATCACCACAGAATGTTATGCTGGTTCAAATTTAAGCAGAATTGCATGGTGCCGAAAGGCCTCTCACACAGTTTGCAAAGGGTGCTAACAGAAGACATAGACACGTGTTTCGTCCTACCAGGACTCATCAGTATGCCTCACCTGTTTGACACCCCAGTGGAATGGACCAGCTACCCTAAGACAGTGTGTCTTGGATATGTTGTGGTGAACCCATTAAAATAAAAACTATTTAAAAGACAAAGAACCTCTGTGCGCAAACACTGAGGCAAGGGTTACCCCAAAGGGCATTTGGCTGGGAAGCCAAGTTTCAAGAAAATACAAAATCACACATGCCCACACAATGCAAAGCATCATGGGCTGCATTGCAAATCACCACAGAATGTTATGCTGGTCCAACTTTAAGCAGAATTGCATGGTGCCGAAAGACCTCTCACACAGTATATATATATATATATATATATATATATATATATATATACACAGGTCCTTCCAGATTGATGCCCAATTAAACACGTGTCCAGGAATAAGGCATTCCCAGACTTTAGAGCCTTTTCAGGGGTTGGGATAGAACCCCGATAGTAGGATATTATATATTTGGGCCACTCCATGGGGTTGAGTAACTAGGTTCTGTATCTGACTTATTAGGGTGTCTAGCTCAGACGGTTTGAGAGTGGGACCCAATTTTTGCAACAGGAGGTGCCTCAGCTGGAAAACTTTAAAAATTTGCTTAGGAGGGATGTGAAACTTAGCTAGGATTTCTGAAGTAGTGAGAATCCTTTCAGACAAGTAGAAACCTGCCAGCTTGGCTCCTTGAAGTTGAGGAAGCCAATCTATCGAGAGTATGGAGTTTCCTATTTTCAGGGATGGATTGTCTAGTATCAGTTGTGATGCATCTTTAGCAGGGAGTCTATGAAGCGAGGTACAGGGTTGAGAGAAAACTTTAACTGAGGCACCTATTACTGAGTTTTTCAGTTTGTCTGGTAGGGACCTCATTGAGATAAGGAAAGTTGCATTGGGGGATACCTTAGCAGAGGTGAACAGGTTTAATTCTATGCGTGTCCATATTAGAATATATTCAGTCTCTAGTTGATGGTGTAGGGGGAGAGCCATTTCCCACATTTTTGGAGACGACTAGCCCAGTAGTTGTAGAGAATGTTAGGGAGTCTAAGCCCACCATTGCCTTTGGCTAGTGTAAGCTTGTTGTAGGAGTGTCTTCGTGTCTTGTCCAGCCAAATAAATTTAGTAATTATAGAGTGGATATGTTGGAAGAAATAGAGGGGAAGCCAGAGATTTAGCATATTAATAGGGTAAAAGAGTCTGGGCAGAATGTTCTTTTTAATTATGTTTATCCTTCCCCACAGTGAGATAGAGTTTTCCATCTTTGGAGATCCTGTTGTATCGTGTGAATGATGCCTTCTAGGTTCTTTTTCTGGAGAGTGGGGATATCTGTAGCTAGGTGTATACCTAAGTACTTAATAGTTTGAGGAAATCAATGCATTCCAAATATAGTAAAGTCCTGATTGAAGGTACGATGGTTTAAATGAAGAATTTCAGTTTTGTTGTGGTTTCGTTTATAGTTAGAAAATAAACCAAACTCTTCTATCACCCCCAGAGCCACTTCAAGAGAAGAGGAGGGATTCACCAGATGAAGTAAGATGTCATCTGCATACACTGAGAGTGATAGGGTAAGGTTGTCCAGTGGTATGCCCCATATGCCCGGTGAGGACTTCAGTTTCCTAATCAGAGGCTCTAGGTAGAGGTTGAAAAGAAAAGGGGATAAAGGACAGCCTTGTCTGGTGCCTGAGTGGAGAGAGAAATGTGGAGAAAAAAATGTTACAGTATATTCTGGCTGTTGGGGCAGAGTAGATTACCTGGAGCCATTTGATAAAGTCAGAGGGGAAGCCCATCCCCTAAAGGGTACATCATAGAAAATTCCAATCTACCCTGTCGAAAGTTTTTTCAGCATCTAGGGATACTAGAGCCATGGAGTAAGGTTCAGATTGGGCGTGGGGAAGAATGTGAGCTAACTTTCAAAGGTGGTCTGCCGAAGATCTGTTCGGTACGAAGCCTACTTGTTCTGGACTAAGCAGTGTGGATCAGATCTTCTGAATTCTTGTGGTCAAGATTTTCATGAGAATTTAAAGGTCACAATTAAGCAAAGAAATGGGGCAGTAGCTGGAGGGATGAAGGGGAGGCTTGTCTGGTTTAAGAAGAAGAAGAATCATGGCCTCCAAAAGAGAGGGATCTAGGGAGTCAGCTGAAAGCATGTATTGGTAGAGGTTGAGTAAGTGAGGAGATAATTCTTTAATGAAGAGTTTGTAAAAGTTGGAAGGGAAGCCGTCTGGGCCTGAGGATTTGTCCAAAGCTAAGCTGTTTATAGCTTGTATAACCTCACTCTGTGTTAAAGGAGAAGATAAGAAGGCTTGTTGGAGTTCCATTAAACTAGGGAGCTGGGCTCTCGCTATGTATTCCACAGTCTCTTGCGAGGATGGGGGGGTTGGCCTTTTGTCCTATAGAGAAGTATGGAAGTCCTCAAAGACTTTAGAGATGTCTCTAGGGAGGGTTCTAACCATGTCATCTCTATCTGTGATTGCCTGAATAATTCTTGAACCTTCTATTTCTCTCATTCGGAGAGCCAATAGGCATCCAGCCTTATCCCCCTGGTCAATGTAGGAGGATCGAGACTTAAGAATGGCATATTCGGCTTTCTCTCTTAATAGGTCCGACTATTTATTTCTGAGTGAGATTAGGGTAGTAAGAGAGAGATTGGTGGAGATGAGGGGGAGAGGGATCATTCTAAGGAATGGATTTGTTCTAAGAGTTCTCTGGCTTTGGCCTCTCAGAGATGCTTCCGCCTAGATGCTAGCCGAATAAATTCTCCTGTTAGGAAGCATTTTAGCGCACACTAGACTTGGTCTAGCCTGGGAACGGAGTTGAGATTGTCTTCCAGAAACATTGAATAAAGAACCTTATTTTGGAAATAATAAATTTGTCCTTGAGGAGCTGTGCATTTAATTTCCAAGTAGTATCCCTCTGCATATTAGTGGAGGGAATGAGATGAAGCCATATGACCGCATGATCTGAAAGAACAACTGGTTCTATACCCCCTTCCAGGGTCCCAGCTAGTAAAGTAGAACTTATTAGGACAAAGTCTATTCTAGAAGATGTGAGATGCACCTGGGAATGAAAAGTGAAGGCTTTTGTGGAGGGATTAATAACTCTTCAGGGGTCACAGAACCCTAGGATGTCCATCAGCACATTAAGCACATTTTGGGCCGGTGTCGGGGGCCTAAGGGCTTGGACTGACTTATCTAGTGCCTGTGAGGATGGGAGGTTCCAGTCTCTTCCTAAGATGAGAGAGGCTGGCAATAGGGGTGCTATTTTATCTGAGAGTTCCATGACAAAATTTGGACCTCCACCTACTGGAACATAGATACTTCCAAGATTGGTAGGGACTCTGTCTAATATACCCTTTACAAGGACAAATCTGCCCTGAGGGTCTTTGACAGTGGATTCTGGCTGGAAGGGAATGTTTTCCATGATTAAGATTGTGACCCTTTTCCTGGCTGTGGAATCCCCTCCTGAGAAAATAAGTTGGACCCCTTGTCTCCGCAAACAAGTTGCTTCCTGAGTAAGCAAGTTGGTTTCCTGAAGAAAGCTAATATCGGCTTGAAGCATAGATGGGTGCTTGAGAATTTGGTATCATTTGATCTGCTCTCGAGCTCCCCTTACATTCCACATGATAAATTTAAACTTATGGTTAGCCATAGCCAGTTTTGCTTTTCGCATATCTAGAAATATTAGCTAACAATGTGATTGCTCCAGGCCCTTCCCCTCCCTCTTCCAAACCCCTGTTTCTCAGCCAAGTACTAGTCAGTGAAAATCCTATGTACCACAACAATATTTGCAACAGTAGAAGAAAACAAACACATCGAGTTAACATTGGCTTGTGTATAAATTGAGAAGTATAGACAGGAACCCTCTCCCTCTCTTGGTATCCTCCTTAATAAAGAAAACATTGTCTTATTAACTATTGCCCCCTCATATCCTTCCTCCCCAAACCCCATCAACTATTTACACAGGTCTTCCATATTGCCAGTGACTCACTACATGAACTGGTGTTTAGGAAAAGGAAGGATCAACCCAGTTCAGCTCTGAGTCCCACTTCTATTGAGGTAAATACCAGAAGTAAAAGAGGAATGTTTATCCATTTCCCTGGTATTTTAGAACACAATAGGAAGCACCATATCTTGTTGGTCAAGCTGAAAAGAAGTGGTAAAGAGCCGACCCTCCCCATTAATCGGTATGCTATGCAGCTCTACCTTGAGCCTGAGCAGCCTGGAGTCCCCCTTCCTCCCTCCCAACTGCCTATACCTGTCCATTATTCCTAGAATTTACCATTAAACCCAAGTTCGAGAGCTTGCCTCCTCGTATGACATATATGGGGTGTGACCCAGGAAAAAGTGGGATCAATATAGTGTGCAAACCCCTGTCTCTCATGAGATTGATTGAGTTTATACAGTAATTCTCCAGCTGGAAAAAGCCTCGTATAGAATAAGTCCAGGATTTTCTTACTAGACCAATGTCTCCGGTCCATATCTTTGCTTACGCAACTTCACTCGTGAACACTCCTATCAATTGAATGGGCTTTTAATACTAGGCCCCGGTACCGACTTGACTTCGATCCAGAAAGTAGGAGCCCTTTTAACTAGGGCACCAGTTGGGTCACACAATTAACAGAACCCTCTCGGAATCCACCCCAGTCATTTTCTTTTTTGCCACCCTAAATCAGACTATAGCTTCTGAGTTCAAAATATTAAGGTCTGTGGCAATGTTAAGAAGAAATTAGCACAGTACTTGCAGGGGATATGAGTCCTGTAATCATCGGGAGTTTTAGTGTGAGGAAGTGCCAGTTGGAAGGGGATGACTATGGGACCAAAAAAAACCTTCCATCTGGAAAAGATTTTCCCCTAGAATCACCTTGGAACTGTGGTTCCTTCTGGTTCTTCAGGATCACACTATAGACCACTGCTCCAAGGGACGTGGCCTGGACACTGCCAGGAAAATACCGGCCATCTTCCCCAGCTGAGAAGGCCCCCGCCACTCCAGGAAGAAAATGTCCACCAAATCAGGTAACCATCAAAATAGCGAATTTAAACAGAAAATAGGAGGGAGGATATAACCTTCAATGCTGCAGAAACTAGATTTCAATCTAAGGGAATATTTATCCTGCTTTAAAGAGGTCTGGCAGCTTGTTTGCTAGTTCGGTTGCTGCTTGTGTGGGCGATTCATAAGATAATCAGGTGCCCTCGATGGAAACTTGTAGCTTCACTGGATACAGCATTTTGAAGGGGATGCCAGCCGCAATCAATTTGCTTACTGTGGGATGAAAAGCCGACCGCTTTTGGTGGGTTTCATAAGGTAGCTCTTGTGTGACTCTAAGCTTGGTGCCTTTCCACATTATTACCTGTAACTCTCTTACCGTTAAGAGAATGTGCTGTTTCTCAACAAAGCTTAGGAATTTTAATATTATTGGTCGGGGGGCTCCTGGCTGCGGTCTTGGTCTGAGTGACAGATGAGCTCTTTCAATTTGATAAATGGGGTTAAGTGGGGAGGGGCCCATGACTTTCTGCAGGAACTTCTGTAAGAAGATGATGGTATTGGGCCCCTCTTCTGCCTCCAGTAAGCCCATCATTAGAATATTGTTTCATCTGCTTCTTCCCTCAAGGTCTTCTGTCTTCATTTGTAATTTTTGAACCTGCTGGTGAAGCTGCACAATTTCTGAGTTTAGTTTGTCTCTCCACCTTTCAGGAGAAGAGGAACGGGCCTCCGTATCTCCCACTCTCCAGGTTAGGTCAACCAGATCCCCCCTGATGGATTTCACCTCAGATGAGATCTCTGATAAGGTTTCTCTGAAAGGCATTAGTTCTTGGAGAAATCAATCCTCTGTGAGTGGAATCAGTTGAGAGGTTGTAGGCACATTTTTACCAGCCATAGCTCATTGGGCCTTTGATTTCTTAGGCATCTTCTCTGGTGAGGGAGGTGGTGCGTGTTTCAGCGGGGCCTGCCTGCCTCATATCAGTGTCCATCATGGAGATTAAAACCTATTGCAATGTGGTTTTCACTAAAATCGATTGCTGAAGGTAGGCGCTCTCTGCTGATTTGTATATTTCAAGCAAAACTCTCCAAAATAAGGCTTTGAGAAGCAGTGATGAGAGGTGAAGGACAGGAGCTCCAGGTCCTTGCTGCTGCTAGGTTGCCTGCATCACATGACCCCCACCTGTAGTGTGCTTTGTGTTTGGGTCTGTGGGCCACTCATGAAGCAGCTACACCATCATACGTATTGCTGAGTGTCCATAGTCTGCTTTGTGAATGACCCTCTGGGCCACTCATGAAGCAGCTACACCATGACACCCATTGCCACATGTCTGTATTGTGCTGTGTGAATGGCCCTGTGGGACACTCATGAAGCAGATACACTATCACACACATTTTGCCCCAGGTCTGTAGAGTTCTTTGTGTATGAGTCTGTGGGCCACTCATGAAGTAGCAACACCATTAAACCCATTGCCACAAGTCAATAGTGTGCTTTGAGAATGGCCCAGTGGGACACTGATGACACAGCTGCACCATCACACACATTGCCACAGGTCTGTAGTCTACTTTGTGAATAGGTTTGTGGGCCACTCATGTAACAGTTACACCATCACACACATTACCACAGGTCTGTAGTGTGCTTTGTGAATGGCTCTGTTGGCTACTCATGAAGCAGCTACACCATCACACACATTGCCACAGGTCTGCAGCATGCTTTGTGAATGGATCTGTGGGCCACTCATGAAGCAGCTACACCATTACACACATTTTGCCACAGGTCTGTAGTGTGCTTTGTGAATGGTCCAGGGGCCACTCGCACATCAGCTGCTCCACCACACACACATTGCCACAGACATTTAGCTTGTTCCTCTAATGGCCTAATGGGCCACTTGCAAAGCAGCTGCACTATCATATAAACTGCCACACATTTGCAGTGTGCATAGTGAATGACCCTGTGGGCCACTTATGAAACAGTTACACCATGACATTCATTGTCACAAGTTTGTAGTGTGCTTTGTGAATGGGCCTGTGGGACACTCCTGAAGCAGCTGCAGCATCACATATATTGTCACAAGTTTGTAGTGTGCTTTCTGAATGGGCCCCTGGGACACTCATGATTCGAATCAGCTACACCATGACAGACATTTCCATCATTCTGTAGTGTGCTTTGTGAATGGGCCTGTGGGACACCCCTGAAGCAGCTGCAGCATCACACATATTACCACAGGTCTGTAGTGCACTTTGTGAATGGGCCCCTAGGACGCTCATGAAGCAGCTGCACCTTCACACACATTGCCACAGGTCTGTAGTGTGCTTTGTGAATGGGTCTGTGCACCACTCAGGAAGCAGCCACACTGTTGCACATATTGCCACGGGTCTGCAGTGTGCTCTGTGAATGGGTCGGCTACTCACAAAACAGCTACCCCATCACACACATATTGCCACAGGTCTGTAGTGCACTTTGTGAATGGCTCTATCGGCTACTCATGAAACAGCAACACCATTACACATATTGCCACATGCATGTAGTATGCTTTGTGAATGAGTATGTGGGCCACTCAGGGAAACAGCTACACCATGACACACATTGCCACTTGTCTGCAGTGGCTCTTTGTGAATGGTGCAGTGGAACACTACTGAAGCAGCTGTACCATCACACATATTGCCATAGGTTTGTAGTGTGCTTTGTGAATGGGTCTGTGGGCAACTCATAAAGCAGCTACACCATCACACATATTGTGACAGGTCGTAGTGTGTTTTGTGAATGGCCTGTCAGTTACTCATGAAGTAGCTACACCATCACACACATTACTACAGGTCTGTAGTGTGCTTTATGAATGGATCTGTGAGCCACTCATGAAGCAGCTACACCATCACACACATATTGCCACAGGTCTGTAGTGTGCTTTGTGAATGGTCCAGAGGGCCACTGGCACAACAGCTGCACCATCACACATATTGCCACAGGTCTGAAGTGTGCCTTGTGAATGGGTCTGTGGGCCACTTATGAAGTAGCTACACCATCACACACAAGAACAAGATGTGCAAAATGCAATTTAAACAAGAACTGGAGCACATTAACCCACATGCAAACAACTTCCCTTGCTTATTCAATGCTATGAGCATCTTCTTCTTCAGGGGTGGAGTTGTGTGAGTAAAGGCACACTTTAAGTAGCCCTAAATCCAACTTAATAATTATTCAATACACCAATCTAAACCCTCAAAATAGACTATTTGACCATATATGCCAGGGGCAGTGAGTGATGGGTCAGGTATTTAAAGGATGGCCCACCTGCCGATGCACAAAGCAAACTACAGCTCTGGGGTTATGCTTGATGGGGTGTCTGCTTTGTGTATGGCCTGCAGGGCCATATGAAAACAATATGATGATCTGGCAGTGTTTAGAAGTGAGAAACAATAAGTGCTATAGTTGTGATGTGAACCCAGGCCTGCTTGAAGTACCTTTCCACTGCACTGCCAGCTGTTCTACCAGGACAAGTAGAAACCAGGGATCCCAATGACAATCCTGTTTCTTCAATCCTCGCCCTGAGGCCACACAAATTAGGATTACATTTTTTTTATTTACAAGATGCGCAGTGTGCATATATTTGAAATACAATTTAGAAGTGAGGAACAAATATGTGCTCTAGCTGGGAACTGAACTTAGGCCTGCACAGAATACCATTATACTGCACTACCAGCTGTACTAGCACGACAACTGGAAACCTATGTAACCCAAAACACATATCCTTTCTCAGTGCACACCCGCAGCTACACAGATTGAAAAATTACACTTTTTTTTTTATTTACAAAGTGTGTGATGAACATATATTTAAATTTAAATTCTAATTCTGGTAGTGCAGCTGAAATGTATTCCAAGCAGGCCTGGGTTCAAATCTCACCTAGGGCACTTATTTAGTTTTCACTTCTAAATGGTATTTTGAATGTATGAGCAACACAATCCTTGCAAGTAAAAGAAGATTTGGCTCCATGCTTGATGGTTCAGATTGCAGGCCATGGGCAAAGCAAGCTACAGGTCTGGGGTGCTGCATAATGGTACACCTGCTTAGCATATGTCCAACAGGGCCATATACAAATCAAGCTACTGTGGCCATCAGTCTCCAAAAGAGAGAAAATTAATTGCAAGCAACCAACAACAAGACAACTATGTAAGTCACTAGTGGATTCAGCAATGTAGTGAAGTAAAACCACTAATCCCTTAGGCTAGCAAACAGTAGGTTTTTTAACCTAATTGGAAGAACAGTTTACTTTTGGGGAAAGAGTGCTACCCACTAGGCAAAACTGCTACCGCCTTGAAAAATTCTAGATCAGCTCTTGACATTAATGCACCAGTTAGGGTTTGTACTTACAGTGAAAAAACTAAGAGAATGAGATGCTAATGTTCTTTGAAAAATAACTCTGCCCACCTCCATCCGCCGGTAGCCTGTGACGTGGGTGACTGAATGTGGGCGACTGGTCAGAAGGGCGACGGGACAACGGCACCTACAATTCGAGCAAACCAGGAGTTCCCCTCTTTCCCCGAGTTGTGCCCCCTCCCCCCGGCGTAGGAATCCTAAAGAAGGGGGGGGTGTGGGGAATCGTCGCCCTTCTGCGAGTCTCCATCCTGCAGTCACCCATATCACATAGAACCGTCCGCCGCTACCGAGAACCCAAACAAATTGAATGCCAATGCACTAGCAAGGTTTAATGCATGTTTAGCATCAAAAATAAATAACAGTATCAGGAATACAGTTAAGCACCATGACAAATATTGAATTTGTATGTTGTGAGACACAGGGTCACTGGATACTTGTCAGCTGTGTCTGTGATGGTGCAGCTGCTTATCGAGTGGTCCACAGGGCCAGTCACAAAGCTTGCCACAGGTCTGTGGTAATATGTGTGACAGGTCAGCAGCTTTCTGAGTTCTCAGCAGTGCCAGTTATGAAGCCTCCTACAGGTCTGGGGCAATATATGTGACAGTGAGGCTGCATCACAAGTTTTATGAAACCTGCTACAGGCACAGCCTAGGTACAGTATGTACAGCGGAGAGCTCACACCAGCACCAAAAGAACTGTCAGTCGCTTTATTAACTTGATGAACATGGAGCAAACTCCTCTATGTATTGCCTCCCAATATGGAGGCTTCATCAGGACCCTCTGATGAAATCTACATATTGGTGATGAAGCCTCCATGTTGGGAGGTGATATATTGGGGAGTTTGCACCACGTTTTATTAAGCTTAGTAAAACCACTGACAGGTACTACAGCACTGGTGTGTGGTCTTCATTTTATTTTTCCTCTCAGTTTGCACTTTTGGAGTAGCAGCTTTGCAGATTAGAAGTGCATTTGTTCTAACTGCATGCACAGTCTATGTATGTGATGGTCCAGCTGTTTCATGAGTGACTGGCATGGCAATTCGCAAAGCACACTACAGATCTGTGGCAATATGTGTGTGATGGTAAAGCAATGTGGCCTGATGGGATTCACCCCAGAATTTTAAAAGAACTAAGGGAAGAACTAGTAACACCACTGACTACCCTTTTTAATAAATCATGGGAGGATGGGGTGGTATCTGAGGACTGGAGGAGGGTGGATGTGATTCCCCTTCATAAAAGTGGGAGCAAGACAGAGGCAGGAAACTATAGACCTGTCAGTTTGACCTCAGTGATAGGGAAAATGATGGAATCACTTCTGAAGGAAAGAATTGTTGAGTACCTAAAGGCCAGTAGGGCACAGGACCCAAGGCAGCATGGATGGGACCTCCTCTTCCATCCAGGGACCACCAGTGCCACTGCCGTTGCCTCAGAGGTTGCCAAGAAAGAGGAGCGGTTGGACCACAGTGGGCTCGGTGAGGGTGGTGGAACAGAGGTGCATCCCTCCCATTGTACCTCTCCACAATTCCTATGCCATTCTGGCAAAGTGTGGTTCCTCTATGGAGGCACCCACAGTGGAGACCAAGGAGGATGCTGAGAACCTCCACAAAGGAGACCCACAGGAGGGTGGCAGGGGACCCTGCAGGGGAAGAAAACAACTCCTGGTGGGGGACTCCATTGTTAGGAAGGTAGAACTGGGGGAGGAAGGAGAGAGGAAGGTAAGGTGCCTGCCTGGTGCCGTGGCTTGCAGGGACAGGAAGCGAATCCTCAGGATTGCCCGGAGCAGCTGCACAGGGGAGGGAGCTGGATGTCATTGTCCACCTAGGGACAAATGACCTGGCTAAGAAAGGGATTAGAGAAGTGCAGGAAGAGTTTGTGGAATTGGGGAGGGGCCTTAGTCAAGTAGCATGCACGGTAACCTTCTCGGAGGTGCTACCCATCTATGGCATAGGAGAGGCTAGGGTGTTCCGCACCATGGGATTCAATCAGTGGTTGAAAAACTGGTGTGGAGCTCAGGGATTTGGCTTCATTGGGGACTGGGGATCCACCTGGAGTGATGCAAGCCTATACTGGCATGATGGGCTGCATCTGTCCGGGAGGGGAACCAGGATCCTAGGTGATAGGTTTAAATGCTTCATTGGCAAGCTTTTAAACTAGCCAAGGGGGGAGGCACTGGAAAGGAGCAGGAAAATCCTAGCCCCCTCAAATAATCACGGTAGTAAGTGCAGCAAACACCAACATAGAGGTGTCGATAGGGAGAAGGGCAGGGGTAAATGGAGAAAGTGACAAAGGCAAGAAGGACAGGGATGGGGCAAAAGGGAGTAAGGCCATCAGGAAATGGAGGGTAATGAGTACCAATGCCCATAGTCTGGGCAACAAGCTCCCTGAGCTGATGGCCTTAATGGAAGAGGGATGCCTGGATATCGTAGCAGTCACAGAAACATGGTACACAGAGAACCATGACTGGAATGTTAACATACCAGGGTACATAACCTACAGGAGAGACAGGCAGGGGAGAAGAGGGGGAGGAGTAGCTCTCTATGTAAAGGAAGGGATAAAAGCAACTGAACAAAAGAGTAAACAGGGAGGAGAGAGGCACTGTGGGTCACCTTGGAGACTGGAAAGGGCACCACAATCCGCACAGGGGTTGTGTACAGACCCCCATGTCAGGGGGAAGGAATGGACAAGAATATGATAGAAGGCATTCTTAGAATGGCAGAGAAAGGAGATACTGTTGATGGGAGACCTGAATATGCCAGATGTTAACTGGAGCACATTTGCTGCAGCCACATCCAGAAACAGGGCCATTCTTGATGCCCTACAGGTGGCTGGCATTAGACAGCTAGTTCGAAACCCACTCATGAGGGACAATCTTAGACCTTGTACTCTCAAGCGGGGGCAGTGAGAGGATCTCAGATCTAGAAGTGGGTTGCCATCTGGGGACAAGTGACCATCAAACACTGTGGTTCAGTTAAACTCAGCTACAGAGTCAAGCCATACAAAAGTGGGGTACTGGACTTTAGGAGGGCTGACTTTGGCAAGATGGGAGAGTGCCTCAGAAAAGCACTAGCAAACAGGCTAGAAGGAGGTGTGGAGCAACAATGGGGAATTATCAAAACTGCCATCACAGAGGCAACAAGCCTTTGTGTGAAGCAAATGAACAAATCAAAATGAAAGAAAAAGCCACTATGGTTCTCAAAGAGGTGGCTGTGAAAGTCAGGAAGAAAAGATAGCATTCGGAAGTATAAGGAAACACAGAAGGAGCAGGACAGAGAGCTGTACCAGTTAAGGCAGAAGGAAGCAGGAGGAAGTCAGAATAGCAAGGGCCCAAACTGAGGAAAAGATAGCCAACTCAGTTAAGAAGGGGGATAAAACCTTTTATAGGTACATCAGCGAGCATAGAAAGACAAAGGGAGGATAGTGAGGCTGAATAGAATGAACAGTGGGCGGGCAGAGGGGACAGTGAAAAAGCAGGAATATTGAGCGAATATTTCTGCTCAGTATTCCTAAAGAGGAGGAAGTGCCTAATCAAATTAACGAAGCACTCTTGATAGAAGTCGATCCAGTCCTTTCACAGAAGAAAAGTTCTGCAAGAACTCCTAAAACTGAAGGTGGACAAAGCAATGGGTCCTGATGGAATTCACCCAGAATTCTAAAAGAATTAAAGGAGGAACTAGTGAAACCACTGGCTACTCTTTTTAATAAATCACGGGAGGATGGTGTGGTACCCGAGGACTGGAGGAAGGTGGATGTGATTCCCCTTCACAAAAGTGGGTCCAAAACAGAGGCAGGAAACTACAGACCTGTCAGTCGGACCTCTGTGGTAGGGAAAGTGATGGAGTCACTTCTGAAGGAAAGAATAGTCGACTACCTAGAGGCCAGTGGAGCACAGGACCCAAAGCAACATGGGTTCTGGCGGAAGGTCATGTCAGGCGAATCTAATAGATTTCTTTGACTGGGTGACCAAAGTAGTAGACCAGGGAGGGGCTGTGGACATGGCCTACCTAGACTTTAGCAAGGCATTTGACACAGTCCCACACAAAAGATTAATAGTCAAATTAACCAGCCTGGGAGTGGGACCTAGGGTGGTAGCCTGGGTAAAACATTGGCTGGACAACAGGACACAGAAGGTAATTGTAAATGGAGTCCATTCTGAAGAAAGGGGGGTTACTAGTGGGGTACCGCAGGGTTCAGTATTGGGTCCAGTCCTTTTTAATGTCTTCATCAGTGACATTGCAGAGGGACTGGAAGGAAAAGTATGCCTTTTTGCAGATGACACAAAAATCTGCAACAGGGTTGATACACAAGGGCGTGGAAAGGATGAAAAGGGACTTGGCAAGGTTGGAGGAATGGTCAGAAGTATGGCAGCTAGGATTCAGTGCAAAAAGTGCAAAATAATGCACCAGGAAATAAGAACCCAGGGAAGAATACACAATGGGTGGGAGGTAGTAACAACAACAAAAAGGAAAAGGGACCTTGGGGTAATCATATCAGATGACCTTAAGGTTAGCAAACAATGTGAGAAGGCAGTAGGAAGGGCTGGGGGTATACTGGGATGTATAGGGAGAGGCATCAGCAGCAGAAAACAGGAAGTTGTTATCCCTTTTTACAGACATTTGGTGAGATCCCATCTGGAGTACTGTGTCCAGTTCTGGAGACCCCATCTCCGCAAGGACATAGACAGGATAGAGGAAGTCCAGAGGAGGGCAACTAAAATGGTGCAGGGTCTGCAAGAGAAGCCGTATGAGGAGAGACTAAAGGAGCTTTATATGTATACCCTTGAGGAAAGAAGGGAGAGGGGGGACATGATAGAAACTTTTAAGTACCTCAGTGGAATCAACAAAGTCCAAGAGGGTAGCATCTTTCAGAAAAAGAGACTTGCAAGAACAAGGGGACACAATTTAAAGATAGAAGGAGGCGGTTCAGGGGCAATGTGAGGAAGTATTATTTCACAGAGAGGTAGTGGATGCATGGAACAGCCTTCCTGAGGAAGTTGTGGGGTCTAAAACTGTGGGAGAATTCAGAATGCATGGGACAGACATAAGGCAATTCTTGTGGGAGTAGGAAGAAATAGGCTGTTGGTTAACTAGGATCTGCGGCCTATCCTGTAGGTGGGGAAATGGGCAGACTAGATGGGCCTAGCGGTCCTTATCTGCCGTCAAAGTCTATGTTTCTATGGACTGCACAGCAGGAAGGTCATGTCAGACAAATCTAATTGATTTCTTTGACTGGGTGACCAAAGCAGTAGACCAGGTAGGGGCTGTGGACATGGCCTACCTAGACTTTAGCAAGGCATTTGACACAGTCCCACACAAAGATTAATAAACAAATTAGCCAGCCTGGGAGTGGGTCCTAGGGTGGTAGCCAAGTAAAACACTGGTTGGACAACAGGGCACAGCGGGTAGGTAAATAAAGTCCACAGTGAAGAAAGGAGGGTTACTAGTGGGATACACAGGAGGTTTAGTACTGAGGGCGGTCCTTTTTAATGTCTTTATAAGTGACATTGCAGAGGGACTGGAAGGGAAAATATGTCTCTTTGCAGATGACACAAAGATCTGCAACAGGGTTGATACACAAGATGGGGTGGAAAGGATGAAAAGGGACTTGGCAAGGTTGGAGGAATGGTCAACTGTATGGCAGCTTAGATTCAATGCAAAGTGCAAAGTAATGCACCTGGGAAACAAAAACTCAGGGGAAGAGTACACAATGAAGGGTGAGATACTGACAACAAAAATGGAAAGGGACCTGGGGGTAGTCATATGAGATGACCTAAAGGTGGGCCAGCAATGTGAGAAGGCAGTAAGGAGGGCTGGGTGGATACTGGGATGCATAGGGAGCGGCATCACCAGTAGAAAACAGGAAGTTGTTGGCCCTCTGTACAGACAGTTGGTAAGACCACATCTGGAGTACTGTGTACAGTTCTGGAGACCCCATCTCCGCAAAGACTTAGACAGGGTGGAGGCTGTCCTGAAGAGGGCAACCAAAATGATGCAGGGTCTGCATCAGAAGACATAGATATGAAGAAAGACTAAAGGAACTAAAGATGTATAGCCTCAAGGAAAGGAGGGAGTGGGGGAGCCATGATAGAAACTTTCAAATACCTCAAGGGAATCAACAAAGTTCAAGAGGGTAGCATCTTTCAGAAAAAGAGATATGCAAAAACAAGGGGGCACAAATTGAAAATAGAGGAGGGATGGCTCAGAGGTAATGTGAGGAAGTATTTCTTAACAGAGATGGTTGTGGATACATGGAACAGCCTTCCTGAGGAGGTCGTAGAGTCAAAAACAGTGGGGGAATTCAAGAATGCATGGGATAGACATAAGGCAATTCTAGTGGGGGGTAGGAGGAAGTAGGCTGTTGGTTAACTAGGATCCGCAGCTTATCTGTTAGGTAGGGAAATGGGCAGACTAGGTAGGCCAAGTGGTCCTTATCTGCCATCAAATTCTATGTTTCTATGGTGTAGCTGCTTTATAAGTGACCCAAAGACCCATTCACAAAGCACACTACAGACCTGTGGCAATACCTGTGATGGCTTAGCTGTTTCATGAGTGTCCCACAGATCCATTCAAAAATCTCACTACAGACCAGTGACAATATATGTGATGGTGTAGCTGTTTCATGACTGTCCCACAGACCCATTCACAAAGCACACTACCAACCAGTGATAATATGTGTGTGATGGTGTAGTTACTTCATGAGTGTCCCACAGATCCATTCACAAATCTCACTACAGACCAGTGGCAATATATGTGATGGTGTAGCTGTTTCATTACTGGCCCACAGACCCATTCACAAAGCACACTACAGACCTGTGGCAATATGTGCAACTGTGTAGCTGCTTCATGAGTGTCCCACAGACCCATTCACAAATCTCACTACAGACCTGTGGCAATATATGTGAGGGTGTAGCTGTTTCATGAGTGTCCCACAGACTCATTCACAAAACACACTACAGAACTGTGGCAATATATGTGATGGTGTAGCTGTTTCATGACTGACCCACAGATCAATTCATAAAGCACACTACATATCTGTGGCAATGTGTGTGATGGTGTAGCTGCTACATGGGTGTCCCACTGACCCATTTGCAAATCTCACTACAGACCTGTGGCAATATGTGTGACGGTATAGCTGTTTCATGAGTGTCCCACAAGGCCATTCATAAACCGCACTACAGACCCTAAGTCTGATATTTAGTAAGTCCTGGTGTGCAAACATTCCTTTCCCTTAATGTGGCACCCCATCAAACAAGGCCCTAGATCTGTAGCTTCCTTTGTGCACGTGGGCCATACCCAAAGCAACTGACCCATCACACACTGCCCCGGCATATAGCATGCTTTGCAAATGGTTATTAGGGCCAATCACAAAGTAAAATCCATAACCACATGTTTCACAAAGACCAGGGAACGTGTCTTGACTAGTGTCATGAAGCAGAGAGGTTGTCTCACAAAAACAGGATTTGAGTAAAGAAAACAACACATTTTGCACAGACACAGCATAACAATGTTAACATGTCCAAGAAGGATATTCGTATATATACAAAAACATACAAAATTCACTGATCATTGATTTTTTGCTGATCCTTGTCCATGCAGAGAATCCTTATGAATCAATGAGTATGATTATTAACTGTGCACTGACATTTTCTGCAACTATATATACACATTATTTTTGATTTGTGATGTGTAAGAATATGGGGCTGATTTTAAGGTCATACCCTCCCTCTCTTTTTTAAATGTTCCACTTTTGCACTTTATACTCACACAAAAAATATTTTCTGCTCTAGTAAATGCACCTACTGCTTGATAGATATTTCTTTCTAAGGCAAAATATGAACAGGATTACTGTATTTTACAGGGACTTACAGCCATCTACAGGGAAATTCTTCCCATAGACTTGCACTGGTTATACAGGAAAACAGAACAATTCAGCTTCCATAAGAAATAATGTCATCTACAGGAAAACACAGGAAAATCACCCTGGAGTTACAGGGAAAATGCAAAAATCAGTCTGGGAGAAAATGATATATTAATATGGCAATATGGTAATATATTTTCTTTTGAGACTTTGGATTGGTAAATTTGAATAATTATTAAATTGGGTTTTAGTTATTTATTTATTGAAATGTTTTACCAGGAAGGTACACTGAGCAACAAGTCGCTCATGTCCTGGTGCAACCTGGGTGGAAGGGGTACAATAGGAATGAGACATTAAACATTCAAGTTACAAGATCAACATTAACATGCAGTTGTAATGCAGGTATTACAAACAGTGTTACAACAGTGTTGTGCATAATAGGTAGAAAGAGTGGACAATGATAAGTGCCAGGTTAATAAGTAAACAAGTGCTTATGTGAAAGAAAAGGGGGAAAGGAGAGGGAGAGGTTAGGTGGGGTGAGGGGGAAGAGTTGTGTCCCTGGAGATCCCTTCAGGAACCCTGCAAGGGGACTGGGGGGACCAGAGAGAAAGGGATGAGGTAGTGTACCAGAGAGACCCCTTCAGGATGTGGGGAAACTCTGCAAGGTGGCTGTGGGGCTAGATAGAAAGGGGGATAAGGCTGTAGAGATTTAAAGAGGGAAAAGAGAGAAGGAGGAGGTGTGACTTAAATGCTAGGAGGGGAAATAGGACCTAACACAAGAGAGGACCCTTCAGGATGCGGGGTACCCTGCAAGGGGGTTGGGAAAGTTCAGTTGATAGGGATTAAGAGAGTGATAGGAGAGGGAGGGAAGGTGAATCAAACCCTTGAAGGGAAGAGAATTTGCACCTTTGGAGGGGATGGGGCCTAATCAGTAGTCCATCAGGATGCAATTGGACCCTGCTAGTAGTCATGGAAAGCCAAGACAGTGGCTAGATAGAATAGGAGAGATATGCTAAAGCTCAGTTGGATCCCTTCAGGATGCTGAGAACCCTACAAGGGGACTGCGATGGCCAGTGAGAAAGGAAGATGGGGAGGGGAAGGAGTGAAGACAAGACTAGGCACAGTAGGGTCCCCACAGGATGCTGAGAACCCTGTAAGGGGGACTGCGAAGACTAGGGAGAAAGGTAGATGGGGAAGGGAAGGAGAGGAGACAAGCCTCTAGGCCCAGTAGAACCTGTTCAGGGTGCTGAGAACCCTGCAAGTGGACTGCAAAGGCTAGGGAGAAAAGGTAGAATGGGGAGGAGGAGAGGAGACATGCCCAGGCACAGTAGAGACTCTTCAGGATGCTAAGAACCCTGCAAGGGGACTGCAAAGGCTAGGGGGACAGGTAGATGGGAGTGGGAAGGAGAGGAGAGGAGAGGAGAGAGGAGAGAGAGGAGAGGAGAGGAGGAGAGGAGCCTAGATGCAGTAGGACCCCTTCAGGATGCTAAGAACCCTGCAAGAGGACTGTAAGTTGAGGGAGATAGGAGGGATGGTGGGAGAAGGGAGTAGATGAGAGATGCAAGCCTTGGGGCAGTAGGAGAAGGACCCATGGAGAACATTCTGGGTCCCTTACATTCTAATGAAAAATCAAGGGAAGCCAGTAAGGGGAGCAACTGGGGGAAGGGGAGGACAGCTAGAAATTGGGGGGGTGGGAGTGCACAGGGTAAAATGAAGGTGACAGTAGAGGGGTAGGATTTGTCCAGGGCTTAGAGGAGGGAATTAGGGAGGGACATAGCAGGAGCAGCTAGGTGCAAGGTAATTATTGAGAGCAGAGCTAATGGAGTAGATGAAGGATGAGTGCAGGATTTGAGGGGAGAGGGAATTCCACATTTTTGGGAGTTGGTGAGAGTAACCGGATTTGCCAATTTGGGTGGATCTGCGGGAGACTTCCTGAGTGTGGGAACTGGTTGATCTAAGGGAATGGGAGGATGGGGGGGGTTATAAATGTGGACGTGAGGTAGGAAGGGAGCTCACCCAACCAGTGCTTGGAGGTGAATTTAGCACAGTGGGAGAGTCGCCTGTTTGTAAGAGAGGGGAAGGATAGGGCATGATAAAGATCACAGTGGTGGGGGGGGGGGGCATCCAGGGCAAAGCAGCAGAAGGAATTGAAGACAGTGTCCAGTCTGGCCAGGGAGAACTTAGGGGCAGCGCCATAGACTATGTTACAGTAGTCGAAAATGGGCAGTATCATCTTCTGAATAAGTTCATGCCTAGCCATAGGAGGGATGCAACTACAGTTCCTGAACAGGGCACCAAGCTTGAGGTGCAGTTTTTTTCTGGATAGCGTCAATATGTCCAGAGAAGGTTAGGTGTTGTTCCAACCAAACACCTAAGTACCTGAAGGAGGATGTATCCTCAAGTAAAGTAAAGGTTTAGGACTACTTAAAGTGTGCCTTTACTTATCAAGTCCACCTCTGAAGAAAAGGAAGATGCTCATAGCATTGAATAAATAAGGGTAGTTGTTTGCATTTGGGTGAATGTGCTCCAGTTCTTGTTTAAACTGCTTTTTGTACATCCTGCTCTTTATATTTAATAAATCTGATATCCAGTAAGTTCTGTTGTGCAAGCTCTCCTTTCCATTACTGTGGCACCCCATCAAGTACAGTCCTAGATCTGTAGCTTGCTTTGTGCATGGCCATGCCGGCTGTACCCAAAACACCTGACCCATCACACACTGCCCCTGGCATATAGCATGCTTTACAAATGGTTATTAGAACCAACCACAAAACAAAACCCATAACCACGTGTTTCACAAAGACTAGGGAACACATATGCATTGTCTAGTGTCACAGAAGCAGAGACGTTGGGTTTACTGCTCGAATCCCACTCGAGCTGAAGTTGGAATCGCTCCATTTCTGCCATTGCTAGCGAGCAGAGGGAGCCTTATTGAAGGCTGTAACTGTTTGCTGGAACATATGTAGCGTTGCAGTAAAATTGCCATTGTTTAACCTGCCTTTTATTGCAGCTGGGACTCTGTGTGTTTGGCCCCTCCATTTTGGACCTGGACTACTGAGAAGGGGCCAATTGTGGAAGTGGGGCCTTAAAACAGATACTGCTTGAGCCAACCAGAATTTGGACTCCCATGGGAGCCTGTAAAAAGGGGGGATATATGGTAGGTGCTTCTGGGAAGTGTAGTCTGGACACTGGTGCCTTTTTTGCACCAATAGAGGGCGGATGAAGTGACAGATAGAACAAAGTAGCCAACCGGCGCCCTGTGGAGTGCGAGGAAACTGCCCTGCAACTGTTCTGGAGGGGCAGAGTCATTGGTGATCATGAAGGGAGAAGGAGCTCTGGCTCCTGCGCTGTGCAAGTCTTCACGCGGGAAGCCTGTGTCTTAGGCCGAGAAGGCGGGTGACTACATCACCAGTAGAGCAAGCAGACAAGATCAGTGAGGAGTGCAGGCAGAGGAGGCTATGCGAATACAGCTACTTACCAAGCTCACCCTGTAGAGGACTGGAGAATCTGCTGAATCGCGCTCAGTCTGTCAGGACAAGTGAGGCTGCGTTGTTCACCCAGTTTGATCAGTGAAAGCAATCGGGAGTTTGGAGCAGCTGCCTGGTATGGTACCCCTCTGTGTTACATATACATGTGTGGAGCAGCGTCTGGATCACAGGCCAAGTCCTGCAGTGGTGTGAGAGGGATCTTTCTGCAGGAGTCGTGAGTACTTAATCAGGATAGCTCCCTGTCAGATGTTCCTTCTAAGGGAAAGATTTGTCTGGCTGTTTCAGTGGCTACATGAATTGTGTCTGCGGGCTCTTACAAATCAAATCTAGGTACAAAATGCTTGTTTCCCCATCAGGGCCCCAACCAGCTGCACCAAATAGGCTAGCCTTGTAAGGCCTGGGTACCCAATGACAGTGACTGATCGGTTTGGCCTGTGCACAGTGCACTATATAGTAGAAGTGTTAAGCTAATCAACCTGATCTCCTCTGTCTTTGTTACTTCCCCCTTAATAAATCAGATTTGTTGTTGCAAGATATACCGTTTGAACTTCGTGTTTGTGCTACCCTTTTGTGTATGGTTTATTGTATAACTGCATCTTATTTTACAGGGGTCCTCAGCACCCAGTTGGCCATCCCGACCTGGGGATAAGTGTAAGTCATAACAATAGTGTGGGGATTGCTGGCGAGCTACTAGTGGGACAAAAGGGGGGTTGCAGTGACCCAAGGGGCTGTGACCAGGTCATATTTGACTGTTCCAACCCCGACCTCTAGGTGAAGGCACCCACCATCGGATCCAGGCCCCTCAACCTGTTATTGGCTGAGCAGGCAGGGGTAGTAGCCCTTGGGATAGCGCCCTCTGGGAGTTACTCAATGAATAAAATAAGGCAAAACAAAGTATTAACCTGATGCTTGTGTTCCTCTACAATTGTGGGTCCCATCTTTATTTATTTATTTATTGAAAAGTCGGAATTACAACCATTGAGCTACAAGCTCATTTACAAAGGATCTTCATCATACAGTGGGAGGGGGAAAACAAATACAGGGGTAGGCAAATATAGAGGTATGGCAGCTAGGAGGCATTGTCAATAGTACATCTAGTTAGACAAACAGTACTTAATGTTACAGAGTAATATAAACAGAAACATCACAAAATCTGAGCTGTAGGTAGCCAAAATCTAGCTGCAGAGGGAACGTTTTGTAGGGAGTCAGACAATAATTTTTCTAGGGCCTTTATATAGAAGGCTGACTGGCTAGCTGCCTGGAGGAAAGAACAGAAGGAGGAGCCAGAGGAGGGTTTACCCCCCCAAGTAAAATTAAGTCAATATGTTGTTTTAGGTGGGGTTTTTGTATATGTTTTGATGGCACACATCAGGTTGTGTTGCAGTCTTGCAACACAGTATATAAAATGTGTATGTGGAGATGTTTACACTCTGCATTGTCCTGTTTTCTATAAAGGGGGTGGAGCTATTACCCTTGAGGAGGGGTATAAAAAGGAAAAGAACTAGCCTTACATTTAGCTGGGTTTTAGCTACCAAAGAGTGAGGCACCACACTCCTTGATTCTAGGTGCTGAGACACCTGATATACTTGGAGGGAACTGTGAACTCAGAATCCTGCAGTTTTGCTGGGTCCCTGCATCCCAGGTTAGATCTTATGCTAGTGCAAACTACAGAGAAGGACTGGAGACCTGGGGGGGTAAAACCTCACCCATTCACCTGAGGTCACTGTGGTTTCTCCTACTTTTAACCATTCTAAAATGTTCAGATGAAATACACTAGCAATCAATGATGTCAAAAGTAGTAGTTACAAGAAGGAAAGATATTCTCAGTGAAAACAGTGAAGAAAAACAGCTTCCACTGTCCAACATACACTCTTTTGACTCTCTTGATGGCAGGAGAAAAAGAATCAGTGTGACTGGAGCCCACCCACGCTACATAGGTAACACTGTGCATCACTGAAGTGAATGAAGGCACACCAACATAGGCAACCCCATCATTGCGAACGCTTCCTGTGAGGTCCTGATGCCAACAGTTTACAGTCCAATGTATTATGGCTCTATGATGGTGATACCCTCAAACAAGATTAATGTTATCCAGCATTTTGCAGCTGACTACAGTGTCTCCTGACTTGCTTCTTTACTCCTACATTGAACAAAAATTTATTTGTGTGCCCCACCTCATTTTCATGTGTCTTACTTTAGAGAAAATGTGACTTTAGGTTGATCACTGCCTTTGGATTACAGTACAGTCAAGAGATATTTGTATCTCATTCACTCAGTTGTAGGGCAATGACCTATTTGTTTGCTTTGAGAGACAGGAATGCATATACATGGACCCCAGGCAGAGGGGAAATGGACCATACCTCATTCAGCCAGACATGATTGTGAAGAACACTGTGAACATTTTAACAAATCTCTTGGGTATGGACATGTTTGACCCACGATGCACTGCATGATGTCAGAATGCACACATGCCAGCCTATCAACTGGGAAGGCAGTAGCATCAAGACTGCCAGACCAGAAACTAGTTAAAGTACCTTGGGATATACTGGCAGTGCCGCAAAGGCTCCAGCAAGTCCGAGCAGCACTGGTATGATGTAACTGTACTCTTTCGTGACTGAGCAAATGGGTAACTAAGTTTGTGACTGGGAGTGCCTTGCCAGTCCCAGAGTGAATCAGGTCTCAGTTAGCAGGTGAAGGAGTGAGGTCTCTGTGAGGTGAGAGGAGGGCCAGCTCTTGGTGCTGTGTATGTGAAGCAGGCCTTGTTGTTGTCTTGGCATTTTTCTAGACACTCAATCCAAAGAACCCCTGAATGGAGGGACATAACAAAACCAGACAATTTGCAAGACTGACAGGCAGCTGCCTGAAAGTGCTATCAGATCCCAGATAGAACCCAACATGGAGTAATTTTGGAGGTGAGCCATTTATCATTTTAGTGCCTCATAACCAGCCCACAAACTGGGAATTGTCATCACAGAAGTTCGCTACACAGTAGGAGTGGAAGAGTAATGAAGAATATGCAAAGTCCAATCTGAAATGGTGAAGACTGAAAATCCCATTCAGGGCAGAAGATTCATCAAGGCTGAGAGGCAGTTACACAGCTCGCACTCGTATATAGCTTGTGCCACAACCTCAATGTATGTACAAACTGGGATCCTGGTTTCCAGATTTCAGCTCTCCTATTCAGCCCCAAGGTCTGCAGCAACCGAAATAAGGAGAGCAGCATTTCTACATAGAAACATAGAAGTTGATGGTGGATAAGGACCACAAGGCCCATCCAGTCTGCCCATTTCTTTTTCTGCCTTATGAATGTGCCATCGGCCTTTGCTCTGTCAATGGCCTATCTATTTATACTCATCTGTATTGCTCTCTTATGCCTATCACATGACTGTTTGAAGCCCTGCACTGTATTCATATCCACCACTTCCTGAGGTAGGCCATTACAGGCATCCACCACCCTTTCTGTGAAAAAGAACTTCCTCACATTACCCCTTAATCAACCTCCCCCTAATCTCATGCTGTGTCCTCTTGTCCTGCTATTTTTCTTATATTGAAACGTTAGACTCTTTCATCTTGTTAATGCCCTTAAGGTGTTTGAATGTTTCGATCATATCACCTCTCTCCCTCCTTTGCTCTAGGGTATACATATTGAGCTCTGCTAATCTGTCCTCATATACTTTCTGATGCAGCCCCTGCACCATGTTGGTTGCCCTTCTCTGGACTGCCTCAATTTGGTTAATGTCCATGTGAAGGTGTGGCCTCCAGTACTGCACACAGTACTCTAGATGGAGCCTAACCAGTGTCTTGTAAAGAGGGATTATTACCTCCCTCTTACGACTTGTGATACCCTACTAATACACCCCAACATCCCTCTAGCCTTACCTACTGCTTTAGTGGTCTGCTTGGATGATTTCAGGTCATTGGTGATGACGACACCCAAGTCTCTTTCTTCCCTTGTGATTGCCAGCAGCTCCCCTCCCAGCCTATAGGTGGCTTCAGGGTTTCTCTTCCCTATGTGCATGATCTTGCACGTCTTTGCTTTAAACGCCAGTTGCCACTCTTCTGACCATTTAGCTAGTTTATCCAGATCTCTTATTCTGCCCACCCCATCTGAATCATCTGCTCTGTTGCAGATCTTGTTGTCATCTGCAAACAGACAAACCTTACCCTCCAGTCCATCTGCAATGTCACTGATGAAAATATTGAAGAGGACTGGCCCCAGGACTGATCCCTGAGGTACTCCACTTGTGACTTACATCTCTTCTGACTGTATACCATTTACCACAACTCTCTGTTTTCTACCAGTCAACCAGTTTGCCACCCAGTTGACCAACTTCTGACCCACCCCAAGCCTACCCAGCTTATTAATCAATCTTCTATGTGGAACAGTATCGTAAGCTTTGCTGAAGTCAAAGTAGGTGACATCAACTACTCTCCCCTGGTCTACCACTCTGGTTACCCAGTCAAAGAAATCTATAAGATAAGTTTGACAACTCCTTCCTTTTGTAAACCCATGCTGTCTTGGATCCTGTGTTCCTATGGATTCTAGGTGTTGCACTATCCTTTCCTTAAGGAGTGCCTCCATAATCTTGCCCACTACTGAGGTAAGACTGACTGGTCTGTAGTTTCCTGCCTCCTCCCTGCTATCACTCTTGTGGAGCGGGATCACATGAGCCATTCTCCAGTCTTCTGGGACCTCTCCTGTGCTCAGAGACTCACTAAACAGTTCTGATAATGGCTCTGCTAGTTCCACCCTTAGCTCCTTTAGTACCCTCAGATGTATGCCATCAGGTCCCATTGCCTTGTCCACCCTGAGCTTATCAAGCTCTTATAGGACCCTTTCTTTTGTGAAGGGACTAGTGCACACCTCCCTCCCCCCTGTGTCCATGGTGCTGAGCTGTGGGTCCTGCCCTACCTTCTCTTCAGTAAATACTGAGCAGAAGTATCTATTTAGGATAGATGCTTTTACATGTTCCTCGTCCTCACATGCCCCCTTGTCCCCTTTGATCTTAGAAATACCCCCTCTGGACTTTCTCCTTTCACTAATGTATCTATAGAAAGTCTTATCACCTTTTTTTACTGTTTGTGCTAGTGTTTACTCGGTTTGGGCCTTTGCCTGCCTTACTGCCTTCCCTGCTTCCCTTAGGGAAGTTTGATATGCCTCCCTATCTTCATCCTGCTGCATTCCCGTATATTTCCTGAAGGCCAGCCTTTTGGCTCTGACCTTTTCTGCTACTGTTTTTCAGAACCAAAGTGGTTTTCTTCTTCTTTTGCACTTCTTTTTCTCTCTAACACAATGGGATGTTGCTTCAACTACTGCACGTTTAATGCTTGCCCACTTTGCCTGTACCCCCTCACCTGTATTTCTTTTTGCCAGAGCTAGCTTAACTCTGTTGACCATCTTTCTGGCCTGTCTTGCCCTCTGGTACATGGATCTCCTGAACTGTGGGTGAACTGTCAGAGCCCAGGCTCTGCAATGTTTGTGTTTCAGATATTTGGGCCTGTACAGAAGGTTTGTTATATACCCTGATCTGTGCAAGGGCTGTGTCGGAGAGTGTTGCTCATGTGGTAGATCTGCTACCTAAACCCTTTTGTGTGGTTACAGTTTACTGTACTTGAATTAATGTGTTAACATTCTCCCATATGGTGACTGCCCATTCATCATCCTGCATGAGGCCCTCACTGTGTGTCACCTGAAGTTTTGTGGTACCACCAACTACCTGCTTTAAGGGAGCTCTGTGGGTTATAGAGATATAATAACTAGGGAGCATTTTCTCCCATAGGAAAACCCTGTTATAATTCTCCCATTATAACCTGTGAGTTATAATGGCAAACACATGCCAGGTTTCCCTCACTCTGTGCATGTGCCAGTTGTGCTCTTCCCTTTCTCTCTGCCACTCCATTCATCAGTGCTGGACAGTTCACCACCTCTCAGAGTCAGCGGTAACTTCATTTTAAAATACAACATTAACCAGGCTAAAAAAAATAAACTTCTCTACTGGGCCGCTAAAAAAACAAAAAGTAACATTTCTTACAGGAGCCACTATGGAAACATGACCAGCCCACGGCTCCACAGGGATGTATGATTATTTTACATAATTGCTGTAGCAAAAATATGATCCCCAGCAATTATGTAAAATAAAGGCTGGGTAGGTGTGCAAAACTTGAATTTTACACACATTCTCAGTGTGGGATGCCTTGACAAACCCCTCAAGCTTCGCTGTCAAGGTTTATGTGACATCCCACACCTCAGTTGTGTGTAAAAGTCTCATTATAACCACTTTCCCAGGCATTATTCTATATATAATTGCTTGCATCTAAGCAGGATTGGGCATGGTCAGTAGTTGGATGAAGACCTCGAAAGAACACCAGGTGCTGCAGTGAGTGATGTTGGTAGCTCTGAAGGGGGCACTCTCCCCTTGGTTATTAGTAACCACACTGATGTTGCAGCATGATATCTGAGGGAAGGTACAGTCAGGGAATAGGGTTGCACTCAGATAGTCAGCATGGGGTGCAGTAGTAAAGAAAAGACCAGCTCCCAAACTCAACAAATCAAATAGAACATGCTGTGCTTTTCAGAAGGACAGGACACTCACTCATTAGAAAATTGTGAGCTTTACTCCAATGCAAACAATAGTAAAAATGTACCAGTGTATTGTTCGCACCAGAGTAAAGTTCACACTTTAAATTTCTATTGATTGAGTGTCCTGTCCTTCTGGAGTGCAGAGCATTTTTTGCTTGATTTGCTGGTATCTGGGGGGATACTGTGCTGTTGCGAGGTGAAATATTTTGGATGAGATGTTAAACTGAGGCCCCATCTGCATGTCCTAGGGGTTGTTCAGGTGAACAGTAAAGATCCAACAGTACATCTCAGAAAAGAGTAGGTGAGATTTTATTGATAAAAAAGAATCTATACAAGTGCAAACCAAGAAAAATGGAATCAAAACCCAACAATCATACTCCCCACATTAATCCAGAAAAATGAAAATAACAGATACCAAAGGCAATAAACAGAACACAGAAACAAACCTGTTATAAAAAATAAAATCAAAAAAAGACCTTTCTATTGATATCTCCCAGACAAAAAAAAAGGAAAATGGATAATGAAAAAACAAAATAACCCCGAAAAACTATATTATAGGTACCTCAGAATCATAACGACCTTCCATTTTTCCATAAGGACAAAAACTGCCGTTTTAACAACCATCTGTATTTCAAGTCATGGACCAGTTTGTAACACTGAGAATAAGATGTCATTTGGAACAATTTTCTGTTTAAATTGAAAGAAGCACCTGGATTGCCTAATGCACCACTTTAAACAGGCCACAGGTAGACGTATGGTGCTATAATCCCAAGAGGACCATACCTTTGAAAAAGAACACAAAATGAAGTTCTCATAGTGAACAGAAGAAAATATTGAAGTCTTGTAGAAATTTACCAGTTCTGTCCCAAATTCTTGCACATGAGGCCATAAAAAAAATGATAATTGTCTCAGTTCCTTGTCTACAAGAGTCACATAAGCAAAGCTGACCTGCAGCACTTTGGTGCTTGTGATTGCCTCTGACTTGCAATTTTCCATGTGTGCACAACCATACCAGGTCTCACATTTTTTCAGGAATTCTATGATTCTGTAGCAGTCTTGTAATTACCAAAGATGGTATCCTGTGTATGTTATTGTATAAATGAATTCTGTGTAATGAGAACTAATAATTTGATCCAATCATCAGAGAGGGGACTGGCACAAAAGAGAGCTTCCAGTGGCAAATTTTAAGAAAAGAAGAGCTGAGAAAATCAGGGAGGGTACTCCAATCCTCCCCAAGGGTTGAGAGCCGCATCCTCCCAACATGGACAAGACCAGTGAACACCACAATCTGCTAGGGGGAACCCAAAATTTCTATCACTGCAATAGAATGAGTTTCAAAAAATTGGGGACAAAATACAGTTAAAAAGGGATTCATCATACCAAACTGACGCCTTTAGGTGTCCTGTAGGTGTGGACCCTTTTCACTGGATTTAAACTACTGCCCCACAGCAATCTAAACAAAAAAAAACACTATGAAGTTAACCTCTGATATTTTAGGGGGAGGAAGCACAAAACTAATATAAAGAAACATGGAAATAAGAAACATTTTGGCTATATAAACCCTCTCAATCTTTGACATGGGCCACTTATTCCACGTTGAAATCTTATGCTCAGTAAAAGTCAACTTGGCCACCCAGTTTAACCTGGCCATGTCAACACTGCTGAACTGAATAACTAAGATTGGGAGGGGGTCTTCACCAAGATTAATACCCAAAATGTTTACAGGATATGTCTCTCTCAAAGCTCTTAATGCCAAACCCTTGCCTTTGTGCAAGTTTACCTTAGCCACTGTGACACCAGAAACAAATTCCATAACCCTCAGTCCCAAAAACACAGAATTTATGTTGTTCACAAGTAAGAAGATATCATCTATATAAGCTAGTATTATTGGGAAGATGAGACTTACCGAGACAGGTATACCATGGATAGCAGGCGGCAATAAAATATCCTAAAAAGGGAGTCTAAGCCGAAAACATATAAAAGGGGGTTTAGGGAACCACCTTGCTGTACTGCTCTTTTACCATAACAGATGACAATTTATGCCCAAGCAGCAAGGAGTTATGAGAGCCATGGAATATAATAGTTGAATCCAAGAAATGAAAACCTCCTGGGTGCCATAATATCTGAGGGCCTTAAAAAGAAAATGATGTGAGATACTATTGAAAGCCTTCTCCTGGTCAAATGTGAGATGAAGACTAGATGTGATGTCCTGGTTTCCATGTTCTACCATGACTCTGAAGATATAAATATCCTGTATAACCCTACCTGGTGCCCTGCATGCCTGGGAGGTGTCAATAAGTCAAGGGGCCACCTGCTGCAATCTGGAGGTCAGAATCTTAGTCAGGACTTTCAGATCAGAATTTAGAAGGCTAATAGGCCTCCAGTTCAAAATATCTGCCCTGTCTCCCTTTTTATACAGGGAAATAAGGAAGTCATGCACTAGGGAACCTCCTATATCCCTGTTAGATAGCATCTAGTTAAATTAGATGGCAAGCTCATACTTTAGAGCTTCCCTCAACAACTGGTAGACTCTCACCGGGAGTCCATCAGTACCTGAGAAGTACCCATGAACAGAGAGTTAATTACTGAAATTGCCTTCAAAGGGGTGATGTCTGCCTGAAGAAACTCTGCATACTCTTTAGTGAGGTTCAGGATTTTGACATCTGAAAGAAAATCCTCCACAGCTACTGATAGAGTAACAGGAGTACCAAATGTTTTTAGAGCATGCCTCCCTTAAACTTCCAACTGCTCATTGGTAACAATAAGCAGGTTTCCATGCTCATCTTTTAAATGAGAACAAAGAGCAAAACATTTGTCTATTCCCTGCAGTCATCAAAGGGGCTTGTCTGCAACATCTTTCCCTTAGTGATGTACTTCTTTTCCATTAACAACGATGTCATCCTTTGATAATGGAAGAACATCATTTCCAATTTTATGGACTTAATCTGGGCTGAGAAGTCATGACCCATAACTGCGGCCAGAGAAAGTAACCGAAGGAACTGCTGCCACAGATTTAAGTATTTGATGTATTTGGTTTGTGCTCATTTCTTCCCATGAAAGATAAAAGAGAAGATTTTAAATCCCTCTAAATTCTTCCCACCAATCAACAGGAGAGTCATAAAAGATAAACACAGATTTTTTTTGCCTTCCAAAAGGGAAGTATTTAGCCTCCAGAAATGTGGATCAAAACATTTCTGCAGTTTAGTTCCAAAGATTATCTCCACCAGCCTATGTCAAAAGTCTTTATAGGAATAGTCCTAGTTCCAGATTTAGTTAACCATCAGGAGCAAAACAAATAATCAATCCAGGAAGATAATGTACTGTACCTTTAAAAAAGTCTGTTCCCCCCCTTCTATCCAGGTTGGCAGGTAGCATCTACTAAATCTGTTGTTGAAGTGACTTTTTTAGATAAAGCATGTCACAGAAAACCTTGGAAGTATGTGCCCCTTTATCAGAGGGAGTTAGTCTACTATTAAAGTTACCACCGAAGACTATAACCTTGGTGGTATACAAAAAGGGTTGTAGAAGCTTAAACTGCTCCACCCTGTCAGCCTTCAGTTAGGGACATAAATGTTAATTAACCTTAACCATAAACCCTTAAATTTGACATCCAAAAGTAAAGCCCTAACTGTAACAATATCACCTAAATTTATGTGTTCTATAGATCAGTTTAGAAAAAGAATGGCTACCTGGTGCATCTATCTTCACCTATAGAAAAATACAAAGGGTCATACGGCCAAAGGCTTTGGGCCTTATGCACCTACCCATTCATATGCAGGCGTGTGTCCTGTAGCAACAAAATGTCGCATTTTAGATCTCGTAGGAACTAAAATGAAGCTTTAGGCCTTTTTTCATTTTTTTATACTAAAAATAATTATTGTTTCTGCTTTTAAATTGTGAACTACCTCCCCATTAAAAAAAAGACAATGAGGTCAAATGAGCCAACATTATTTTGTGTTTTTTTTTACCTCCTTTGCCTTAGATTTATGTCTTTTTTTGAGGTTTGTAGATATGATGGATCCCCTTCATTTTCTGAAGAGGGGTCATGCTAGGATAAGGTAACAGAGGACTTATTCAAATCCTCTTCTGTCTCATCCCAATCTCTTCATTTACGCAAAATCTCAAACTTGTTCCAAATTTTTATTTATGTATTTATTTCAATCTTGGAATGAACCTTTGAGTCATAGACTCATTTACAGAGGCTCCACATCATGACAATAAGAAAACAATGAAACAATAATACATACTGTACAGTTGAAATAAGCATTGAAAGAACAAACTAAGACAATCACGTGAATTAATTAAGATAAGCAAGCAGACTTGTACAAACTTGTTGCAAAAAATATCAAAGTAGCCAGACCTGTTCAAATAAGAACAGGTCTATTGTCAAAGTGCAATCACAAGTCTGGCCGCAAGGAGAGTAGCTAAGATACATAAAGTGCTAAACTTGGTACAATTTATCACAGGATATGGATTGCAGGAGGAACATATGGTCCTACAGGCTAAAGCTGGAGAGAAGTAAGACAGGGAGTGGATATGGAGAGGGGCAGAGATAGGGGAAGAATGAATAGAAAGGAGTGTGATGGGAGGGAGGGGGAGGAAACCATTATAGGAAAATGGAAAATATGGAATCATGTAAATACTGGAAACTAAGAGCAGCAGGGCCAGTTACTTATCTAAGAGGCAGATCTTCTCTTTTTATGACTTTAGGTTTTGGTTGCCCTCTTGTTCTGTGACATTGTGTGACCACTGGAAAGGTCTCTGTGACAGGGGTTGAAGATGGGGAACTGTGCTAGTTTTCACCTGTTCAGGAGAGTCCACAGGGGGTGCTGCTTCCCTTCCAGTGATGTAACAGGGAATGCTGTCCTCTGTTCCTCTTATATCTCCTCAGAGGTATTCTGAAATTGCTGGGTTGCGGGATCCTGTGATGGGTCCTTGCTGTCCAGAGTCATCACAATATCCCCCGAAGCTTGGGTCTTTTTTGAGGAATAGTTTCCAGAAGTGGCCGAGATTCAATTTCCCGTGGGAAGGTGCTCCCCACCCCCTGCCAGTCATCTGATGTGGCCTCTGCCTCTGAATTCTCTTGACAGGCCCTTGACACAGCCTGAGTCACATCTGGAGGGCAGGTGAAGGATTCATTGTATCTGGAACTGTGTCTGAAGAGGTGTTTTGGGGGGCATCTGCTGTCCTCCTTTGGACCATTCCTCTAGCATGACTGACATAGAAGTCATGCTCATCCTGGTCCATAGGGTCCCCTTTGTTGTGAACAGTCCATGGGCAGGACCTACACATGTGGCCCAGCTCATCACACAGGTTTCATCTCATGCTATTCTGACATCTATAGCTGGAATGCCCAAACTCTGAGCAAAGGCCACACCGGACCTTGTCACAAGCACTGCTCAGGTAAGAGATGACACTACACCTGGAGTAGGCTTTTGGCTGACCAAGAAAGAACAGCACCCCTCTGTCCTGGCATAAAAATAAATGGTTTGGCAAGTGTTGAATCCACAAATCAAAATGTAGTAATTGGACTCACGTTCACCACCATCCAGTCCAGATTAATCCCAATTCGATAATAAGGGCAGGGTTCCCTATCACCTTATACTTCTGCTTGAACCAGTATAAAATATCTATTATACTGACAACCTCATTTTTGAAGAGCATGGTGATAGCCTTTCCTGCAGGCTTACTAGGAGGAAAAGCTAAGAAAGGTTGCCATACCAGAGTGTTCTTCAGTATTGCAAATTTCTTCCAGAACTGGTCAAGTCCTGCAGGAGACAAAGTTTACATCATAAAAAGAGCCACCAACTGAGTGGGTAAGTGCAAACATTTTGGAGGCAAAAAAGCCCATCTCTGCTTTCAGTAAGGTCTGGGCCACAAACACATGATCTGGGACGTCTTCCATCCCTCCCTTGTAGTGAAAGTGAAAAATGTTTCTGCACTTGCCAGGTTCAGCAGTTGATTTAAAAAATATCATGGGCCGGATATTCAAACTGCACCCAAAAAGTGCGCAACAGCAGGAGCAAGCACAAGTCAATTGCACACATGTGCAATTGACACGATATTCAAACATGGAGCAAGCTAAATTGCGCAACAAGCCAGCGTCTGAATATCACACAACCTACGCTATAGCGCAACCAGGAAGGGGAAGCTGAGCAGAGACGATGCGTTATGGCACAACAAGGGCTGCCCAGCTGAGCAGCCCAGAGGTGCCATAGCACAAGCAGGGAGCCCCCCAGCAGCACAGCAATGGAACTGCACAACCAGGGAGATAGGCAGGGGCCCACCACCCATGCCACAGATGGGCACAGGGACACACTGCAGAACCAACAATGTACCCCCACACCCCAAGCACAGCATAACTGGGGGAGGGATGGAACAGCCACCAGACCATGGGGACAAGCAAACAAAGCACAGCTGGGCCATGGTGCCCCAGCACACCCACCGGCAAGCTGAGACTGCCACAAAAGGAGGGCGGACCACCCTATGGCACAGCAGCCCCCCCTGTGCACAGCACACCCTGCACCGTGACCCCAAGACATCCCCCATGAACAGTGACAAACACTGCGGGAATCCCCATGCATACCACCACCCCCCCACTGCCACACTGCAACCTCGTGTACCACAGAACCATACAAGCCAGACCCACCATGAGCCACAGCAGCCAGCACAGATACCCACAGTGGTGTGTGGAAGCATGCAGCACACTAGATGCAACACAGTGCAGGGGCAAACACACACCCATACCCACGGGGACATTAACACAGGGACGCAGTAGTGTGGCAACCAAGCCCCCAGTGTGGGCCCATGAAAACTGTGCACACACAGCCTGCAGTCCCTCATGGCACAGGGGTGACACCCACCCTGTGCATGAACTGTGGCCCTGTACGCCACCAGCATATGCCTGGATCACAAGTCACAGAAAGTGGTGCACAGCCCCTGCAATACACACAAGCCACAGCATGGAGGTGGGACAGCAACTGCGGAGGCCATAGTGTCACCCGAGGCAAACATGCACCACACCATTGACAGGAGGCAACCCAGCATTGTGACGGTCACAGTGGATGACCTGCAGGGACAGCCACCACTGACAAGGCAGCAGACCTCACTGGCCACAGACATGCAAGGGTGTCAGCTGCACAGGCCAAGGATGGGTTGACAGGGGCACAATGGACACAGAGCAGGCACCATGGACCACTGCACACAGTAATGCAATGCACAGAGAACAACACACACACCACAAATACCGACTGATAGCTACTTCCACACCAGAGACACTTCCCCACGCACACACACACACACACCCAAGACTGAACCACCCCAGATGCCATGCACACCACTGCAACTGAGCACCTATAGCCAGCTGCAAATCAGAGACCACCACAGTATTCATATCAAAATAACTGTATTCAAAAAATATAATAACAACAACTATTTACAATTGTGTACAAACATGGGGTGGAGGGACAGGAACAAGGTGGGGGTGGGTAAGGGGCAGGGGTGAACATATGGGAGAGGGAAGGTGGGGTGTGAGGGTTGGTCAAAGGATGGAGGTTGTCTCTCTTCACTGGCAGCCAGCCTGGTCCTCTGCTGCCTGGGGCTGTTGCCTGGGTCACCTCCTCCTCCTCACGCCATGCTGCTGCAGATCCCGCAGGATGGCAAGGGACTCTTGCGCCACCCGCACAAGGTCCTGGATGGACGGCTGCATTTGCAGGAGTATCCACACACCTAGGACAAGGGATCAGAGTCAATGGGTGTGACGGTCCATCCCCCTGCAGCCCACCCATTATGCATGGCAGACAGCCATGTGCCACGCTCCTGTGATGGTGTGCACCCACCCACAGTGACCGTGTCCACAAGACATGCCCAACCAGGCAGCAACAGCCATGTGTACCACTGCACACACCCACCGCCCATATCCATCACAGCACAACCAAAGCTGTACAGTAACATGGCTATGCGGTGAGCAGGCAGTGCCACAGCCATGTGCCCAGTGCACGCATGGACCACCATTGATACACTCCCAGACATGCAGTGCCACTGGACAGTGCTGACTGTCACATGTCGCATGCATGGCAGTGGTGTCCATGGATGGTGGCCATGCCCTGCCTCCCACCCTGTCACACAGCCTGCAATAGCAATCATGGTGTCATGGCACTCATCCTCATCGGGATGTTGCTGGCATTGGGGTTGGTCCCCGACATGCCCCCGTGCAGCATACCCCACCCTCTGCTGCTGCTCCAAATTCCTCCTCTGCTTGGCCACGCCTGTGGGAGACAAAAGGGGAGAAACACATCAGTACAAACCCAAAGCATATTCCCCCTGCCCTGATGTGTGTGCCCACCCACCCAGCCAGACCCACCCATCCCATACCCTGTAAACACCACCACAGCCAACCCTAGACCATCCCTCTCCTAAGTGCTGGACACCTGAGACAGTGTTACCCATATGGACCATACAAGTGTGTAGACGTATCACCCACCTGGACGAGGCACCACGTCCCTCCTGGCACATGATCGCAGACGTGCCAGTAGCTCCGGCTTCCTCCGTCTCAGGTCCCCATACTGGTGCCTGCACTGTTCGGCCATTTTCCTGTGGCCAGTGGCAGCCTCCAGGTCAGTGGCCACCTCTTCCCAGACCTGGGTCCTGGCCCTGTCCAGTGGCACCTCACCAAACAGTGGGCCATAGTGTGGCTCCACAGTGGCCACAAGGTTGGCCAGCTCAAGGGAATCCCACTGAGGGGCTCTCCTGCATGCCATCTCTAATGCTATAGTAGACAATATGGTGCTCCACAGCATGGCAACCCCACGTGGAAGTGCTGCACGGTACATCGCCGCCATTCCCTATCGCGCTGTCGGTACAGCGCTGCCATTCCCTATTGCGCTGTCACCGAACAGCGCGATAGAGCCATACACATGCCAGACGTACAGCGCCAGGGGGCAAAGGTCAGGCACAAGGTCAGGGGTCAGTGGTGCAAGGCCACGCACAGCACCATCGGACGTCTACACATCCTGCGCGAATGGTCACCTGCGTGCCAGTGCCACAGTGGACTATTGCGCAGTTGTGCCACAGCGCCATTTGGTGCCCAGCACTGCAGCACCACTGGCACAATGGTGGCTGTGTCCTGAATTGCTGATCATGCACAGCACATCATCAGCGTAGCAGACGCCTGCATAAGCTACCTGGGCATGAGCAATGCGGTGTACTACACAGTGACGGAAATTCGCCATTGGCTCAGCCGGTTCAACCGTATTGCACAAAGCGCAACGGCGCGATATTCAGCTGACACATGCAAATCATCTGATCAGCCATTCAACGCCGCAGTGGCGCGATTTGCATGTCATTAAAGTTGAGCCACTCCTAATTTGCATGAATTGCGCTATAAGTACGTGACATTGGGCTGCGATGGCCAGATTAAGTTACTGCAGGTGAGGGGTGAGTTGCATGCTGTGTGATGTTCTGGTCAATGGTCATGGGATAACGCTGTAGACTGCACAGTGACAGGTGTCCACTTCCATCCATACAGCCCGACATGACCGAGCAGAGCCAAGGTGAGGGTGAGGATGGTGGGTGAAGGAGGAGGCCCAACTTCAGCAAGGCGGAGACAGAGGCCCTCTTCCAGGCCTATCTGGAAGAGGAACCACAACTGAGTGGACAGCGGGGCACCCTCAGGCCCATGCGGCTGCATGGGGAGGGGTGCTTCGGGCAGTGAACCTGCACGGAAGCCACCAGCGCTCGTGCAGGAATGCAAAAAGTATGGGGACAGACATGCAGAAGGGTGAAGGAGAAGGTGGCAGCCCTCAGGGCAGCATGCGCTGACTGGTAGGCCAGCCAGCGGTGGGCGGAGCTGACCCGGCTGAGGACCAACTGGCTGCATCAATGCAGCGGTGTTATAGAGGCGTACCAGAGGTGGATTCCAGACGGGTGGAAGCCATCACTGCACGGTATGCCATGGTGGTGGTGTTTGGGGGGGGAAGGTTGATCACATGCACTAACCTGTCCTCACTTTCTGTTACAGATCCCATTCATCTGCAGGGGACAGTGGTGGTGGGACCATGCAGTGAGGAAGACCTGCCAGAGTTGGAGGAGGGGTCCATCCACCTCTGTCGCCAGCCAGCATGCACTGCACTGGCATGCATGCCTGGCTGCCACCTCTGTTGTCAATGAGTCAGGTGTGGGGGGTGCACAGCCTGTGTCTCAGCAGTCTGGTATGCAAGCCTGCCAGCACACTGTGACTGTGGATGTTGCACGTACCTGCACCATTGGTGATGCAAGGACTGCAATGGGCAGTGGCACGTGTGTGTCCCATGGACGGACACACAGCAGGCCAGCACGTGCCCCTGGACCTAGCTGGTTCCAACGTGTGTACCAGCACGTCAGCACAGTCCCAGGCTGTGCCTGTCAGCACCGGTGGGGCAGCACCAGTGGCTGTGCAGGTCTCTGGTACTGTTGTGGCCACAGCAGTGGAACGAGTGGTCCCTGGGGCACAGCAGTTGGAGGGGCAGCAGCAGCAGTCACCCACCAGGTCTGGAGGTACAGGGTCCAGCGGTGGCACATGCACACCGCCCATTGATATGCCCATACCTGGTCCTGGTGAACAGCACCCACCCTCAAGGGGTGTTGAGCATCAGGACCTTCCATACCCTGGGGGACAGGATGCTGATGTGGCACAGGACCCATTTGACGAGCACACCCACCAGCTGCAGCAATCAGTACAGCAGCAGGGGCGGGTTGCAACATCCGTGGAGGCACTGTGCATGGCTGTGGAGTGGCACAGCAGGGACATTGCTTTGATCCATGCAAAGATGGTTCAAATGCGGATGGATGTGACCGTTGCCATTGACAGGCAGACCCAGGCATTGGTCGCTATCGTGGCTGCATTGGGCACATGGTCAGGTGCCCCTGTACCGCGCACCCACAATGCAGCTCTCCACTCCCCTGTTCCGGTGTCGTGGCGGCACCCAGCCTGTATCAATCGGGTTCTGATGTAGGCCATCCCGAACACCCCTGGTACAGGTATGTTTGGCATGTTGCAGACCCCCGTGCAGACAAGGTCACGATCATGCAGTGGGACCCCTGGTGGTCCATCAGTGCCACCCCATATGGCCCATGCTCAGCCTGCCAGTTCTGCTGGGTCATGGCGGGGCTGCCCATGCATCCAAGGTGGCCGTGGCACAGTGCAACATGACTGACCTGTCCCCCAGTGCGGGCCCTGTCTGGTGCTGCCCTGTGTGCAATGTGTGTCATGGTGGGAAGTGCACTGGTGGGTGCCCTTCCCAACATGCCGACACACGAACCACCTGCACACCCACCCAACTGCTGTCCACAGGTGCGTGCATGATGATGCCTGCATTGTACTGTACACCAAGGTGCAAGGGTGCCAGCATCTGACACACGTACTTGGACAAGTACAGGTGATGAGGGTGGTCTGTGGATCTGTGTGTTTGTATCTGTTCCTGCTCTGCCAATGCACCTGCCCATATGCGCTTTGTGCCTGGTGATGTGCGTGATGTGTCCAGAGACTGTTCACCCCTCTCTAATGGTGTGTTTGTGCCTGGATATCCCTTCCACCCTTGCGTCATGCACCCCTGTGTGTTACCCTGTGTGCCTGTGGGTTGCGCCTGGACAGTATTGGTTGCACATGGCCCCTTGACTTACCTGTGTTGTGCAAATGCTCTCGATGATGGTGTCCGGTGTAGCCAGGCCTGCCGGATCAGTCAGGGTCCCGCCGTCCAAGAGGGGCTGCTCATCTCAACATCATCACCGGCGTCACTGAGGTGTCCCCATCAGCTGTCCCCCTCCTCGACCTGGCATGGCTATCCCACAGTCTTTGGCCATGTGCAGGATACAACAGGCCAGGAATATCCCACAGGCCTTTGAGGCCTGTACTGTAGGGCACTGCCGGAGGTGTCTAGGCATCGGAAGCGTGCCTTAAGCATCCCAAACACCCACTCAATGATGTTGCGTGTGGTGGCATGTGCCTCATTATAGCATTGCTGTGATGGGGTTATGGGGCGCCGGTACGGTGCGAGCAGCCAGGGACAGAGTGGGTATCCACTGTCACCTGAGTGGAGATACTGGAGATAAGTATCATGTTCAGGTCCATATTGCCCATATACCTGTGTGCCACTACCATGGCACCTGTGGCATTCCCACCTTTGCCCCAGGTTTGCAATTCCCACATGCGTACTCACCCACTAGATGGCCTATGGGGATGTTCCCACTCTCGAATCAATGGCACAGTGCCGACTGATACCATATGAAGGCATCATGTGCTTCACCAGGGTGTGTGGCACAGACATTGATTATGCGCCCACTGGCATCACACACCACTTGGCAGCTGACACTGGAAAGCCCTTCCTGTTCCTGTATGCGGCCCCATTGGGAGACCAGTAAAAGTGCGAATAGCCACATGGGTGCAGTCTATAACCTCTACACACCAGGCTTATATGCTACCTCTGAGAACTCCTGCATGTTTGCTGTATGCCTGCCCGCTGGTGCTGAAATGGATGTACTCCGCAGCATGTAGCAGCAGTGCACTGAGAATTGGGTGAGGATGCATGATGTGGCCAACTGTGTTATGCCTGTGGTGTCCTGTCGGCCTCTGGAAGGTACCGTGGTGAGCAGGCACATGCAGGCTGTTACCTTTATCTCCACTGACAGAGCATGACTCCGTCGGTGAGGGTGCCTGCATCACATCACTGCACAGCTCACAGAGCCCACCCTCAGTATTTTCCCCTGTTCAGGTGGTTACCGGCCCCCAAATCTCTACGTCTGAATACAGCTCAAAGCTGATGCAGGCGCGGTACTGCCTGGTGGGGGCATACAGCTGATGGGCCCTTCCATGGCCATGTCCCCTGCAGCATGCCTTCTCACCTCATTACAGCCTCCATGTAGGCTGGCACTGTCCATGTCCCTGGCTTGTGTTCCCCCTGGCTGTTCTTGCTGTGCTACCCCGCTGTCCCTGCTACTACCTCCACTGCACGGGTACACCTACTGGCCCCTGCAGTCCTGGCCCCAACACACCCTCCCTTGTCCCTCTCCTCTCCTGTGCACTCCCTGGCCTGCACTCTTTCACACTGTCGCCTCAGTTTCTCCCTGCCTCATGTGGCTTCCTGTATGCGTTCTTGCGCCTCTTCCTTGAAGCCTTTTATTTTGGCTCATTTACAGCGTCGGCGCACCTTCCAGCTCATCGATGTTGCGTGTACCAGAATCTTTGAATATCGCGATTGCGCTGTTTATGCATGGGTCCACCCCCTTCGATTGCGCATTCCTTCATTTGCATTGCGCTGTTGCTCAGCCTGTTTTCAGTGGCGCAACTGCCTCCTGCTGAATATCGCAGAATGGCACAAATTCGGACTTGCGCATGCGCAACCCTATTGCACATGGTGCAACCCTTTTGAATATCCCACCCTATATCTTTTTTTGTTCCTGAGGGAGAGAAAAGCCCTGGAAAATCTTTAGAAGTCCTAGGCTGTGGAGAACATGGACTAGATGGTCCTAGCACAGAGGTGGGTAACTGGGGTTCAGTAGGTAAGGGAGTTCCTATGCAGCACAAGTGATTCTGGTGCTTGGATGCCCCTGACAGTGGCAGTGAGGTGTCCTTCATTATTTCCTTAGGCTTTGGAAAATGGTGTGCATGACTGGTTATAGTCAGAGACGGCTACTTCTGGTTCATTACAAGAGGGTCCAAATCAGGGTGTGATTCCTTATAAACAGGGTCGACCCCTGGCTGAGGCTGCAGCCTAACAGGTCTGGGTAAAACACTTACTATTTTAGGAGGTACTTCTTACACCATAGTGCTCCCATCCATTCCAGGCTTGAACAGGATGGAGTCCTTTGAGAAAGTAAGACCTCTAATGTGACTTTCTGGAGAGCCATAGTCAATTCTTTTTCCCTTATAGCAGAGTTATTCTGGTCCTGTACAGGTACTAGACCTCAGGAGGGGGCTTCTATAGTGGCCATGAACCCTCTGTCTCTTTATCTTGCACATTAACTCAAGGATTTGTTACAGTTGTTGCTTGTACTATACCATCTTGATTTACTGTTATGAGCATTGTGAGTATCACTGACACACATCTAATAGAGGAGGACCCCGACTCCATCCAGACTGATCAGGGTTTTTTTACCAACCTGCCTTTTCTAACATTGTAGTCATATTGAATTTAGTAACTTGTGAATGCTTTTGCAAGGACTTCAAGTGTCTTTTTTGAGAGGCTCCCCTGTGTGCTTCCCCTTTAGTGTCATAACTCAAGACAAACTTGTGGGGGCGTATGTACCTCAGAAATACTGCATGTAGTACTGGAGCATGAGTTTACTGCTCTCAGGCTGCCTCAGACCCAAGTGTATGTCCTCACTGTCCCTTATTTCAGCACAGGCCAGTTGCACTGTGGGCTCCTCAGCTGGGGAACCATCAGAGGCCAGAGTCACTTCAAGAGTTGCCGCAGGAACTACAGAGTTTGTATCATAACAGATGAATTCTGTACTTACAGGAAGGCTAAAAGTTGAGTCAGAACAGCCTTCCGCCAGCTGACTCTCTGAGGATTTCTGCGTAGAGTGGTCTGAAACCATGACTGAAGAAAGGGCAGCATGAGGGATATGAACAGGCACTGGAGTTTCTTGCCAACAGGATGTGCATCAAAGGAGCTGATAGGAGTGACAGCTGGCAGCCGACTGATCCAGGCTTCTGGCAGTAAGCTCTGCTGCATCAGACAACTTGCCACATGCAGGAAAGGACTCTGGATCCTGAGACTGTGTTGTGTTCCAAACTCTTCTTAGACAGTATCATCATTAATATTGGGGTCTCAGTTTAGAAGACTGCATTTGTTGCTCACACAAGCACTGCTTTTCAAGTTTGCAGCATTCTTCTTCCTCGAGAATCATCTGGAGAAAGGTGATCTTCTTATAATGTAACTCTTCATCAAGATGGAGTTCAGCAGACAAGACAGCCAACACAGAAGTAGGGAGACCCAAACTAGGGGCACCAGAAATCTCTGCGACATTTATTCTGTCCCTGGATGGATGTCCCTAGGAGCAGATGCAGCACTTACATCTTCTATGGCACCTCTGACTGGAAGTTGCCCTACCATGTCCTGGACTGCACATAACTCTTCAGGTAACTTCTGTTTATCAGTTACTTTTTTTTGCAAAGCAATTTGGTCCTGCTTAGATGTCTTAGCAGTGGAAATAGGGGCTTCCAAACTACTCCGGGTGAGGAGCGAAGCTGTTTCCACCAGCCAGAACGCCATTACACTCTCACCTCCAGGATCCTCCATCTTCCAGCCATAAGCACACATTGTCCCCCCACAGGAAGAGTAGAGGATTTTATTGGCAATAATTCAAAACAAAGTAAAAAAAAATTTACAATGTAAAATAAATGAAAAGAGGAAAACAAATTGAACAATAATAATACAACAAATACAAAAAAGAACAAAAACATCTGACATATGTTTTAAAAAAACATGCTCCATCCCTACTCACACATTAACTGACCACTAGTTCTAAAGAAATCTTTCATAAATAATGAATTCCCATTTAAGGCATCCATTTAATACCAAATATTAAGAATGTATTTCCATTTAAGATATCAATTTAGACTCCTGGTGCAACTCTCTCCACTAATAGCCGCTTGAACGATGAGCTCCGCAATCTCGCACACTTTACACTTGATAAACTGCCATAATTCTATTAGAAATTTATACAGTGCAGATGGGGGAAAAAGGAAAGATGGACACTAGCAGAAATAATGGGGGATTGAACAGATTCAGTGCCCTACAACAAGAAGATGAAGGTCCAAACCGGGAGTGCTCTGACTCCGAGGCCTTGGAGCATTCGCAACAGCCTGCCCGGTCTTACTCAAAAATATTTTGCAAAACCCAGGGACAGAGATTCCAAAAATTTAGACTCAAAACTTGACAAAATTCTAATGGAACTGCAAGAATTTAAAGCTGAATTCCACTCTTTTCGGGAATCACAGGATGCACTTAGAACAGAACAGACCTAATGGAGCTCCAACATAAGGTTACTGCCCTGGAGGAGAATTCAACGGTTCAGGCCAAACATACCAAACAAATAGGCTCCACAATAGCACAAATAATCAACATCTGCCACCTTACTGCTGAACACCAGGAAGACTCTGAGAACAGACATCGACACCACGGTTTGCAGATTTATGCAGTACCTGAGGACTCCAAGGGCTCCAATATACAAGATTTCATAGAGAAACTGCTCTGTACCTCACTTGCCCTGGATCCAGCCCTCCAGCTAGAAATCAAGCCTGCACACTGTTCCCTTGGACCAAAGCCCACCAGTCCAAACTTGAGGCCCAGATCGATTATCTTCCATTTTCTGCATTTCCAAATGAAAGAGTGTTTGCTGAAAAATGCATGAGCATAGGAGAAGGTACTGTATACTATGGGGAAACTAGAATTTTTTATTGATAATGATTACGCCCCAGCCACAATGCAATGAAGGCAAGAATTCAGTCCACTATTCTCTATACTACAACAGCCTACGGTTCTGCACCCCATATCTGGCCAAACTATCGATCCAGTTCCCCATGGGACAACAAACCTACAAAACGGCATCAGCAGCGATTGAGGACTTAAAGAGCTAGTGTACTGCTGGGGATTAATAGTAATTTTCAGATGCAGTCAGCTATCACTTCTTATATCTCAAGTATTTTTTCTTTTCTGTTTGTTAATTAGAAGATTTTACACCTGGCAGTACTGGGGTGATGTGTGGAGCAGCACTCTGTCTGGAGGAAAAAAAAAGTCAGTTCTGTTCCTCCCACTACATCGTCAAAAATTAAACCAAACACCTTGAGGCACCACAATCCTTGCAGCCTGAACAGTGACTCTCATAAGCTACCAGTCAAATTGCAGGAAATTGTGACATCACTAGTAACCAGGGAGAGCCAGTCCCTGCTGCTTCATGTGAAAGTGAAACCTGGCAGTGAGAAATGTTTGTCATTGGTTACTAGTGTTGCCATAGTCAGTGTGGTCTCAGTGTTGATGTAGTGGGAGGAACAGAACTGACTTTTTTTCCTCCAGAGTGCTGCTTCACACATCACCCCAGTACTGCCAGGTGGAAAATCTTCTAGTTAGCAAACAGAAAAGAAAAAATACTTGAGATATAAGAAGTGATAGCTGACTACATCTGAAAGTTACAATTAATTGCAGGCAGTTTCCAGGCGGTGCACTAGCTCTTTAAAAAAACAAGGCTTTACTATCCCTTCTCATGGTGCTCTCCCGCAACAGTCAGCCATTGCAAGTTCCTCTGCCTGGGCCTCAACTCCAGATCTTCAGTCCCAACAAGCTATTCTGGATTCAGTGAAGAGACTTCTATGCCAGTTTTCTTCTCAGGGCACTTGAACATTTTGCCATTGGGAATACCTCCCCACAGTGAGTAACCCGCAAAGTGTTGTTGGGGTCCCAGCTCCTTAATGATATCTCTGGGTGGGGGGGCATCTCGGGTTCACGCTGTGCCAGGCCTGGGCTTGGGGCTCTGCCTGGGGGGGGTGCTCCTCGGGTGTGGGTTGGCCGAGCTGCTGTCTCCCTTCTGGAAGGCTCTTTCTTATCAGACTTTTATATAAAAACAGACAATAATGCAGCGGGGATCGATTGAGGCTGTCCGATCTTTGTGACCCGACATGGCTGAAGTGAGTCGGGAGAGACAGCAGACGTGAGAGGGAGTGGGGGATAGTTGACCTAAGGCAGCATAGCTTCCCATTAAAAAGACATTTGCCAGACTCTTTCTCCCCCCCATGCTGACTTTTTTCTCCTTTAAAAAAAAAATCTCATACTTTGGTGTCTGCTGGCAGTGGCATGTTGGGGCCTGGGTAGCTAGGTCTCTGCACGCATGTCCGGTGGAGTACATTTCCTGTTAAACAGGAAACTTGCTAATAGTGCTTGGGTCTCCTCCTGGCTACACATTCTGTTAATGGCACTGTTTTCAGAATCTCCTAGGTGCAGCAGTGGGCGGTGGGGCTTGTAGAATCCCCACTCCCCGTGGTCCCCTTGACATTGGAAACCCATTAAATTGGGTAGACTCTTGACTGTTCTATTGGTGTTCTGGCCCCAGATGCAATCTGTAAGTGGGGAGACTGGATCTGGGCCATGCCTTTGCCCCACCACGCTACTCATATTGAGGGCAGTGTAGAGCCTTCACCTGTAGTAAACTGTGGCCCTGTGGGGGCTTTGTGGCTTGGTTCACTCTTGCATCTGGGGGAATGGGTCACCCTTTTTCCTGGGGGGCCAGGTTGGGACCTGGATGGGGTTGGGGATGGGGAGCCCTCACTTGGGGGATATTTAAGTTTATTCACCCTCTGGCCTACATCCCCTTACCCCTGCACTGGGAGGGTGGAAGCCAGAGTGGGGAGATAGGTGAGCTACCCATAAGTGAGGGACTTGAGAAATGCTATCTCCTTCCTCCTCCACCCCTATTTCGGTGAGGCTGAGGGGCGCCCAATAATGGGATGTTCCACAAAATTTGGTGAATGGACTCACAGTGTTGAACTGGGCATGAACCTCCTTATGGAGCTACACAGACTTTGGGTCCCACAGTTCTGCCAACCTTGTAAGATTTAGGAGCCTTCATGGTACATGTTTACAGCAACCATGTTAGTATTGTTTACTTCAGGTGTGAAGTTACCCCATTCATAGTGGTTAGTGAGATAGGGCACTCTGGAATAATGATGGACATAATATTGGTTGCAGTCAATGTTATCTTTACCCCTTTAGGGGAGCCTGTATTTCCCTCCCATAAGCACAACAGACTTGGGAGTTGCAATAGGCTAAGGGAACCAAGCTGATCATGGAGACGGTGCTTCTTTATTCCCCTTGCTCTTCTTAGCCACATACCATTTCCATACCCACTATTTTGGTTTTCGTTGTTTTCACCCACTTACCTCCTCTTCCCTGACCCCAGTTATCAAGATAAGTGCCATCCCGAGGCAGCCATTCCCAGGTCAGGAATTGTAAGACTGTCTACCCAGGTTTCTACCCCACCTCAGTTGGAATGGCCTTTGGCCACATTTCTAACCATGGAAATCCTCTCCTTAATTTGTGCTTCACTACATCCATGGGTGGGGGGGGAGAATGGTACCTCCTTCACCCCAAGGATTATATTATTAGGCCCGGTTGGCCACAAGGTTCACTATATAGTTATATGCCAGTTGGAAAGCAGGTTGTGTTTTCTCTCTTTTTATTTCTAAAAATTCAGTTCTTGAATTCAGGGTACAGAATATCTTAGATATTTTATGATGCCACTAGGTAACCTGATATATAACACACAAAATTATGAGTTCATAAAGGATTGTTTTGGGAATAGCCAGGGTGGTGGAGCGCAGATTAGAAGTGTTACTTGATATAATATGACTGTCCCAATTACTGTAGGTTAATTTCTCATAATGTTAATGGGCTGACCAGACCAATTAAAAGGAGTCGTACTATGTCAGCTTTGAAGAAACTTAAACCTGACATATTGTTATTACAAGATTCTCATTTAACAACCACAGAACATCAAAAACTTCTGAAATTTGTTTTTTCTCATATAGTGGAATCCGCGTACCACCATGGCAGACATAGGGGAGCAGTGGTCCTGGTTCCCAAGACTTCCCCATTTAAGGTTACGGATCAATGTGTTGAAAGGGAGGGCATGTTAGCCTTAGCAACAGGCATTATCCATGGCTAAGTCCTGACGGTAGGCAGCACATATATTCCCCTAAGCAGTGATGGGGTAAGGTCATCAAAAAGTGGAGGGTGATGAGTACCAATGCCCATAGTCTGTGTAACAAGCTCCCTGAACTAGTGGCCTTGATGGAAGAGGGTTGCCTGGATATTGTGGCAGTCACAGAAACATGATACACAGAGAACTATGACTGGGATGTCAACATATCAGGTTACACAATCTACAGGAGGGACAGGGAGGGTAAACGAGGAAGAGGAGGAGTAGCTCTCTATGTAAAGGAAGGGATCAAAGCAACAGAACTAAAGAGTAAACAGAGAGCAGATGAGGCACTCTGGGTCACCCTGGAGACAGGAAATGGCACCACAATCCACATGGGGGTTGTATACAGACCCCATCTCAGGGGGAAGGAATGGACAAGAAAATGATATAAGGCATCCTTAGAATGGCAGAAAAAGGGGAGATATTGTTGATGGGGGCCCTGAATATGCCATGTGTTAACTGGAGCACCTTTGCTGCAGGCACATCCAAGAGCATGGTAATTCTTGATGCCCTACAAGGGGCATGCCTCAGACTGCTTGTATTGGGACCCATTTGGGAGGGAGCAATCTTAGACCTGGTACTCTCAAATGGGGATGAAGAAAGAATCTCTAATTTAGAAGTGATTAGCCATCTGGGAACAAGTGACCATCAAACAGTGTGGTTCACGATAAACACAGTCATACAATCAAGCCATACAAAAGCAAGAGTATTGTAGACTTTAGGAGAGCTGACTTTGGGAAAATGAGAGAGTGCCTCAGAAAAGCACTGGCAAACATGTAAGAAGGAGGGGTGGAGGAACAATGGGGAGTAATCAAAACAGCCATCACAGAGGCAAGAAGCCTTTGTGTAAAGCAAATCAACAAAACACAACAAAGGAAAAAAACACTATGGTTCTCAAAAGAGGTGGCAAGGAAGGTTAAGGAGAAAAGGATAGCATTCAGGAAATATAAGGAAACACAGAAGGAGCAGGACAGAGAACTTTATCAATTAAAGCAGAAAGAGGCAGGGAAGGCAGTCAGAATAGAAAAAGGCCCAAACCGAGGAAAGGAGAGCCAACTCTGTTAAGAAGGGGAATAAGACGTTTTATAGGTACATTAGGGAGTGAAGAAAGACCAAAGGAGGCTTAATAAAGGGGAGGGAATGTGGGCAGAGGGTGACAGTGAAAAAGCAGGGATACTGAACAAATATTTCTGCTCAGTATTCAAAAGGAAGAGATGTGGGAGGTACCTAAACCAAACAAGAGAAACACTTTGAATACGGGGGTCTATACTAGTCCATTTACAGAAGAAAGGGTTCTGAAAGAACTAATAAAATTGAAGGTGGACAAAGCAATAGGGCCTGATGGGATTCACCCAAGAATTCTAAAAGAACTAAGGGTAGAACTAGTGACACCGCTGACTACTCTCTTTAACAAATCATGGGAAGATGGGGTGGTACCTGAGTACTGGAGGAAGGTGGATGTGATTTCTCTTCACAAAAGTAGGAGCAGGACAGAGGCAGGAAACTACAGACCAGTTAGTTTGACCTCAGTGGTAAGGAAAATGATGGAATCACTTCTGAAGGAAAGAACTGTTGAGTACCTAGAGGCCAGTGGGGCACAGGACCCAAGGCAGCATGGATTCACGATGGGAAGGTCATGTCAGACGAATCTAATATATTTCTTTGACTGGGTGACCAAAGTAGTAGACCAGGGAGGGGCTGTGGACATGGCCTACCTAGATTTTAGCAAGGCATTTGATACAGTCCCACACAAAGATCAATACACAAGTTAGCCAGCCTTGAATGGGTCCCAAGGTGGTAGCCTGGATAAAAAATTGGCTAGACAACAGGACGCAAAGGGTAGTAGTAAACAGAGCCCACAGTGAAGAAAGGAGGGTTACTAATGGTAATGGAGGGTTCAGCACTGGGACCAGTCCTTTTAATGTCTTTATAAGTGACATTGCAGAGGAACTGGAAGGAAAAGTATGTCTCTTTGCAGACAACACTAAGATCTGCAACAGGGTCGATACACAAGATGGAGTGGAAAGAATAAGATGGGACTTGGCAAGGTTGGAGGAACGGTAAAATGTATGGCAGCTCAGATTCAATGCAAAAAAGTGCAAGGTAATGCACCTGGGAAACAAAAACCCAGGGGAAGAGTACACAGTGGGGGGTGAGATACTGACAACAGTAAAAATGGAACGGGACCCGGGGGTAATTATATCAGATGATCTAAAGGTGGGCAAGCAATGTGAGAAGGCAGTAAGGAAGGCTGGGGGGATATTGGGATGCACAGGGAGAGGCATCAATAGTAGAAAACAAGAAGATGTTATCCCTCTGTACAGACAATTGGTGAGACCCCATCTGGAGTACTGTGTGCAGTTCTGGAGACCACATCTCTGCAAAGACATAGACAGAGTGGAGGCTGTCCAGAGGAGGGCAACCAAAATGGTGCAGGGTCTACACCAGAAGACATACGAAGAAAGACTAAAGGAGCTTAATATGTATACCCTTGAGGAAAGAAGGGAGAGAGGGGACATGATAGAAACTTTTAAGTACCTGAAGGGAATCAACAAAGTCCAAGAGGGTAGTATCTTTCAGAAAAAGAGATGTGCAAGAACAAGGGGGCACAATTTGAAGACAGAGGAGGGACGGCTCAGAGGTAATGTGAGGAAGTATTTTTTCATGGAGAGGGTTGTGGATGCATGGAACAGCCTCTCTGAGGAGGTAGTGGAGTCAAGAACAGTGGAGGAATTCAAGAATGCATGGGACAGACATAAGGCAGTCATACTGGAGGGTAGGAGAAAGTAAGCTGTTGGTTAACTAGGATCTGCAGCTTATCTGTTAGGTAGAAAAATGGGCAGACTAGGTGGGCCAAGTGGTCCTTATCTGCCATCAAATTCTATGTACATCTATGTTTCTATCCAACAGATTATAGATTCAATTATCACTCATAAACAAGGAATATTGATAGTGGGAGGTGATCTTAACTGCCTGTTGGATCCATCCTTGGACACATGTGCATCCAGACTGCCTCCACTCTCTCTGGGACAGAGACACCTCCGACACCTGCTCCGTGAAATGGTGTCGGTGGACATATGGCGTCACCTACACCCCTCGCAGAGGCAATTCTCATTTCACTTTCATGCCCATAGGCACTTCTCCCGATTGGACTATTTCTGTATAAGTAGGGAACACCTTGAGTACCTCCATAATGGTGAAATGCATAGCATTTACCTTTCATACCATGCCCCACTTATTCCAGAATTGGCCATGTTCCAGGAACGTAAGAACACCTTCTGGTGCTTTAACCTCTCCTTTTTTAAAAGACCAATCCTTCAAAGATTTGTTACAGGAGAAAATCTCTGAAATTCTCAGGGACAATGCCTTTCCCCATACCTCACCCCAGTTATTGTGGGACACTTTAAAATATGTCCTTTGGGTCATATATTGGTTTTTGCTTCCAGGAAAAGCACCACAGCAAGGCCTGTCTTAAAGAGCATCATGAAAAACTGAGGTTTTTTCAGCAGGCACATATGCAGGGTGGCCTGACTCTAAAAGATCAGGTCACCCAAATACAACATGATAAACAACAAATACTGACTAAAAAAACTAAACAAGCATTGGATTGGCTTCACCAGAAATGCTACGGGGGTGGGGGGGTTGAGCCTCCCAGATCTTGGCATACCACCTATGCAAACAAACACATATGATAACAATAAGCAAGATCAAGGACCCACATGCAGGTAGGCAACTGCACACTACCAGACAGATACTTTCAGTGTTCCACTGATATTATTCGGTCTTATATACAGAACCCTCTCCTCTAGATCCAGATGTGGTTGCCACCTTCCTGAGCAATCTGAGACACTCGTCCCTTACCTAGCAGCATTTAAACTTGCTAATGAGCCCGATCACCTCACAGGAACTTTATCATGCAATTCATAATCTTAAAAATGGGAAAAGCCTGGGCCCCAATGGCTACGATGTGGAGTTTTATAAAGGTACTTATGAATGGATCCAGGACCCTTTACTACAGGCACTACAGAAAAGTCATTTCATGGCCACATATCCAATTTCGTGGAGACAGGCAGTCATATCTGCTTATTTTAAGGCCCAATAAACTCTTTTATTTATGCAATTCTTACAGACCAATATTGGTCCTAAATCAAGATTATAAAATCTATACCAGTATACTTGCACACCAACTTGATGATATATTACCACTTCTTGTCCACCCAGACCAATTGGGGTTCATTAAAACCAGACAAATGACAGATAATATTTAAAGGACACTGTATATAATCAATCACGCCCATCTGACTAACCACCCCCCCATTGATCTTAAGTTTAGATACCCAAAAAGTCTTCAACAGAGTTTCCTGGTCATTTTTGCAGTCCACCCGCAAAAACATTTGGCTTCCCTTCCAAATTATTGGAAAATATACAGGGAATTTACACCTCCCCTGAAGCTACAGTTAAGATTAATAGGTCACACTTAGCATGCTTCCCTTTATCCTGCATCACCAGACAGGGATGTTCCCTTTCCCCTTACATCTTTGCCCTGTATGTGGAGCCTATCGCACAATATCTGCAGCAGGCAAAAAAGATTCAGGGATACTCAATAAATGGGACTCAGCATAAGGAAGCTTACTATGCCGACAACCTTTGATTATATATAACGGACCCCACCACATCACTGACCGCTCTAGAGTGGAGACTACAAAAGATAGAACAGTTCTTGGGGTACAAAATTAATCAAAATAAAATGGAGGAGCTGCAGATACAAGACCCTCTTATTTTTCAAGAAATGCAGAAGTACCTGTATAAATGGGATGTCACACATTATGTATTTGGGCATTGACCTTCAGATCCCACTAAAATAATAGCTCAAAATTTTGATTTATTTGCTCAAGTCAAAGCAGATCTTCAGAGATGGAAACGTTCTCTCTATTTCCCTCCTTAACCGGGTGCAATCCATACAAATGAACATCCTACCAAGAATACTATACCTACTACAGAATATCTCACAACCCCTATCAAGGCAGGAATTAAACAGATGGAACAGAATTATTTCATTTTATTTATGGCAGGATGGCAGACCAAGGGTCACCCTGAGTAAATTACACCTCCCCAAAGACAGAGGGGGTCTGGCCCTACCTAACCTGTATAATTATACTCTTTATGCAGTGCTCTCACATATGTCATACAGGTCTAGCACCACTACCCACTCCTCATTGTGGGTAAGGATTGAACAGGATCTTTCCTCAATCCCATTGGACCATTATATGATATTTCAGCTTCTTAGTCATGGGTTTTCAGAGATAAAATCCTTTTTTGCTAGAACAATACTTTGTTTTTGGGCAACATACGTCTGACAACCCAAAAACAGGGTGGGAGCTCGTTGGGTGGGGATCCCGGCGTTGGACTATTCCTTTATCCTGGCCAGGCTGGTTTTCATAGGTGGCATGTGAGGGGTTTAATTTATGCATACCTATTCTATGATAATAATATATTTAAATAATTCACACAATTACAATCAGAATTCAACCTACCCCAGAAGGATTTTTTTAAATACCTGCAAATCCACCACTTTTTCACCACCACACTGGGTTTAGATATGACCCTGAGACTGATTCCCCTTTATTTATATTGCTCTCCCAAATACTAAAGAACAACCCCACTACATCTGATATCTCTATTATATAAGGCCATAACCCATGCCCCAACGTCCTTGATGGAGGGAACCCAGATTAACTGGGAAGCAGAAATGATGACAGAACTTACACCAGATGATTGGCATAAGATTTGGCAACATCAACACAGGATTACAAGCTTATATGGATGGCAGGAATACGGGTGGAAGGTAGTAATATGTTTTTTTCACACACCACAAATTACAGCCAAATATTCAAGAGCTGGGTGTTCATCTTGCTGGAGACAATGTGGCTGTGAAGTTGCCACACATACCCACATCTTATGGTTCTGCCTGGTTCTGGTAGATTTCCGGAGTGGGGTAGGGGCTGTATTGGAAAACCTTTTCCCAGCCCTTGGGTCTTTAACCCTGGAAATAGCTATTTTACTACATCTACCAAAACAGGTTAAACAAAAACATCATATATAGTTAATTAGTACCCTGCTTACAGCAGCAAAGAAAGTAATTACTTGGTTGTGACTTTAGCCGACACCCCCTTCCCTCAAAGGTTAGGAGGATATAGTCTACAATATATACAAAATGGAAAGCTTAACAGCGTCTCTACAGGACAGAACCTCCACCCTGCTGAACTGATGGACAGTATGGTTTATATATATGGCTCTCCATAGACTGGATTTGGTCCCCTGAGGTGGGGGGGGGTGGGGGAAATTGTTGGTCCACTCAGCCCATCTCAATCCCCAGTGAGATAAATACAGACAGGGGTCTCCTATACTGTATGTTTTTCTTGCTCATTCTGCTTTTTTTCACAGGCCCCGAGTTAGCAAAAATTTTCCTCTTAGCCTTTCCTCTCTGAGATAATTCATTGTTTCTCAAGGTTCTTCAGTTGTTCTGGCACTACCCACCAAACCTGGATGTTCTGCTAATTTCAATGGATATACTCATAATTAGATCTTTCTTACCAAGTGTAATGTGTGATGTATACATTGTAACTGTACCCCCTTGTAAAATAAAAAGCAATACAAATTACAGTTAAAAAAATATCAATTTAATACCACCTCACCATGTGTGAAACTGATTGTGAGTTTAAGTTTGTTTGTCTGATAACATTACTGCACAGATTGCTGCTTCCACCATCTTAGCTATTGAAATATATGAAGATTGTAACTGTTGCAACACATATTGACACCTTGCTTGCCACAGGTAAGACTTTGAACTGGCAAGGATAACTATCAGTGTGCTATTATTATAGTTCTTACAATGAACAGGCAAATCTAAAATTCAGTTACAATAAGTAAGTCATTCTAACCATGGTCATTTCCATCCAGTGGCCAACTATTTTCAAAACCCCACTATAAATTGACATTCCCAAGAAAGTTCCATAGCTTCTATTATAAAATAATACTGAGGTCTAGGGCACATTCTTTCTTCCATACTTTTAAGCTTATGGTTCCCCTTTTACTCGCAATGTGCTGTAACTGCTCAGCCAAAGAATATCACACATGTGTCTTGGGACCACCTTATCTTTTTTATTGTGTAAGGATCTTAGAAATTGTTCCTGCAGCACACAAATAAATGATTGTGGATTGTGGATGGGTTTGCTCCATAACTTCTACATATAGTTGATTTCTGCTAAGTGTTTGAAACATCTATTTTGTAAATTTCTGTTGAAATAATTTCCATAAAGCAGGGACAATATAGTCAGCAACCTTAAACTTCTTTACATTATGCAATGAATAATGTACCCATGGGGTAAAAAAAAAATTCCATACCTTCCAAAAAAACAATTATGCCAGATTTTAGTCCTTACTGTAAAATCAGTTTTTAAAAAGGAGTGAAAAATATTGAATGAAAAAATCACAATAGAATTTATCATGTTCAGACCTCCATCTTTAACTACTAGATAGTTAAATCTCATTTAACTGGATTCAGTCTACTGCCTCACAATATCTAGAAAATGTGCTAAAAATTCTTGTCTCTAGAGCTATTGGAAGGGAGTAAACATAACTCAAATATGTAAATGGAGGTAATAGGAATTTCTTTATAATCATTACCCTGTTTTGTGTATAAAACCTCCAGCCTTTCCATTGAGCTACTTTAGCCATACATTGATCTAGTTTTTCTGTCCAGTTTAAAAGTGGTAAATCTTCTGACCCAAATTTAGCGTCCAACACTTTAGTGGGGGTATCAGAAATCTTTATTCCTACTACTTATTTTATAAAGGAAGGGAAGATCCTTATAAGAAACCCAGAATTTTAGGTAAATTTAGTTTTGCCCCAGAAATTTTAGAAAATTCTGTGATCAGTTTTAATGCAATTATACCTAAGGATGTATTGAATAGATATAAACACACATCATCTGCATAAGCTGTAATCTCCAATTGGATAGGGGGAAACTGGTAAGGAAAGACAAGTATTATTCATTTCTGCTATCATCTTTTGATCAAGAGAAAATACATACAGTAATGGGCTTAAAGGGTGCCCATGTCATATCCCCACCTTGATTGGTGTTATTTTACCCCCCCAAAAAAAACATTAATTGTCGGCAAAATAGTAGCATTAGACATCCCAACTAGTCAAGGGGGGGGCACTGATAAGCAGCAGGAAAATCCCAGCCTCTCCCTACAAAACAGGGTACTAAATGAGAAAAAGACTGAGGTAGAAAGGTCAGTGAGGGATGCTGCAAAAGAAGGTAAAGCCATCAAAAAAATGGAGAGCAATGAGTACCAATGCCCGTAGTCTGAGTAACAAGCTTCCTGAATTAGTGGCCTTGATGGAGGAGGAACATCTGGATATTGTGGCAGTCACAGAAACATTGTACACACAAAACCATGACTGGGACGTAAACATACCAGGATACACTATCTACAGGAGGGACAGGGAGGGTAAAAGAGGAGGAGGAGGAGGAGTAGCTCTTTACATAAGGGAAGGAATCAAAGCAACAGAACAAAAGGGAAAACAGGGAGGGGAAGAAGCACTGTGGGTAAATTTGGAGACCGGCAATGGCACCACAATCTGCACAGGGGTTGTATACAGACCCCCTTCTCAGGGGGGGAAATGGACAAGGAAATGATAGAAAGCATACTTAGAATGGCAGAAAAAGGGGAGATATTGCTGATGGGTAATCTGAATATGCCAGATGTTAACTGGAGTGCAGTTGCAGCAGCCACTTCCAAGAGTGGGGTTATTCTAGATGCCCTACGAGGGGGCATGTCTTAGACAACTAGTATTGGAATCCACTAAAGAGGGAGCAATCTTAGACCTGGTTCTCTCAAATGGAGATGAAGAGAGGATCTCAGATGTAGAAGTGGGTAGCCATCTGCGAACTAGCAACCATCGAACAGTATGGTTCACAATAAACACAGCAATAGAGTCAAGCCATACAAAGGCAAAAGTACTGGACTTTAGGAGGGCTGACTTTGCCAAAATGGGTGAGTGCCTAAGGAATGCACTAGCAAATAGGCAGGAAGGAGGGTGGAAGAACAATGGGGAATAATAAAAACTGCCATCACAGAGGTAACAATCCTTTGCGTGAAGCAAATAAACAAAACAAAATGATGTAAGAAACCACTATAGTTCTCAAAGGAAGTGGCAGTGAAGGTTCAAGAGAAAAAGAAAGCATTCAGGAAGTACAAGGAATCACAGAAGGAGCAGGACAGAGAACTGTATCAGTTAAAGCAAAAGGAAGCTGGGAAGGCAGTCAGAACAGAAAAGGCCCAAACTGAGGAAAAGATAGCCAACTCAGCTAAGAAGGGGGTAAAACCTTTTATAAGTACATCAGGGAGCCAAGGAAGACCAAGGGAGGGATAGTGAGGCTTAATAAAGGGAGGGAGGGTGGGCAGAGGGTGACTGTGAAAAGGCAGAGATACTAAACAAATATTTTTGCTCAGTATTTACAAAGGAAGAGGGGGAGGTACCTTAAACAAACAGTAGAAACACTCAGGATACAGAAGTTGATACCAGCCCATTTACAGAAGAAAGGGTTCTGAAAGAACTCTTAAAACTGAAGGTGGACAAAGCAATGGGGCCTGATGGGATTCATCCCAGAATTCTAAAAGAACTAAGGGTAGAACTAGTGACACCACTGACTACCCTCTTTAATAAATCATGGGAGGATGGGGTGGTACCTGAGGACTGGAGGAGGGCAGATGTGATTCCCCTTCACAAAAGTGGGAGCAAGGCAGAAGCAGGAAATTACAGACCTGTTAGTTTAACCTCAGTGGTAGGGAAAATGATGGAATCACTTCTGAAGGAAAGAATTGTCGAGTATCTAGAGGCCAGAGGGCACAGGACCCAAGGCAGCATGGATTCACAGTGGAAGGTCATGCCAGACAAATCTGATAGATTTCTTTACTGGGTGACCAAAGTAGTAGATCAGGGAGGAGCTGTGGACATGGCCTACCTAGGCTTTAGCAAGGCATTTGACACAGTCCACACAAAAGATCAATATACAAGTTAGCCAGCCTGGGAGTGGGTCCCAAGATGACAGCCTGGGTAAAGAATTGGCTGGAGAATAGGACACAGAGGTAATAGTAAATGGAGTCCACTCAGAAGAAGGGGGTTACTAGTGGGGTACCTTGGGGTTCAGTGATTAGGACTAGTCCTCTTCAATGTCTTTATAAGTTACATTGCAGAGGGACTGGAAGGAAAAATATGTCTCTTTGCAGATGACACAAAGATCTGCAACAGAGTTGATGCACAAGGTGGGGTGGAAAGAATGAGAAGGGACTTGGCAAGGTTAGAGGAATGGTCAAATGTATGGCAGCTTAGATTCAATGCTAAGTAGCAAGGTAATGCACCTGGGAAACAAAAACCCAAGGGAAGAGTACACAATGGGGTGAGATACTAACAACAACAAACATGGAAAGGGACCTGGGGGTAGTCATATCAGATGACCTAAAGGTGGGCAAGCAGTGTGAGAGGGCAGCAAGGAGGGCTGGGGGGATACTGGGATGCATAGGGAGAGGCATCACCAGTAGAGAACAAGAAGTTATTATCCCTCTGTACAGACAGCTGGTGAGACCCCATCTGGAGTACTGCATGCAGTTCTGGGGACCCAATCTCCGCAAAGACATAGACAGGATGGAAGCTGTCCAGAGAAGGGCAACTAAAATGGTGCAGGGTCTGCACCGGAAGACATATGAAGAGAGACTTAAGGAGCTTAATATGTATAGCCTCGAGGAAAGGAGGGAGAAGGGGACATGATAGAAACTTCAAGCACCTCAAGGAATCAACAAAGTCCAAGAGGGTAGCATTTTTCAAAAAAGAGGTGTGCAAGAACAAGGGGCACAATTTGAAGATAGAGGGGTGGCTCAGAGGTAATTTAAGGAAGTATTTTTTCACAGAGATGGTTGTGGATGCATGGAACGGCCTTCTGGAGGAGGTTGTGGAGTCAAAATCAGTGGTGGAATTCAAGCTTGCATGGGACAGTCATAAGGCAATTCTAGGGGGTTGGGGTAGGAAGAAGTAGGCTGCTGGTAAACTAGGATCTGCAGCTTATCCATTAGGTAGGGAAATGGGCAGACTGGGTGGGCTAAGCGGTCCTTATCTGCCGTCAAATTCTATGTTTCTATGTTTCTATGAGTATAATGTCTGTGTCTAGCCAATACATTTATCAGGGTTGCCATACAACCTCAGAACTTTAAACACATATTGATGCAAAACTTTATCAAATGCCTTTTCAAGATCTAATGATAAAAATGGCATGAACTGTATCCACGCCATATTCTCTCTTGCAATAGTATCTCAAAGTACATATAAATCCTTCTGTATTGCCCTACCTGGAATGGAGCATGTTTGTCTTGGATCTATTAAATTCTTAGCTGCTAACTGTACCCTATTACAAAGGAGTTTAGTTAACATTTTAAAAATCCAAGTTAAGGAGGCTTATAGGTTTCCAATTATTTAAGTAGGAACTGTCTCCTTTTTTAACCAGAAAGTTCAAAAGAGCTCTTCCAAAAGCAGCTGAGGAACTAAAAGAGTCCAATGCATATGTGTATATCTCATGTAAAAAATAATCCAAAACTTTATAAAATTCATTGGCAATTCCATCTATCACAGGGGAAGAACCCTTCTTTAGACCATGTATAACTGCCTAATTTTTTCTATTGTTATTGGATCCGACAATGCATTGCATATCTGATCAGAAATTGGGGGAATATTCTGTTGTAAAAAAAGTCTTACAAATCAGTGCTTCCAGACTATATTGTTCCAAAATTCTCTGATAACTAAGTCTTCAATAACATTTAGCATGTTATGAGGGGATGATTCTAGGACTACCAAGTTAGTTTTTAAAGTTCTAAACACTGTGGGCTTGATTCTCAGAGCTCCCAGCACAAGGGCAAGGAGCTTGCATCACAATGAATGGCACAAAGTGCCTTTTGCACTAATGATGCATCAGGAGTAATTCACAAAGGCAGCCTGCATCAACTGCACACAGCCTGAACCAAGCAAGGCTTGCACCATGCTTGCACCACAAAATGGGCTGCAGCATGGTGCCAGGACTTGTGGCAGATGCAGGATGCCAAATTCCCTGAATCAGGATTCACAGAACTCTCCAAGACAGCATATTTTTAAGCACCATTAGACCAGCCAGGGTTGGTCTCAGGGTACTTAGAGATTTCACCACTGTGAGAGCTCACCTAGTTGTGGCAATGTGCTGCAGTCCCCCCCAGCCCTGATCCCCTACTATAATAAAAAAAGTATCCCTGGGACCCTCGAATCCCAATTATCCCTGTATAACTAATTAGTAAAATAAACTCCCTCCCTGGTGGACAAGCCAACCCCCCTCCCCGATGTCCGCATGAATTCAGTGTTTATTATAAGTCCCTGGGGGCCAAGTGTACCCCCTTCCCAATTCCTGATGTCCTCAAGATGTATTAATGTGTTCAAATTAACATAAGCACATAAGAAAAATGTCAGCAGATGGGGACCGCATGATTCATCTAGTCTGCCCAAAATTCCCCGGTGATCTAGTGGCCGCCCCAAAGCCCCAATCCCCCGTTATGTTGTATTATGACAACATTGGTGGATAGCAACCCCCCCACCCCGGCAGGCAGTGTCCCACCACCTCACTCCCCACCATCCCCAAACTGAGCCAACAACTGGCACAGCCCACCACTCACCACCACAGCCAGCCACTGACTGAGCTCTGACTGAGTATGTTCTGCATACAGTGTGCACTCATGATTGACAGCTGTCACTGAGCATTTACTGTATACAATTTGTGCTAATTCAGAGCTCAGTGGGGTGACTGGCAGTGGTGGTGAGCAACAAGCTGTGCCAGTCACTCAGTTCAGTTTGGGATGGGGGAGCAGAGTAGGATACTGTCTGCCAGGGTGGGGGGGCACTATACCACCAATGTTGTCATAATATGGCATAATGGGGGATTGAGGCTTGGGGGTGCTAGATCACTGGGGAATTTGAATACATTAATACAGGGTGGGGGTTTATTTTAATATTTAGCTATATGGGGTAAACTGGGATCGGGGGGTCCACTACACCACCAGAGTATTATGCTACATAGTGGACATCCAGGTGGGTGGTCCACTAGACCACCAGGGAATGTATGAGAACATTGCCACATGGCCACCCACAGCTTGAGGCACCCTGTCTAGGTGCACCCTCAGTTTGACGCACTGCTAGGGTTGCTGCAAGCAATGGAACTTTGCCGCCAGCCCTAACTGATTGAAAATTGAGCGCAGGGTCCCTGGCACTCCCAGTTTGCTGCAGCCCTAGATTGCCACAACATGCAGTGATCTATGGGCTTTTTGAGAATCAGGCCCTGTATGTCTTATTCTGTCTGCATGCTGAATATGGATCTCCAAATGGGGTATGTTTTGTTCCTAAGTTTTGTTCCATAAATAAGGAGTCATCTCTGATTTTACTTCATCAATATATTCCTGATAATAAATACATTCAGTTGATGGCTTTGATAACAGGCTGTATAGTTTTTCTCTTTATTTTGAATAAATCATATATTCATTTCTAGCTTTCAATTTCCCATATTGTTGAAATAGTTCCTGAATTAATCCTTTTGCATCCTCCCACCATATTAATGGATTTTCGCATATACAAAAAATTGAATGTCTTACTACAAAAAGATTTTGTACAGTTTCCTGAATTTCTTTTGTTTCCAAAATGGAACTATTCATCTTCCACCTAACTTTATATATTTTTTTTCAACCATGTAAAATTATACTGAAAAGTACCCAGTAACATTAAATGATCAGAAAATTCTACTGGTAGTACATTAGCAGATGTTACTTTGAAATTTGTCAATGTAAACAGAAAAATCAATCATTCTGGACAAAATATGTTTAAAGAAAGTGGCCCCACCAGTAGGATAAAAGGATCTATATGCATCCCTCAGACCTGCCATAATAATCAAGTTACATAATGCAGGCACATCACAGTACACTTTTTTCCTGTTACCCCATTGTTAAATCATCTAGTTGCGAGTTAAAATCTTCCACTAGTACAATGTATTTCTCTGCAAACAAATACGGAGTAATTTCTGCAAATAAATCCACCCTTCCCAATTTGTGCTGAGGTGCATGTACATTTATTAGTCTGAATTGTTCTGAATTATAACTCACTTCTAATAAAGTCCTCCCATGACAAATATCTACCAATTTGCTTACATGGAATTGAATATTTTTAAATAAAACACCCACCCTATCTGCTAAATCTTCTCCAAAAGTCCAAAAAGAAGCACCCCACATCCGATACTTTTTTTGTTTGTGCTGTATCTTGTAAAGAAGAGACTCTTGTTTCTTGTAATAAAACAAATATCAAAAGTAGTGTGGTACAAAAAGGAAATGACTGCTTCTCTCTTCTTTGGATTTTTCATGCTACAAACATTTAAAGATATAATTTTTAGGACAGTCATGGTCAGGGTTTACCATGTTCAAAACAACAATTATTACTGAATACTCTCATGTCACCCTTTTTTTGTTGACTTCACATTTTTTCTTAGTTTTTTGTTAGTACCCTGCATATCTTCTTCATTCCTGGAAGAAAGAAATACCTGTGAGGACCAAGAATTGGTGGACATATCTGAATCCACCTCACCAGTATCTGAATCTTCCCAGATTTTTTTGAGAATTGAGAACCTCAGATTGGTTACTTAATGGAATCACTGTGGCCTTAAATGTGATTGCTGATGCCCTAGTAGTTCTTATGGTAATTACTTTCATCCTCTCTGGAAGAGGCATACACGCTTTTCCAACTGACAACTGTACAGGAACATCCCTTTGTATGGAAAGAGCATCTACTACTTGCATAAAGGAAGTATAAAGGAAACATCATGAACTGGGACAGTTTCCACAGAATGTTTAGTGGGACTCTGACTCAGAGGAGTCAGAGATTCAGCAGTAATTGGAATCTACATATTAGGCAAGCGGCAGACACCACCAATTTGGTTGACTTAATGTACCCTCTCTACACACCCACACACATCATACATCATTTGAAAACTTTTTATGTCTACTTTAAGATGAGGTATGATGTGCAGTTATCAAATGACACCATTACCATAGAAACAGGGCTAAACAATGACACCGTCAATGCATTAGAATGACCACTTTGAAATATTTGCATTAGCTTCTGTTAATTTAATGACTCTATGTATTATTTCAAGACATAAACGAGGATTTCTTTGTGACCTCAAAGCATCATAGCAATAATCTAAAGGGTAAAATAAAATCTAATAATAAATTTGTACAGGTATCATTGCAATGTAATAGCACTGGTGACATTTCTAGTCAACATCATTATCATCATCTTATTCATCATCATGATCTCTGTCTAGAGTGCATGGGTTACCACAGTCTTCATTGCATTGGCATGTACACAGTTCTGTACAGGCAAGATTGTTCTGACTACAGACACAGTTGATTGTCTAGCGACCCCTACTGGTACAGGCATAAATAAGGTCTTGTAGAAGCTCAGATGCCATTGGGCCCTTGATGAATACAGGAAGTAGTTCATCAGCCACATTTTTCCATCCATGTTGCAATAGTGATCCAATATCTGGTTTACCTACAGTATGTGCTAAGACGTTCAAATCTTTGTTTGCCAAGATGCTCTTTTGACATGCTCTTCAAAACAGTCTTCATATGGTGGGAGTTTGGCCAGTGACTTGTCCTTTTTGATGGCTAGATTGAAGTGAAAGCAATTCAGGTCTCTGTGGGTCTCCTTTTCTTTCTCACTCTGGTCATACAGCACTGCTACTAACTTCCTTGCTACAGAAATTATGGCTTGTTCCTCACTTTCTCCCAATTGGACAAGATCTGTGCAACGGTAAGCTCCCTCTGTTTTGACAACATTAAATATGATTTTTTTTCCAGTGCCAAATAGGGATGACACAGAGGGCCCAATTTTAGAAAGTGTTAGGAGGGATGCAGGGGACCTGTGTTTGGGATCGGGATGCAAGTTGTGATTTGCGCATAACAAGGGGTTCAGTGCAATTTTCAAACTGTGGCTCCGCAATCCACCTGGATGCAGGTTGCCTGTGTCCCAGCAGCACACTCACATCCCAGCACTGCAAAGGTACCAGGGAGCCATTTCCCCTGCCATGCTGTTGCCCAGCACATCGGCAGATAGCTATGATGTGCTGGGCAGATGCCAGCCATGTGCCCATTCCCCATACCAGACACGGATCAGGACCCAGTTCTCTGTTGTGCCAGGTCCCCCATGGTGTAACAGTGTGGCCAGGATATGGGGCTTACACCACAACTTTGGGTGCAAGCTGCCGAAAACAAAGGGATGTGTCACAATTTGTGTTCCACTTTGAAAATTGGGACCAAATTGTGGCACACCATTGGACGCAGCTGCAGCAGTGTAAGTGGGGATGCAGGGCATGGCTGCAAGCCCTGTATCCTGCTTCTAAAATCGGGCCCAGAGTCACATTCTGTTAATGTCTGTACAGCAGGAAGTATGTTGCAGAAGTCAGGAGTGAGTGCATCACAAACTGCATGCACTGGTTTAAAGCAGTGCTTGTCAGTTGTGCTGGTAACGGTGCCTGTGTCTAGCCACATGTTATCTATGTGTTCCATTTTTGGAAAGTAGTGAACATCAAGGACCAAAACATCTGTATCAGGTGACCTAACTACTATGGTTCCTTTGACAGCAAGAACCCAAAAGCCATATTGGCACATACAGCATGCAGAAGCATCATTGAGTCTACTTTCTCTTGAGCACTGTTCACGTCCTGGACTTCTTCAACACCTCTACTGGTAATGGACTTTGTTACTTTCACCATTGGAAAAGCCTCCAGCAAGAAGGAGTGTTTGTGCTGAGTGTGCTCCTACACTCTCAGGTGCATTTTGAACCATATATTTACAAAGGAATTTTATGTCTGCTTGCCAGATGCTACATTTAGAAACTATTTCCATGGAGGCACAGGGCATCCACCAATTACTTGGTATTGCTTGCATCCAACTTTAGATCCTGTCCGGTGCTGCCTTTCTGCAGTTTTTACAGAGTTACCATTGTCATATCTGTCAAAGACTTTGATTACAGAATTAACTTTGTCAAATCCTTTTAGGACCTGCCTCAGGTACTCAGTAGCCAATTCATCAGATGTGTGGAATTTGTCTCCAGGCATCCTTTAAATGACATTCATAGCATCTCTGATGTATAATGTGGTTTCTTTGTTACATCCTCATAGCTCATGGATGCTTTCAGCTTGAGCTTCCAGCTGATGCCGTAATTCAGCTTTGTCTGTTTCTCTCATTGTTCCATCGGCATGGAAGGTTCTATTGGGTAACTAAGAACAGCTGCAATTGAAACATCATCTCTGCATCTTGCTAAGGACAGGACTCTGCAGAAAACAATTTCTGACACTGGTAGCTGCTGTGATTGTCCCTCCCATGTCAGACTGAAATTTGGCCTTCTTGGCAATGTCAGCAAATGTTTTGATGCCAGATTTCTTGATGGAGCTGAAGAAGCTACATGTCCCATCAGAATCAAATGCACCTCTCACAGATCTCTCCATTTGTTCTTCACCAACATCTCCTATTTTCAGTAGAGATTTATACATCTGATGTTACATGCAGTCCAGTAGATATGTTGATAAGGACTTCTGGATGTGAGTCAAGGTCAAATGGGTTTGTCATAGTATTGATGACATGGTTGGTAAGGGCTGTAACATGCTTTTCACCCCTCTTCAGTGCAGTGGCAAGGACATGTTTGTGGACTTTGTCTTCACTACTTGTTGATAGGCCACTTATTTCTCTCACAGCTTTTGCCTATCCATTCAAGACATGTCTTGTGAGGGTCTATCTGACAAGGGCTGGCTTCTTCCTTGTCAGTCCTACAGTTCCACTGCTGCCTTTGAGTCTTTGATGACAGTTTTCTCTGTTCCCATGTCACTCCAAATTCCATTGAAAGAACCAGGAGTCTGAAGCACAGCCAATTCCCCAGATACAAAGTCACTATGTACTTCTTTAGGGGATTGAGCACATCAAGAATGTAGATTGGAATCCACCTGGCATAGTTTGACCTGTTTGCAGCAACGAAGTATGGAAGCATGGCACACTGTGTGTGTAGGTGAAGTTTCCAATCACCCTCTCACTGTGCATGGACATTTAGAAGTAGTATCTGCATAACCTGGAGAAAATGATCCCAGAAGTTGAATGTAGGAAAGGGAAAGGAAACATTGTTTAACCAGGAGTAGTACACTAAGCCAATGCTTGTTTCTAGGTGCACAAGAAAGTTAAGTGACTTGCTCAGGATCACACAGTATGCAGCTAGGCAGCTGTGGGATTTAAACCCAGGTCTCCAGATCTGCAGCTCAGAGCATTAACCCACTGTGCTATACTGCCTCCTAAGGAGACTGGGCATACGTCCATGTCTGATATTCCTCCAGTAGTGGTAGCATATGCTGAGTTAGAACATCATCAAGCTCTTTAATGAAATGTTGTAAGGACTCAATGTCTTCAGACTCAAACACCTTTTGAGCATCAGCCAACATTTGCCAGATAAATGCTGGAGCTCCATGAGTACCTCCTCCCTGTTCACACCATTTAACAAATTAAGAAAGTTTCAGAGCACTCAGAGCCTTAGATGCTAGAGTCAAGCCATGTAGAGCATGGTTGAATTGCTTACCAGCAAGCTTTTGATCTGCAGTACAAGCTGCATACGCATAAGAATCAACAAAAAGGTCTAGCAATCCTGTGTCTCCCCAAAATTTCCCAGTACATGCAATAAAGCAACACAGAGTGTGATTACCACCCAGGTGAATCACATTAATGCCAAGTTCATTTGGGAGAGTCAATTTTACTTGCTGAGCAAAAGCATACAGCTGCTGATCTATGGTCTGAATGGCATGCTGCTGGCCTAGAGCTGCTGACATTTCCTTACATTTCAGCATTATAGTGTAGACTTTGGCCATGTCAGCTGGTTTGGCATCCACAGTAGGTGCATATGCAACTGCTGTGTAGGTGCTCTTCTTTGCGGCAACCTTGTGGCTGAAACTAGTCCAAAATAGAATCACCTGAGTGTGAACAATATCAACCTCATTTGGTATTGGTAGGACATCATGAGGTAGTAGTCTTAAAAGACACCAGGAGAGATTTTGGACAGTTTTCACTTGTAGATTACATGATTTTTTTTTCTTAAGTACTTTTCATGGCGAGTTGGTTCTGGATGTGTTCTATTTTTTTCAAATGCTGCACACTGCATAAGAGACTCTGCCCGGGGAGAGTAAGTGGATTTTCTTTCCCACACTTCAGTGAGATTGTTTGTGATGCTGGACTTTCTGCAGACTGTTCTTGAAATACAACTCTATTCATTGAATGGAAGGTATTCTTTCCATCAGTGGTCTCTACGTTGATGTCTATATTATCATCTTCTTCATGGATGAGATTTCCACCAGCATGAAGTGGTACAATGCCATTTGGAATGACCACACATCCTTGGAATCTTTTTAATTAAGTTTTTGCAGCACTAGTCATGACCCCCACAGCTCATCATAATTGATGTAGAATCCATGAAGGTGTAATATGTCAAATTGTGAGACCTAAACTCATGGTGTAGCTGTGCAGCAAGGCTTATGTGCAGTGTTGTGAACATTTTGGAAGTGTTAAATACTAGGCACTCCACAATTTAAAGGCACCTTCTTTGACTGTCTTCTGAAGGATGACACTTATTGCTGGCTGAATTATATGCCTCTTTATCTATCAACCAAAGAACAAACTCCTGCACCAATTGGGACACAACAGTAGCTGATCTCTGTAAACTACAATTCCCTGGCTTTGGGTAATATTCTGAGGGTTTCATTTTTTCAGACCGAAGGATTGAAGTGGCATTATACAAAATGACTTGTTCATTTGAAAGGTGTTCATTAGGCTCATTTGCCAGAGGAACATCCACAAAACATTTGGATGACTTAAGTTCCTGCTTCAGATTACTGTCAGCTTGGATAGCATCAGCTAATGTAATTGTTCTGCATAGAACAATGGTAGACTTGCCTTGTTTATGCTGTGCATGGAATGAAATCGCAGAACCATAGTGTTTTTCTAATCTTGCCTGCAATTTGCTATTGGAATAGCTTTCAGTTTCTACATCTGAGGGCAGTAGGGCTTTGTATCTTTGTGGCAGCTTAGACTGGAGAAGATCCTTCTTGTACATAAGATCATTGTTAATCTCTTCAGTCAGCTGATAAAATGCAGTGTCATAAGGTGACTGTATTGTTGCAGTGGAAATAGATGATATTGCTTTCAGATTCATTTTACTCAACCAGGAAAAAAGGCATGTTGAGTGATAAACTGTATCCTCAGCAATCACGTTTTCCTCAGATATTCTGCACAACATGTCATCATCTCCTCTTTGAAGTGCTGCCTCCCTTAGATTGGTTGTTTAAATGTTTCAATTTTTTGAAGTTTCTTCTCTTTCTTGCTTGTTTTTCTGAAGCAAACAGTGCAACAGGACCAATCGCTGGAGGACATGCTTGCTCTGATGGCTATAGAAGCAGGTGAACATGATGCTGTCTGATCGGATTCAGAGTCTATTTCTTTCCTGGGTTGAATACAACTCTGACACATGCCAAATTTGACTTGTATGTGTATTTCTGAAAGCAACCCCTGTGACAGAGTATTGGTGGCACATCATGTAAACTAGAAAACTCATCCAGTAGCCACCAATACAATTCATCTCTCCTGGCTTCTGCTGCCAGCATCACAGAATTCTGTCCAGCACTGATGGCTTTTGATAGTTTTACATTCTGTTGATTTTCTTGACAAATAACACATTTTTCAAAGTTTGAGGAGAGTTCTTTTTTCCTCTTTGATGTAAGCTTTAAGGGGCTTGTATCCCCCATGTCTTCATATACTGTAACTTCCTTGTGGAGGTAAAATTCAAAAAGTATGTTGTTAACATTACTACCACTACTACCACCATTTTTCATTTTGTACAAGTATAGAGACTTGTGATAAATTAGATATAAATTACATCTATTGTATATGTTAGTATCAAAAGTCAAGAAGTTTTTATTGTTGGTCAAGATCATGAATACTTAAAATACTGTTTTCTAATTAAAACATTTTTACATTAATAGCACCAGCACAATACAATTTTACATAGAACACTCAGATCATTGTGACAGTGATTTTATACATTTGTTATAACCTATCCACTTTCTTTTTAATAATTGATATTGCTCTAAAGTATCCAGCTGCCTGTCTAGTTATTAATTCATCCTGAGAAGTAAGTAGAAGCTCAAGTAAAATATTTTGATCACATGTATCTATTGTAGACCATAGCAGAGACAACCAATAAGTTATAGGCTTAGTATACCATGTACATGAAAAAATAATGTGTGATGTCTTCTATCTCCTTATCATTGCAATTACACCATATGGACTTTGGGTCAGACCATCTATTATATTTGGACCATACCTCCTTTGGCCATGGATCAAGGGTTACTTATGGGTGCTGTGTTCATGGACCTGTCCAAGGCCTTTGATTTAGTTGATCACCATCTGCTGCTCAGGAGCCTTAGGGACATCGGACTGGCAGCTTCTTCTCTTCAATGGTTTAATAGCTATTTATCACAGTGGCCATTGAGAGTTTGTTTAAGTGGTAGTTTGTCTAATTGTAGGGTGTTGGAACAGGGGTGCCCCAGCGCTCAATCCTTGGGTCCCTCCTGTTTACATTGTTCATTGATGCTATCCCTTCTTTAATGAAACAGATGCATTGTTTATTATATGCTGATGATAGTATTTTGTTTTGTAGCTCAAACTCAGTGGAAGATATAAATATGAGACTAAATGAAGATTTTTGTGTTTTGAGTGATTGGTTAGTGGAAAAACATCTTTCCCTGAACAGTAAGAAGACTAAATGTATGCATTTTAGCTCAAAACAGAAATTGGTTAAGGCTTCTGATCTCTTTATAATTGATTCTCATGGTCACAGATTGGATCAAGTTACCCAGTTTAAATATCTGGGCATTATTTTGGATGCAAATTTAACTTTTTCCCCTCATATTAGATCTGTTAGGTGGCAGGTTAACTTAAAATTGGGACCTTTATTTAAATTGCAATCTATGCTTACTGATCAGGCATGGACGGCCATTTCAAAGGGTATACCCCTCCAAGTTTTAAATTATAATTCTTTTCTCTTTTCTAATTTGGCAAAACAAGATATTTCTATTCTTACTTCAGTATTTCATAGTATTTATCCATTTACTTTTAAGCTATCATATTCCACTCACCACTGTGTTTTGTATAGTACCTCTGGATGTCTTCCACCGAGGCTGAGCAGTCTATATAGTTTGGGTTGTCTGACTTGATCATATTTTCCATCAAGGGGAAAATTCTCCATTGTTCTTGTTGCTTCATATAAGCCATAATATTAGGGATCTTCATTCAAATTATATGACTAGACTTATGGTACCAAGAACCAAAACAAAAATGGGAAATCGATCATTTTCTTTTAATGCTTCCTCAAATTGGAACAACTTGCCTAAATTATTTTCTAGCAATATGAGTCATCAAACTTTTAAGGTTAAATTGAGGAACCATTTGTCTGATCAATTACTTGTAATTTTTTGTGATAGTTTCTATGTTCTAGTGTGCACTGACTTTTCTTTCTGTATTGTTCACTGTTCATTATGTCTATGTATAACATCTTGACTGTACTTTTATGGTCCTGGATCATGCATGAAAACGGGCCTTTGGCTCATTGTGTCCACCCGGTAAACAAAAGTGAAAATAAATAAATAAAAATAAATAAAAAGTGCATTGCTAACAAAATATTTCATTCTATATTTAATATAATTTATTCTCACTTCAGGATTAACAATTATCCAAGCAAGGCTGATAGAAATGCCTTACATCATTTTTAACTAACCATGAAGCAACTTTTAAGGTTGTTATTAGCTCACATTCTAGACTCTTGTAAAAGTTTTATTGGTACAAAATTGTTTGTACTTTAAGCTAACTTTATTATCGCTATCTACATAACTTTGAAGGTATTGTAAATTAAAACAGCACATTACTTCCTGTAAATTTAACTATTTGGATAGTTTACAACCCTTAAGTTTCCAGCTTTCTTTTTCCTTCAGGCAGGCATATGGAAGTTTGTATTGGTCCATTCTAATTATCCTAATCCAATAACTCAATAATCTAGTAGTTGCAACAGTTTTGAGGGATAGACAGTCTAATTCTGCCCTAACCAAAGATATGGGGACAGAATTACTTAGCCCACGTGCTGAACATAACAATTTATTTAAAGGAATTTCTAATATTCGTATCTCACCATATTCCCAAATTTCACTAAGATACAGTGCCTGGACAATATATTTAGCCTGAGTGGCTTTCAATAGAGGTCTGAATGAATTACACCCATAATTTAAGTTAAATTTCTGCAGAGCTCCTGCTGATTGTTTTAATTTTGGCAGTAATGTTTTTTATGCAGATGCCACTAACCATCACTTGCAAATGTCAAGCCTAAATATATATATATATATATATATATATATATATATATATACCAACTGGATCTATTCTTTATCTCCTACCTCACAAACCGTGGCTCAATTTCTTGATTCAAATATCATCACTTGACTCTTTTTTTCATTCATTTGCAAGCCATGAGACTGGGCAAAATTATTTAGCATATCTAACTTTTTTTGAAGTCCAGACTGAGATAAAGCTATAATTGCAAGATCATCTGCATAAGCCAATATTGAGCAGTACCTAGTGCCAATTATTGGTGAGTTGGATTTATTGTTCAGCAGTTGGTCCAATAAGCTGTCTATGTAAATACAAAAAAGGACAAGAGCCATAACACAACCTTGTCGAACTCTTTTGTTTGTGCAAAGTTTTGCTGAAAGCTGCCCTAGGGTTCCAGTTCTATTTTGAGCCCAGGTGCTCATATATAAATCTCTAATAATACTAATCAGTTCTGGCTGAAACCCCTTCCTTAACATAATCTTCCATAGTAAATCCCTCAAGATATTATCAAAGGTTGCACTAAAATCAATGAAAGCAACATATATTTGTTGTTTTCTTAAAAATACATATTTCTCTATGAGATTAGATAATATAAAGCAATTATCTGCTGTGCTGAATCCTTTTCTAAACCCTGCCTGGAACTCTGAAAGATTACCTAAATCATTTAATTGCTGAACAAGTCTTTCCATGATAACCTTAGAAAAGATGTTACAGCTAATATCCAATAAGGAGATAGGGTGATACATTCTAGGATCAGCCCTATCACCTTTTGTAAAAATGGTTACAATTATTGCCCCTTTCCAGGAGTCTGGGTAGCCCCCATGCAAAATACATAGCATAAAGAAGGTAGCTAGAATTATAGCCTAGGATGATGGAGCACTTAAAAACACTTCTGCAGGAATCTGATCTGGGCCCGGTGCTTTATTTTTCTTTAAATTAACTTTTGCAAAGTAGACTTCCCACCCTGTCATAGGTCTAAAGTTAGCTCTGTTTATATCACTAGATCGGGTATGTGTTACAGTAGAATCATAGAATAAACTGGTATAATAAGTTACCCACTGTTCTAGTGAGATAGATGAGTCAAATGGATTTTTATTGTTATTTGTACCTTTGGCAGTAAGAAGCCAAAATGACTCCTGATCATTATTATGAATAACAGTGAGCATATTTTCCCACTTCTTTTTCTGATAAATTACATGCTTGTCTACTAAAACTTTTTTGTATCTATTCCTAGCTGCCTTCAATTTTCTATACATATTTCTCTCTCTTGATTTTTTTGCTATTCTGGTCACCCTTCTTAAGACTTGTTTCTGCTGTAAAAATTCTTTATCAGACCAGGTCTCCACACCTCTATGTCCTGATGTGTTACCATTTTGTACCATTAATTTTTCTCGACTAGACTGTAAGCTTAACTGTAGTATGCTATTTATTTGCTCCAAGGTAGTGTGTTAAGGATCTCATAGATCTAACAGCCTATTTAGCAATTACAGGAACTATCATAATATGACTTGGTTTCCACTTGATTTTGGCGTAGTTATAAATTTCAGAGTTCCTCATTTCTGCGTTGTTTCTTTCCAAGACATGCCCCCCTTTAAGGACAAAGGAGAGTGGTCACTGTCAGCCCTAGTGGAAACTTTCAGGGAGAACCAGGTTTCCATATCACCATTCCAAAAGAGAAAATCTAGTGCTGATGCACCTTTCACATTGCTGTAAGTAAAATTCCCCAGCCAATTTCCCATTATTCTCCCATTTAGTGGTGCTAAGTTCCAAACTTGTAATATTTCTGCTAGTTTTTTCTCACTTGCATTTACTTTAGTGTCCATGGAAAGTCTGGGGAATTTTCCAGTGTTATTATGTATCCAAACATGAGTATCACTATCCCTGTAGCCATCGAGTCTACCTAATCATGAGTTAAAGTCTCCACAAAGTAGTTAGCATCAAAACTGCCATTTTTGTTTAGTGAACACTTTGACTGAAGCTCAATATGAAGCTGTCTATTGTCAACTCTAACACTAAAACTGACCTGTGCATAAGTGTCACTGAATTAAAAAGCTAGTTTCTAAAATATTTCAAAGGCTAGTACTGCATGCTTAGCCAATTGCAAATTAAAACCTTCTACCAGACATACTAGATGCTACATTGTATGTATAAAAGCTTACAAATGGAGAAGCATTACAGTAGGAATTCACGTACATTTATATCTATGTAGTACCCAGACCTGAGTTTGATTCTCACAACCTCCACTTGCATAATGTGTGACTCTGAGCAAGTCACTTAAACACTCAGTGCTCCCAGGTCACCCCTGAAAACAGGCATTTGTGCCTAGTGGGCCTTACCCAGTTACCAAAGACTAAAATAAAAAAAATAGTACAAACCATGGGCATGCAATCTACTGTTACTGGTGCACAACTTTCAGTGTGAGACTGATATGGGCAGCAAATTTCAATTGAAAATATGGAAAACTATTATGATCACTTGTGAGATACTTTGAGAATTAGGAATCTGCGATGTGAAAACATTTAATTTTGGTATATTGCAAAATGTTGATATTCACCATTTTTGCCACATGCTAATCAGCTTTATCATTTCTGAACAAATAAAATATTAGCCAGTGCAAAACCAATAAAAATATTTTAATACATTGTCATTTGGTAGCTTTCACCAATAAACACCACATTAAGGTGTTGAAATTAACTTAAACCGAAAAAACTGGAGTCATGTTGTAGTGTTTTTGGAACTGTGCAAAAAATGACACTTTCTCATTTTGGATACCATTGTTTAACTTCATCTGCAGGCTTACGACACCACTTGACAGCTCCATATCATACTTCATCTAAATATACATAAAATAAGCTTTCAAATTATGTATGATGTTGGTTTGTGTAGGATGGGTACATTAAACTCCAAAAATATGGCCTTTTTGGAGAATTGCAACACACCTACTGTAGATTCAATACTAAGAAGTGCAAGGTAATGCACCTGGGAAACAAAAACCCAGGGGAAGAGTACACAATGGGGGGTGAGATACTAACAACAACAAAAGTGGAAAGGGACCTGGGGGTAGTCATATCAGATGACCTAAAGGTGGGCAAGCAATGTGAGAGGGCAGCAAGGAGGGCTGGGGGGATACTGGGATGCATAAGGAGAGGCATCACCAGTAGAAAACAGGAAGTTATTATCCATCTGTACAGACAGCTGGTGAGACCCCATCTGGAGTACTGTGTGCAGTTCTGGAGACCCAATCTCCGCAAAGACATAGACAGGATGGAAGCTGTCCAGAGGAGGGCAACTAAAATGGTGCAGGGTCTGCACCGGAAGACATATGAAGAGAGACAAAAGGAGCTTAATATGTATAGCCTCGAGGAAAGGAGGGAGAGGGGGGACATGATAGAAATGTTCAGGTACCTCAAGGGAATCAACAAAGTCCAAGAGGATAGCATCTTTCAAAAAAAGAGGTGTGCAAGAACAAGAGGGCACAATTTGAAGATAGAGGCGGGCGGCTCAGAGGTAATTTAAGGAAGTATTTTTTTCACAGAGAGTTGTGGATGCATGGAACGGCCTTCCGGAGGAGGTTGTGGAGTCAAAATCAGTGGTGGAATTCAAGCATCCATGGTACAGTCATAAGGCAATTCTAGGGGGTGGGGGTAGGAAGAAGTAGGCTGCTGGTTAACTAGGATCTGCAGCTTATCCAGTAGGTAGGGAAATGGGCAGACTGGGTGGGCCAAGTGGTCCTTATTTGCCATCAAATTCTATGTTTCTATATGAACTTGCAAATCTGGGGTTATTTGAGGGGTGGCTGTCTGAGGAATGTTATTACCAGAAGGCTCATGTTGTGCTTTTTTCAAATGGAGTCTTGGTCATCACCATCAGATCTGTTTTTATTTTCCCAGGGACAGTTTTGAAAAATATATCCCCTCTCTTTACATGTTACAATGGAATATATTCTTACAGGCCATAATACTGTGGCCAAATTCACCACATAGTTTAATTTGTCACAAGAGCAGCTGAGGTGTGTCTTGGCACCACATTTGAAGCAGGCTCTAGACTGTCCTGCATAGAAACATACCCCTTGATCTCTGCCCAGAAAAAAAACTGTTGGGCAAATGTACTGCTCCAATATTATTTTTTTTTTGTACTATATTTTTTATTCCTTAAGACAGAAAAAAAAATCCAGTTACAATTACAAGTATCAAAGAATTCCATTAAGAAAATTCTTACCCTAATTCTATTCCATTGCAATTAAATAAGGCACAAGATTTTTTATATTTTAAGGGGGGGCAAAAAAAATTCTTACTTTACATACTTTTGCCAAAAAAAAAAGAGAAAAAGGGTAAGGTCTGTCAGGTCTCCAAGTTTAACCATCCTTACAAATCAAAAAATAAACAACAAGCTGGACATCTTATTTAATCAATTTGAATATCAAGCTTATCATGAGAAAATCATCAGTATATATATATAAAAAAAAAAATAGGTCACATCACTAGGTGATACTCGGTCACCTCGGTAGCATCATCATCCTCCTCAAAATCAGACCCAATATCCTCTGGGATTTTCACATTAGTCTCAAAAAAGGATCTTGCTGAGTCTGGGCCATCAAAAAAATAATTTTTCTCTTGAAAGAGTACCTTCAAACGAGCTGGAGTGAGTAGAACCACATTTAAACCGGCATCTTTAAATTCAGATAGAATCGGCAAAAAACACTTTCTTCTTCTCTGGGTTTGTACACATAAGTCTGGATACAAATGTATCCAATGTCCTTTGTAAAACAGCTGCTCTTTTTGCTGCGTTAACTGCAGTATTCTATTCCTCTCAGAAAGAAATTGAAATGTTAGTATAATATATCTAGCCTCAGATTGCTGGGTAGAATCCTTAGTTTGTCGGGAAACTGGGTGAAATAACGATTCAAGAACCAGAGGTACTTCCAGAGAAAAATAGAGGATAGAGCCTTCTGTACAGTATCCCTCAGTTCAACATTAGGAATATCAGCAGGTAAACCAATCGGCCTTAAATTTTTCCACAAGAGACTATTCTCAATCCGCTCCAACCTCGTCATTTGAGCCAGCTGCTCATGGAAAGCTGCATTTGTAGCCCCTTCCATAGTGAGGATGCGAGCTGAGATTCCCTTGATCTCCTCGTCCTTCTTCTCAATTAAGCCCTCCGCTTTCTCCACTCCTGTCTCCTCTGCCGAACATCGAATGGAAATATCTGAAAGCAAAGCTACAATTCATGCTGTTGACTCCCTCACCTTAGCTTGAAACTCTCCCAATAATGACTGAATAGTAGCGAGAGTTGGCTTTTGAGATGCCTTGGGTTTAGCACCCGTATCAAGATGGACCACTGCCTGTAAGGCCCCTGCTCCAGCTACCTGCGTAGGTCCATGCGCTGGAACACCTCTACCAGCTAATTTCGGGGAAATAAACTTCTCCATCACAGTAAGCAGGTATTTAACTCAAACATAAGTAAAAAAAAAAATCCCAAAACAGCTTACTCCTTAAATAAGTTTGAGTATACCGCTCAAAACCACGGAGCTCTGACAGATGCGTGTAGGTATACTATTGGCTCATTAGCACCCCCCAGATTATTTTGTTTTAACTGTAAACTTCCACCCACCAGTCCATATATTTTCTATATCTATTATGGGCTCAGTAGACCCCATAGTTCATATCATTGTTTTAGCCAAAATTGGATACCACTTACATGTACTACTTCATTTCAAAATATTATTGTCACAGTTTTTTGTCAAAGGTTTTGTAAGAGGAATTTCTATGGAAGGTGCCCGGGGTGGGGGGAAGGGAATTTAAATTGTTGATGTTTACTCCAGTATCTTTCCAGAATTTGAACTGCCCATAAGCTGACATTGAACACATCCTCTCCTGAAACGTGAATTAAAGCATAGACTTTGGATGCAGAGGAATGGATGCGATGGAATAAACCATCAAAACTGGGACCTTGACTTCTACTGGAGCTTCCAGTAGAAAGGCCTGGTTCAGAGTCTAAGGAGAGCTTATTTTCAGTTTATTTTCCTCAGTACCTCTAGGTCTGTTTTGTTCACTCTCCTCAGTACCCTTATTTCTGCTTTGTTCCTGCCAATCACCTGTAATCATTTCTGCAACCATGTCTGATATGCTAGTTGAATCATTTGAGTTTGTATTGTTAAAGGTATTCTTTACTTAACCAGCTGCAACATTAGTTTGAACACTGCTCATTGCAGGCTATGAGTCAGTTTGGGAACCCCCAGGTAACTCTTTCGTTTGGTAAAAGAATACCCTTCACATTTTCCAAAACAACAGTTTCCACCAAAACAGTAGTACTTATAAGCAGTGATCTTGAAAGGGTGTGATGAGGGCTATTTAGAAAAACTTCCTCTGTTTCTGCATGACCTTTGAGATTGATGCTGTTGAAAGCAGCTGCAGGGGCTGGCAGACTGGAGACTATTATAATCTTTAATATATTCAGATCTACCACATTTTGTAATTCAAACTCAGGCACCTGCTTTGAAGCAGATATATCTTCCTCCTGTTGCTGCTGTATGATCTCCATGACAGCTCTCAATTCCACATCTGGATTTCTGGACTCTGGATCCACCTCTGTTGCTACAGTCTGTGGTATCTGTACTCCCGTCTCTAGTTCCAACCCAGCATTTTCCTCAGCATCCTAGTCTGGGTTGAGCATCCATTCTCCAGAGCTATCCTGTGTCCACCCTGTGTTCTGGAGTGAACTCTTTGGAGACCAAAAAGAATCATGTTCAATTATCTTGCTTTTATGGAGATTTCATTGGCAGGCATCATTTTTGCTGTCAGACCGTTCCATTGATGTTCCTGCTCCAGTTGTGACTCTGCATTGCTAGGCACCTCAATCTGTTCCTCTGCAGGTGTGGCAGCACTTGAAGAAACCACTTTTTGTTTAGTGCATGACTCATTTTGTGTATTAGTACTTTTGTACTTTGGTATTTTGGTGTTTAGGACAAAAGAAGGTGACACGCCCATCACGATTGTCCTCCATATACATGGATCATTTACTGAGTCCCTACCCAGACATCCATTTATCTAGTTTATTCTTAAATGTAAAGATGTTAGGTGAGTCGACCAAATCCTGTGATAGCTTATTCCAGATTCTTGGTATCCTTATAGTAAAATAGTTGATTCGTTTGTTGGTCTTTGCTCTCATAATTTCTAATTGTCTATTATGTAATCTGACTGTGGTTTTTCTGGTGGACAATTTAATACCACAGATCTGCATCTGTTCCCGACTGCCTAGTATTTTAAATAATTGTAGAAAGTCTCCTCTGAGTCTTCTTTGAGACAAAGTGTGTAGTCCTGTCTTAACTAATCTAGTGCTATAGTCAAAGTTTGATAAGTGTGGAATGAGTTTAGTGGCTCTGCGCTGAATATTTTCGATCCTGTTGATATCTGAGATCAAATAAGGGCTCCAGAAAGGAGAACCATAATCTAAGAGCGGCCTAATATGGGATCTGCAAAGGGGGAGGAGACATTGTTCTGATCTAGATACAAATGTTTTACTTATTCTACGGAGTATAGCGTTAGTTTGGTTTGCTATCTTGTTGCAGTGGGTAGTTGAGGATAACTTATTATTCACAAATATTCCTAGGTCTTTTTCTACTGTGGAAGTTCTGATGATAGTGTTATTCAAGTAATATGTATGAGCTGGATTATTTTTTCCCAGGTGTAGTACTGCACATTTAGAAATGTTGAAATACATCTCATTTGTAGATGCCCATTGTTCTACAAGTGATAAGTCAACTTGTAGTCCGGATTTATTATTGTATTTTATAGCCTTTCCCCCAACTTTTGTGTCATCTGCAAATTTAACCATTATATTGCTAGCAGATATATGCATGTCACTTATGAACAGATTGAACAAGGTTGGCCCGAGCACCGTGCCCGGGGGGACCGCACTAGTCACTCTTCTTACACCAGACATTTCAGTCTTTGAATGAGAACCTTTTTTAAAGATAGGTGTAACTATTGCAGAGCGCCAGTCTTTTGGTACCATTGATTCAGATAGAGATTTGTTATAAATTAGTTTTAGAGGTTGAATGATAGTGTTTTTTGTTTCTATTCAAAACCTTGAAGTAATCCCATCTGGACCAGGACTGGTGTGTTTTTTAAGGTGTTTAATGCTGACAGAGTATCTTGTTCTGTGATCATATTTATTTCAACCTTTGGGGGTACAATAATAGATAGAGGAACTGATTTTTGTGCATAAACGGATGAAAAGTAATTATTTAGTTCAGTTGCTGTTTCGATATCCGTGGTAATTGTTTGTGTGTTGATAGTTGATGGCCCTATTAACTTATTGCAGCCCTTTTATTCATTTAGGTATGAGTATAGAGCCTTATAACAGTCTTTTGTGTGAGCAATCTTAAATTCTAGGTTACGTTTAGCTATAGTTATCTGTTTTTTTAACATTTTGACTGTCTCTCTATAAGTTGGCAATATTTTATTGACTTGAGATGATGATTTTTTTTAAGTTTGAAGAAGAGCTTTTTTTTTCAAGTAATTAATGATTTGATGCTTTTGTTAAACCATTGTGGAATTTTTCCTTTATTGTTATATTTATATTTCTCAGGTATGTATTGTTTATCAAGTTGAGTTATTTTGTTTTTTAAGAGGTCCCAAGCTTCATTTGTATTTAGTGGGAGAAGGGCCTGTTCCCAGTTAATTTCTTCTAGGGCTTGATTGATGCAGTTAAAATTTGCTTTATGATACTGTTTTATTTTAATTTTGTTAGTTTTGGGTTGAAGGGGAATTTCATAGAAGAATATGGACATGTGATCACTATTTCCATAGGGGGTAAGATCTAACGCCAGATGTTGGGGTCTCTAAATTAGTTATAGCAAGGTCAAGAGTGTTTTTTCCCCTGGTGGGTTCCCTTACAATTTGTTTAAGACCTAGATTTATTATTACAGAAAGAAGTTGTTCATCGTTGTGATTAGCTCCAGAGAGGGTGTCCCAATTTATAGTTGGTAAATTAAAGTCCCCCAGTATTAATATAGTATTCTTGTTAGCTAATTGCCCTATTTCTTCTGTAATCTGTCTGGTGATATTTAAGTCTGAAGATGGTGGTCTGTAGCAAGTTCCGACAAGTAGTTTGTAGGAGCCAGTGGGTTGGATATAGGCCCAGACACTTTCCAGTTGCGAGTCAGTTTCCTTTTCATACGAATGGATATCATTCCTTATATAAAGGCTGACCCCCCTCCTTTCTTTGTGTTCTCTCTGTATTTATAGTAGTGTCTATATCCAGGCAATTCCACTATCCAGTCTTTGTCTATACTACCCCATGTTTCTGTTATTGCAATTATTGCCAGTCCTAGGGTCTGAGAAAGTATTTCCAATTCAGCATATTTAGAGATGTTCATGGATCGAGCGTTAAAGGTAAGAATATTTAATTTAAGATTTGATGATGAGCTAGTGTTGTTAATAAGAGGCCAGGATAATTTCCCAGTCTCCCCCCTATTTATTAGTTTAAATATGTATTTATGTATGTAGTCATTTTTTGTCCCAGGATGGTACTGCCTCTTCTACTGAGATGCCATCCATCCCAACAGTATAATGATGGTCTGTCCTAAAACTCTTCCCAGTGAGTTAGACACTTTATTCCCTGTTGATAGCACCATTTGCAGAGCCATTTATTTAATGCTTTGATTTTTGAAGTGATATATCTGGTGGCTTTTGGGATGGGTAGTACCTCGGAGAAGCAGACGGTGCAACCACGTTCGATTAATATGTTGTTTAATGCTACAAAATCTTGTTTAAGTTGTAAGAGTTGAGAACTTCCTATGTCATTTGTTCCTGTGTAAACAATTACTAAGGGTTTTCCTGCAGTGGATAGTATAGGTTTGACCATTTTGTTATATCTGCAATTTTTGCCCTCTAAAGCTAGAGCACGTTCTGTTTTGTTTATCTGGGTTGCATATTGCTCTGTCTAAATATTTGATAATTGAATTGCCTAGTACAATTACCTGTTTCTGTTTGGTTTGTGGTTCAGCAAATAAATGTGTGTCTGCAGTTTCCTTATATGACTTGTCAGGTAGTTTGTTTGCTTTTAAGTGATTTATTTTTATTGTGTTAATAGACTTAGATAAGTGGTCAGATTTGTCATCTTTGGATTTGGTGGTGTTACATTCACCTGGAGAAATATCTACATTACTGTCCGTTTTTAGGGTAAGAGTTTCAAAATAATTTTGTAAGGATAACTCCTGTTTTTTGTCCAGATAGTTACTTTTTTTGGTGTGTTTTTTATAGGGAATTTTTGTCCAGTTATCATCTGTGGTGTAATTTGCAGGAGGGGATGAGATGACTGGTTGTTCTACTAGGTTACATGCTAAATGTTTGTTTGGAGATTTATCATGAAGAAGTGAATCATCTAAGTGTTTGGTGTTGGACACATTAGATTCTACTAGAAGTGACATCTGATCTATGTAATCCTCTAGCACTTTAATGTCAGATTGAAGATTATCTTTAGGCTGCAAACGTTTGACTTCTTCCTGTAAGTTTTCTAACAATATGCATCTGTCACATACAAAGTTTGCTGTCTGGTTTCCCAAAGTATACATTTGGCAAGATGTGCACATTTTGTTTGCCTTCTTCATGATTTTGTTAATACAAACACACGTTTTTAAGAAGAGGTAAAGGAGAATGGCAGATAATTTAAAATGTTTACCTTGTAGTGGTCCTAATCTTTTTGGCCCTAGGCCCATTTGCCCCAGTGGACATGGTAGACACACACCGATGCACGTGTCTCTGCGCGCGGCCCCATGCATGCTTGCCCTGCTCGCTAGTGTGAGTGTTTTATAGAGGGAAACCGGAAGTACGTCGTAACGCGACTTCCGGTTTCGCCTGGTCCAAGACTGTCTCAAAAGTATTAAAATTAGCCTTTAGGAAGGCTATAGTATTGTAAACAGTGTTATTAGAGTGACAAAGTGCCAAACAGCTATTAAAAGTGCAGTATAGAAAGTGGGTTGTGATCCAGGAAGTGTCAGGGACTAGCCACTGACCTCCAGAATCCCACAATGCTTAGATGTTTCAACAAGGAAGTACCAAAGTCAGGAAGGTAACACTGATTAACTTTTAACAGTTTTAACACAAGAAGTATACACGATTCACACAGTTTTCACAATGATTTCAAGGGATATGTCACAGTTTTCTATAGCAGCAATGCTTTACATAGCAAACTTCTTTGTTTTAAAGTAGCTTTCCTTTTGCTGTAACATTCTTCATCCTCTGCCATCATTCTAAGTAAGTGTCTTTTTCTTTCTTGCATTTCTGCTTCAAACTTTGTTTCAGTCAACAATATTGCACCTATTTCCATCTCTGTAGCGATTGGCATATTTTCTCCTTCTTCAAAAGTAGCAGACTCAGGTACATTGTCCTCTAAGGAAACACACAGGCTGAAGCTGAGGAAAGAACTCCAACCTGCTGTTGCTCCATAGTCTACTCCACACACTCAGGGTCCGCCATCTTGGGAACAAGGCCAACAGCACCCCTTCCAAGATTAGGGGACATTTTTATTGAACAGAAAATTAGAAAACAATCAATACAATTCATGCTACATAAATCTCATTTTGGAAGGAAAAGAAAAGGAAAACATTACATTTAGATAATTGCAGCATCTGTGTTTGTTATCCAGGGAAGACCTTCCCATAATTCTAACAAAACTTGTTTTGAGAATTACATACATTCATAATGATACACATTATGTATATCTTTTTCAATTTTTCAGGTTAATTCTATATTAATACATTTCTTCTGCTGAAGTGTGAATAAACATCGAGCCATCTATATATTCCATTTTATAACTGTAAAAATGAAATTCAAAGTGTCCACATTCCATTTTCTCCATTGGTGTGAAAAATGACCATACATCAAGTTGACATAAGTAACTTTTGAAATAATAGGTTCCTTCCATTGTTGTGCAAGAAAATCCCATAATCCCACAATAAAAGAACAAGTGTTCTATGGATTCTATTGTAGCAATACAACCAGGATGGCTACAGTTTCTTTCCTGGAGCTGTTTATGTGTTTGGTTTCCTTTTATATTAATTTCTCCATGGCAAGAAAGCCAGTGGAAATCCCACATATGAATTGGAACTCTGGAGGATTGATAAAGGGCTTGCAAGGAACCTAAATATGAATTTGGACAAGTAAAGACTGGTACAGGAGCTGAGCATAGTGTAATTAAGAGTTGTCTATATAGTACTTTGTTTGAGGAAGCCAAGATAATCTGTTGTGGGCTAACTTGCCATTGCTTTAATCTTAAGAAGAATTCCTTAAGGTAAACAGGTGTAGATGCAGAAGCTCTAATTGCTTTCAGTGAGTTGGTCTCCCATTGATGAAACCAGGTCTTACAGTTCCCATATAGCCTTTGTTCCCAACCTCTTTGTGCATTAATTAGGAGAGGTTTAAGATTAAACATAAAAAAGATACTAGAAAAAAATATTATTGGGTTAATCATGGACAGACCACCTTCTTTAACCTGTAAATATGTAATATTCCTTTTTATTGGATTGAGGTGACTGCCCCATATAGCCTGGAAGAAGAGGCTTAATAATGAAGTTTCGAACTGTCTAGGAATAGGGAATACATAACTCAAATAAAGAAAAATAGGGATAGAAATGTTTTTACCAAAAAGACCCTTTTCTTTTTCCCAATAGTGCTCCTATTCCAGAGGGCTACCTTTTGCTTGCCTATGGCAAGTTTTTCTTCCCAGTTCCATTTCTGCATTCCTGGGGGCCCAAACTTAACACCTAGAATAGACACAGGGTCATTTGTAAGGTGGATTGGGCCTATAGTATTTTCTGAGGTAGGAAGGGTACCTAGAGGGAATCCAGTACATTTATTTAGGTTAAGGACAGCCCCTGAAAGGGATCCAAATATCTTACATTGAATTAGAAAGTTGTGAACAGAGTCTTTATCCACTAATAATAGACATAGGTCATCTGCATATAATATGGCATTTGGCATAGCCGGTATATCTGGATTAGGGATACATGTAATATTATTGTTGTTGTTTAATTTTTGTACTAAAAGGTCAATAAAGAAGACATACAGGAGGTGGCTTAGGGGGCACCCTTGCCTTACCCTTCATTTGATAGGAATTAATGGACCCAACCATCCATTCACTACTGGGGTAACTGTTGCTGTTCTGTATAGAGATTTAAACCAGTCAATCAAGACCACAGGGACTCTATAATGTTGTAGAACAGTCCAAAGAAATTCATAACTGGTGGAATCAAAGGCTTTTCTTTGATCAAGGGAGATTATGTATCCTGGTAAAATGTTGGAATAACCTGTAGTTATGATTTCACATATGAGAATAAGATGATCCTGAATACTCCTATGGGGTATTGAACAAGATTGTTCCGGTGAAATTACTAGCTCTGCTATTCTTAACAATCTGGAAGTCAGGGTTTTAGTTAAATGTTTAAAATCAGTATTTAATATACAGATTGGTCTCCAATTATTTAGATTTGATTTTTCCTCTTTTTATGTAGGGATATGCTGCTTTGTAACTTCCAGATACAGTATGCATCCTTTAGTCTTGCTGTATGCAAGACCTTTTTTAAAGCCTGAGTATCACAAAACAATTTCTTAGTCTTGACATGTGCACTCTTATCTTTAAGACTAAGACCACAATTAAGGTCACCCTTATTAAAATTTAAAGGTATATCCCCTGTTTCCAGTAGGGCATTAAAAACATTGTAAAGTTTTGCACCAAGGTGCTCCCCAATTAATTTATATAACTTGTTAGGGAGGCCATCAGGTCCAGGGATGATATTAGTTTTTAAATACTGAATTGTACCCTGGAGTTCTACTAAGGTTATTGGCTGACACACTATGGAACTAACTTGAGGAGGGATATGGGGTATCTGAATCTCAGAAAGATAATCCTGGGTTTCCTGTATATCTGATAAGATAGGGGGGAATAATTTAATAGAGAATTCAGACACTAATCTTAAAATATCTTGCTGATACGTATCCTTAACCCCTGCCTGGTCAATCAACAGGGGCATTGTTTTATGTCCTACATTTTTGTAATTTTGATCAAAGGGGCATATTTCCTGTGCAGTGCCTTGTGTGCCAAATGTGTGCTGATTATAAATGTGTGCTTCTTTCTGTTTATGAAATGATTGCATACCTTTCTAAACCAAACATATTTGTCGCCTTAAGTTTTGCCCTGTCGTGCAAGCTATGGTAAATAAATTCTGCAGATGGTGCCTTTTGTGTAAATATGTCAAATACTCTGTATTACTCTTTTGTTTACTTTATTGTTTTAAAAAGTGAGTTAGATCTAATTTTGTAGCTTCCCACCATACAATGGGAGACTCATAACAAACAAGGACAGAGTTTCATGCAGTAAAAAACTGAGTTAAAGAGTCTATAAAAGTCCTGTCTTGCAGTAGGTTGGTATTGAATTTCCAAGTTGCCGGGCCTTTTGGTCCTAAGAGACTGTGTGCCAGAGAGACTGTTATTATTTTGTGATCCAAAAATTCAAGAGGGATAACTTTGGCTTGGTATACCTTAACAGATTGTGATAAAAAGATGTAATCAATTCTTGTGGTTAATGCACCTTTCTGAAAAGTAGGGGTATGCTGCTTTGTAACTTCCAGATATGCGTCCTTTAGTCTTGCTGTATGCAAGACCTTTTCTAAAGCCTGAGTATCACAAAACAGTTTCTTAGTCTTGACAGGTGCACTCTTATCTTTAAGACTAAGACCACAATTAAAGTCACCAATGAAAAAAACTTCTTTTGAAGTGTGTAAATATGGTTGAATAGCAAAAAAATATATCTTTGCGAGCTGTTTTGGTCGGGGTGCATAAAGATTAGGTAACCAATAGGCTTTATTTTGTACTAGGATATCCAGTATTAGAGCCCTCCCAGGTACAAGATCATACATTTTTAACAGTTTAAAGTTTGGGAGGCAAATTAGCACATCTACCCCGAACACATTTCTTGCCCTATGGACCAAAAGGAGGGTCCAGAAATCCACTCCCTTTGTGCTTGTCGTATCGCGTGGGAGGTGTGAAGCCTTGTATCTTGTAAAAATAGATCCCAAATTGTGGTGAAGTGAGGAAAGAAAATATAGCTTGATGCTTCCCTGAATGCTTTATGCTGTGAACATTTATTGTATGAATATGTAAGATGTCAGCCATTACATTAATAAAGTGAATAAGGAAGAAGAAAAACCAAAACAAAGGAAAAATTACAGAGCTATCAACTATAATTTTTTCCTACCAACCAGTTCCCCATTGTTTTTTGATCTAGCCTTCCTTTTTTGTTATCCTTTCCCTTTGGAGCAAACCTCAGTGTCTGTTGTCCCCGCAGGATGGAAGAGGAGATTGAAGAGGAATCAGTATCCTCTCCAGAATCAGCTGAGGTCTCCTGTAATATCTCATATTGATTCTTTAATGCAATCAGAGAGGTTCTGGTTGCTTTTGGGGGTGGGGCAGCCCTCAGTTTTGACCTAGCAGAGTGTCTGCAGCTTGCCTGGGCAGGTTCTTTGGGAGGGGTATGTCTATATTAACAGCAGAGTTATCCTTTCTAAGTTCTGTGGGATTTAAGGTTTTCAGAGGAACTACATATACTGTCTCAGCTGGGGGAGGATCTGCCCTGTGGGGGAGGGATAGGCCCTGGCAAGATTCTCTTGTGGAGTGGCTATAGGGACTGAACTGGGCTTATTTCTAATTTTTGCTTTCTGGGCCTGTGAAATTAGGAAATGCTGATCCGCCTCCTCATCATGATGCTCTTGGTTATGTGCTGCCCAGGAGCAATTCTGAAAGGCATGACCTGTCTCGTCACATAGATTACATTTGCTGGACTTCCAGTGATGCCACCTTCGATATGTCGGTATGCAACAGGGATGTCCTCTTTCCCCATACTTATTCGCCTTATATGCCAAGCCCCTGTCACAATACCTCAGGCAAATGGAGGGTGTGAAGGGATACTGGATAGGACATAAAGAACACACGGTAGCTTTATACACTAACATTTTGTTACTATATGTCACGGACCCAGAGAATTCCCTACTGAAACTAGTACAGGCTATGAATGTAATAGAATGAATTGCTGGTTATGAACTTAATACCCAAAAAACGGAGACATTAGGATTGGACCACGTTTACCAGCCTCTATACAGACCAAATATCATTTTAATTGGAATGACAAACCACTAAAATACCTGGGCATTAATATAACAGAGAAACCATGGCAAACGTTTTCACTTAATTACAACACATTGTTCCACCAGATTAAACAAGATATTCAAACTTGGTTTCATCTCCCGATGTCCCTGATAAATAGAATACAGGCCATCCAAATGAACAACCTACCCCGTTTGCTATATTTAATGCAATCCATTCCTCAAAGGTTTACAAGAAAGGAGGAGAAATGGTGGAATGGATTAATTTCGAATATTATATGGCAGGGAGGCAGACCACGTATATCACTGGATAGATTACAAGCCCCTAAGGAAAGAGGTGAGCTGGCTTTACCTAACCTGTCTGGATATGCACTAGCATCCCAGCTTACTCACACTGTATCATGGAATGGCTGGCCCCTGGGGGTAAAGGCCCGCAATGGATACAGATAGAGCAAGCCCTAATGACTCATAAATTAAACAAGACACTAGTCTCCCAGCCACCTCCATTGGGGTCATTGGGCTCAGAGATTTCTAATTATACTCGGAGTTATCTAAAGAGTTGGATAACATATTTAGTGCATCCTGACAATAAATTTGGTGCTCGCTGGATTGGGATACCCTGGAGGAACCAGGGATTTGGCCCATCAGAAATAAATAAGGGAATTAGGAGATGGGAGGAACGAGGCCTGAGACATACGTATCAGCTCTACTCGGGAGGTCAATTTAAAACATTCATCCAGTTACAGGAGGAGTGCTCCATCCTTGCATGGGACTGGTTTTGATATTTACAGGTCCGCCATTTTCATGAGACTACTATGGGACTGGAGGTGGAACCTGGGAATGTCCCAACCCTGTTCTCCCTTTTAATGGCAGTCACTGACGAGCAGAACCCTAAACACTCGATATCCAGTTTTTATTTAGCAGAAAGATTGAGCCCTAAGCATGACTGGGCAAAAGTACAAAAGACATGGGAGAAGGAGCTAAACATATCACTTACTGACAGGGACTGGTTAGGGATATGGAGACACCAGCACAGAATCACGGGTCATATAGGTGGCGAGAATTTGGCTGGAAGGGGGTTTCCCAATTTTTCCGCACACCACAAATAACTGCAAAGTTTCTGTACTCACAAGATGCCTCATGTTGGAGAAAGTGTGGAGATACGGAGGCCTTCCACACAAATATATTCTGGTACTGCTCCTCACTAACCCAGTTTTGGCAGGGAGTGGAGAGGGCACTGGAGAATATAAGCTCAGAGCTGGTGCCATTGACTCCAGCACTGGCTATATTACTTCATTTCCCTCCCAAATTTAAACAAAAATCTAAAATATACCTAGCCTTGGTGCTTGTCACTGTGGCAAAAAAGATTATTACCAAGAATTGACTTAGTATCAACCCCCCGACACTGACTGCATGGGAAGACCTGGTCTATGATGTCTATTTGATGGAAAGCATGACAGCTAAAATACAGGGGAGAATTCCACAAATTACAAATTACTGGAACATATGGTGGTTATGGATTATGGACCGTAGACCTGATCTGATCCCATAGCAAAGTTGAAACTGGGAAGCATACCCCCCTCTCAGGGAATGCCCTCAGGAATCCCTTGCAAGCTCAGACTGACCCACTTGAATAATTTATCTCTTGGAAGCTTGAGCTGTTGTAGACATGTCTTGGCCTGGGTCCCCTTGCCTATTTCCCTCCCCAACTTTTTGGACACTTATAAAGACTACTAACTATGCTTACTTACACCATTAAATGTACAGATTGATATAATGAGATATTTCTACTGTACTCTACTCCTAGATTGTATAATGATAAACTTTCTCTACTGTAATTCCCTATTACTGGAAAAATTCAATAAACATTAAAGTTACAAAAAAAAAAAAACCTGAGGTACTCACTGAACCTTGAACCTCGGGATCTGGGCTGATTTCCAGGATGGCTCTCCTTGAGGCAGGATGTGGCTGCAGGACTTCATCCTTTCTGGCAAGAACCAGGATACAGGGACCTGAGCAAGCATGACTCACCCCCTCATCCAGGCATAGCCCCCAAGGGTGGCCACAACCCCAGATGAACTTCTCTGCAGGAGCTGATTCCTTTCTCTCATCATCTGGTAGCTTGGCATTTTCAGGCAGCAACAGCCAATCAGGCAAATTGCTTGGCATCACTATTTCAGCTAGGATATAGTTCAGTAGTAGGCCACACAGCTTACTCACTTGCACTCAATTTCAGGCACAGTCCCTGAGACAAAAACAACTTCTCAACAAATGCAGGTGGGCATCCTTCAGCAGCTCTGATCTCACCTTCAGTCTGGAAATTCACTCTGGGAAATTACCTTTTTCTGTCTCTCCCTCTGGGAAGAAGTTGCAGCTGGTTCTTCAGATTTTGGCTGTCCCAATTACTCAGCAGGCAGTCTGGCTGAGAAGAGGCAAGGCAGGCCTCTCCCAAGTTCCCCAAGCTGCAGGGAGCCTCCTGACAGTCCAAAGGCTCGACCCAGACTGACTCAAACTGCTCCACGAACTGTTCCGCCCTAGTTTCAAACAGTCCTTCCTTTTATAAAAAGTCAAATTCCAGTAATCCGATTGGCTGTTCATGCTGAAAATCACAGTCCCACTCCTTTAATTGGACAATATTTCGGTGCCTAGATTTTGACCCTGTTTATTTCTCACAAGTCTCTGGCACTGTCCCAGAAGTCCCTTGTCTTAGTCCTGGCTGCTGATTGGTTGAGCAGCACAAAGATAGTGGCTGCTGACTGCAGTCTGTGGCAGTCTATTTCAAGTCCTCAGATATAAAGTCCTGGTGCAGACAGCAGTGTTACTTTTATTAAATAATAGTCCCACATTTAGTCAGCCCCAACAGTTCTCTATCACACACATTTATTTGTTTAATTCAAACCCCACTCGTCTTGCTGTCTCTGCCACTGCAATATATACCCCCTAGGTGGCTGGCAGTACCTCATTAATATTCATGTGGGGCTCATCAATATGCATGAGCGCTGCATTTGGTCCATTGTTAAACTTTATTTTATTTTCTCTCCTGGGGCTTTTCTTTAACTTTTATGAGGTCACCGGTCCCCATTTAGCTCAGAGGGGAACTGGGACCAAGTGACACTCTCCCGATTTTGACCGCAACAGTGGTCGGCAGATGAAAGCACCGCAAGGCACATGTGCAAGTGCCGGCAGTACAGGAACATGATGGCAGCTCGCAATTTGTTTTTCCAAGCCCGAACTGGGCTAAACAAAATCACTGGGGCTGTTTGGATGAACCAGGGAAACACTTGTCACCAGGGGAATGATCAGGTGGCAGGAGGTGCCGTAGAGGAATGGAATGGCAGCGGGGTAACACCCAAAGGTGCAGCAAGGTAAATCCCATTTTGGGGGAGATTACATATACAGCACACAATCGTCTGCGAAGAAGTGTAGTTTAGACTTTAGAATGTTATTGCTTAGTGAGTTAATGTAAATAGTAAATTATAACGACCCCAAGATGGAGCCTTGGGGGAACCCTCTTGTGAGCGGAAGTGGGGAGGATAGGAGCCCATGAGCTTTGATATGTTATAATCTGCCAGTAAGGTAGCTAGAGAACCAGCTTACTGATGAGCTATTCAGACAATGTTCTTTAAGTTTGATTAATAGTAGACTGTGGTCAACCGTGTCAAAGGCTTTACTTAAATCTAAGAAGATGGCTCCTGTATAAAGTTTATTATTGAGGACGGTGAACCAGTCATTTGCTACTAGGGCTAGTGCAGAAACCGTGCTGTGTTTTTGCCTAAAGCCTGATTGTAGTGGGTTGAAGAGGTTTGTATTTGTTTGTATTGTATTGGTTGATTATTAACTAGTTCTTCTAGTAGCTTTGACAAAACCGGTAGGGTGGAAATTGGTCTGTAGTTGTTTAAGTCACACAGGTCGCCGGATTTAAATAAGGGCAGTATGTGTGTTGTTTTCCACCAGGTGGGTACTATGCCAGATGAAGCTGATAAATTGAATATGTGTGTTATGGAGGCAGTTAGGAACTGGAACCCTAGTTTTAGGAATGTAGACTCAGTTCTATCAGCTCCTGTGCGCTTTCTCATATCAAGATTTTTCAGCAGATTTTCAACTTGTTTGAATGAAATTGGGGAGACAGAAAGAGTCCTGGATCAGTGGATCTATGGGAACATCCTTGGTTGCTGAGTAGTTGAGGAGCCCAGCAGTGGCAGAGAAGTCAAATGCTAGGTCTGCTATCGCAAAATGTGCATTTAGTTTTTCTAAAATTGTGCCATAATCTGAGATAGTAGTACCTTGCAATGTGATTTTAATTGGTATTGAAGGCAGGCATCTGTAGCCTTCCATGGTTTTAATTGTTTGCCATATATTTGCTGAATTGCTTTTAGTGCCCTGTAAGGCTTCCACATAAAAGTTGTATTTAGTTGATCTGACAAGCTTTGTAAAAGCATTCCTTGCACTTCTAAAGGCTGTCCAGTCTATAGCAGCTTTAGTGTGTCTTGCTAGGGCCCAGAGTTTATCTTGGTGGGTAAGAGCTGCTTTCAATTCAGCAGTGAACCAAGGGTAGGATGTCTTTTTTCACTCTGTAACAGTTAAGTTGAGCATGCTTATTTGCAATGTTTGTAAGGTTTGAATTGAAGATGCTGACAGCCTCATCTACTGAGGAAGCCAGGTAGAAATTTTTCCAATTTGTATTCCTGAGGTTGGCTAAGAAGTTTTCTGGTTTATATTTGTGGAAGCTTCGATTGGTAATGAATTTGGAGCAAGGGAGGCATTTTACTAGGCTTCTTGCGCAGACTACTATATTATGATCACTTAGATCATTGTGGAACATGGCTCTGTGTAAGATTTTGTGAGGTCTATTTGTGATTATCAAGTCTAGGACAGAACTTCTGGTGATATTTTTTGCATTGGTTCTGGCAGGTTCTGTGATAAGCTGTGAGATACCCAGCTCACTGCACAGATCCTTCAGGGTATTTGCTTTTGGTGTAAGCTAATCCAAGTTCAGGTCACCAAGGATAATGGATTCATTTGGGTTTGACTTTGATTAGGCTTCTGAGAGTGGTTAGAAGTTTAGTGCCCTTTGCTGGTCAGGCGGTCTGTAGCAGCCAATAATATTGATCGCTTCAGACAAGGACAGGGTAAGTCTTATGGCCAAACATTTGAATTCCTTTGGTCTAGAGGCTACATGGAGTTTGTAGCCAGTAAATTTACAGCTGCCATAAATAACTACCCCCCTTCCCTAGTTGGTTGGTCTAGTCTAAAGGAATTGAAGGATGGGAGTGTGATCTGTTGGTGTGTGGTGGAGCTATTTAACCAGGTTTCAGTCACAACGATAATGTCTGGGTTTGTGTGTGATACCCGGACTTTGACTAAATCAAGTTTTTTCACAAGACTACATACATTAACAAGCATTAATTTCGGGCCAAGAGCTGAAGAGAACTCCGAAGGAGAATTGAGGGGTGATGGAGTGCCATGGTTAATTTTAATATTCCCTGAGCATTTCAATAATAGAATAACAATTTGTTTTTGCCTAAACCTTAAGATTGCAAGCTCTTTCCAAGTGGAACTAGCATTTTGTGGCCCTAGGGGGTTGGGTTTCTTTGACACTGGATAAAGACAGAGCTGAGCAACCACATAGATAAATGAGATGGCCCAGATGGGTGTTTCTTGCAATAATATGATGCAGAATGCAAGTGAGGTGGACAATGCATTCCATAGGGGGTGCGGATTGGGGATAAAGAAGGAGCGTGAGCATGTAAGGGGACGTGATAGGAGTTTCAAGGGCTCAGAGTACTGCACAAGATGAGGAAAAAAGGAACAACCCCAATAAAAAAATTAATGGGAAAGTGTTACATTTTAAACTGTGAGAAGAAAGAGGGATCCATTGATGAACAGATATCATGGATGGAGCCAGATTACTTTCCTTGAACAGTGCCCAGATTAATTCTGAGCTTTCTGTATCATGCTTTTATGAATATGTCCAGATAACAAGTATCTTGAAAGAACAAGGATTGGTTCAGGTATAATTCAAGGTCAAGCGGTATTGGGGGGACCATAGAGGAGACCGACATCTGGGAGGAGATTACCATTCTCTACCAGCTGGCTGCCTGGTGCAATGCCTTGGGGAATAGTAAGAGTCCCAAGCCCTAAAGCCCTCCTACTATGCCCATAAAGGAATGGAGATATAATAGCCTTGATGTTACTGGTGCCACTAATACTAAGCAAGGCAAAGCCAGGCAAGACATTTTTATTTCTTTGCTAACAGTGGTTTTACAGCTTTCTCCACTCCCACTGCTATCAGATCCTAGATTTGTTAGGGAAGAAAAAGATATTGGCATGGCGAAGACCTTCTTTCACTTCTCCCTTAACACTGCTTGGGGTCAGTGGTACAGATCATGTTTTGTTGGTGCTGGACTAAGCATATTTGCCAGTTTCATCAAACATTGTAGGGCTGAATATGTGTGTTCTGCTTGGGTTACACATATAATACAACCATCAATCCAAAACCCAGGGAAATAAAATTAGCAGCAGCTAAATCATTACACAACTATACAGCTGCTGTTGGGAGAGTCAGCTGACTACCCTCCTCTGTTATACACAGAACTGAGCCCAGAACCAGATGACACACAGTAGCACATAGGTTTAGACACTATAAGTTGTAGGAACATCATGCGACACTCCTGTCCAATTACTGAGCTTCTTTGAGTAGGGCATGCGTGACAGAGTATATGTCTGCCATCCTTCTTTCACCCATAAGCAGCTTTACAGCTCTGCAACACAGGCAATGCAGATTCTGACTGGGGCTGTGGTGGGATTTGTACCAAATCTGGACTGCTTTCAAGCTGACCCTTTAAAACCTCACTGCATTGCTTGTTATGGGTGTTGTATGTTCCTCAGGGGGAAGGGTAACAAGCAACACCTGGGCCCAATAAAGAGAGAGAGAGGCAGGAGGTTTCTGTTTCAGTTAGACATAAATGGAGGCACAGAGAGACTGAACTGAATTGTTTATTAAGCTGAATACAAGCTGCTTGTTTTGCTGTTACTGAAAGTAAAATGGATTTCATTTCATTTTAACTGGTGTCCAGAGTGTTCTCTTTGAGAGTGGTCCCCAGAGGCCACCCGGTTCGCTACTCTGTCACATGTGGTTGGCTTTAGTGGTGGGATTGAACTCCCCCTTGTCTAAATGGGGTAAGAGGAACTCAGACAAAGCACTGAAATGGCTGGCAGAGAAGCAAGCATAACAGGCCCAGATGCAAAGGGACTGGATGGCTCAGCAAGCATTAGAACAGGCTCAGAGACAACAACTTCTGGTGCAGAGAGACCAACAACTTGTGCAATAGATCCAAATGCAAAGTGACTGGATGATGCACAGAGACCAGCAACAACAGGAGTTTATGAAGCAGGTGCTACAAACACAGAAAGAAACTCCAGCTCCAGGTCACAGGGAATCCAGTCGCTCTAGGACCCCACCCTATGCTAAGAAAAATGGGTCCTGAGGGCAACCCCAATGCCTAGTTTACTTTATGACTTCTGAGAGAGTTACCAGTACCATTGTCTGGCCACAAGAAAGTTGGGCTACTGACATTGCACCGTACTTGACTGGAGCTGCCCAAGCTGCATAAATAAGCTCAAATGATGCCACTGACATGAGCTATGATCAGGTAAAAGCAGTTATCTTAGACCAGATTGGAATAACCAAAGAGAATCATCAATAGAACTTCCTCACCTTGGGTTTCAAGGTTGGAACACGATCTAGAGTGCAAGCACAAAAATGACAAGACTTAGCTACTCAGTGGTCAAAACCACAGATATGCACTAAAAAGGAGATTATTGTTTTGATTGTATTGGAGCAGTACCAGAACATTTTACCAGATCGAGTCTGTGATTGGGTAAATAAACATGAACAGACCACTTTTGCTGCAGCATTAAAAATCACAGAACATTACCTGGAAGCTAAAAGACCAGAGGTCACTAAAAAGAACAGAACCCACAATGAACCTCGGGTAGCGACCCAATTAAAAGATCCCCACAAAAGAGGGTGAAAAAGGACTTTGGGGATGGAAACAAACATGCTGGTGTCAGTAAGTGGTCAAGGGGTGAACTATAACTTACCCTTCCACTTCAAGAATATACAACCCCAGGGCTTGGATTGTAATTCCACCAGTCCCAAGACCCCACTGTCCAGTGACCCAAATGGGGGTGGGAGGGGCACAGGTCATAGACCTGATATAAACATTGTATTTTTTCATTGTGGTAAAGTGATGATGCATACCAGTAAGTTTTGTGACCACATGGACTGTGATTTTGTGGAATGCATGGCTACTGCCCACCCATCCACCTAAGTCCCAAGCCAAAAACTCATATACAATACCAGTGCAAGTGGGAAACCAGTTACCACTCTGCTGGATTCAGACTGTGGGCAGACATTGGGTAAAGAATCCATGGCTGAACCCAACTTGCATCAGTGGGGAGATCCCATAGATATTGCCTGCCTTTATGCATAGGGATACCCCATAAATACCCTACAGCACCAGTATGGTTCAAAGTAGGAAAATGGGCAGGAATAATAAAGGTGGGGAATTTCTAAAACCTTACCCTGAGCAGTAGTCTTGGGCTGAGACTGAGAAGGGTTTTATACCCTTCTTCAGAATAACACTGCAAATTTGTGTCCACAGGAGGCCACACAGACAGAGGAACTAGAACATGTATTTTCCTTTACTGTCTCTGAACTATCTGGCCCAGAAGGAAAGTCTAAGGAGTCCCAGGGTCAGAAACAGAAGAATAAAAATGAAGGGGACCCTCTATCTGAGACTATAGTGGTTGGGGACCTCAAGGACCAGGGTTCAAGAAAGGCCCAAAGTGATTCAAATGAGGACATGGCATTCCTATCTACAGAAGGACACAAGATCCCTCTGGAGGTCAGGCCAGACATTTTTCAAAACTCAGCCCACATAATTTCTGAACAAAGGGCTGATGAGGTTCTCAGAATGCCTACCAGAACTTAGCTGCAGTAAATAGTAAAGTAGTAGAGGAACAAAAAGCAGAGTGTCTTCCAAGGTTTGAACTGAAAGATGTATTTTGTACCAGGTAGAACCAGAGAAACAAATTAGGACTTTATGTCTCCAGTTAGTGGTTCTCAGGTCTGCAAGAAGGGAAGTACTGAGGCTGGCCCATGCTATACCTCTTGCTGGTCATTTGGGCAGGGAGAAAACAGAGACAAGCAATCTTGTACAGTTCTTCTGGCCAGGTTTATGGACGTAGCAGATGTTTGTGCTTCCTGCCCTGAGTGTCAGTTGGTGGCCCCCAAAAGTATAAAAAAGGGCCCTTTGATCCCTATGCCCATAACAGACACCCTGCTTGAAAAAACTGGGGTTGATATGGTGGAATCAAAAGTACATCTGGGCATCAGTATATATTAATTATTTTGGATTATGCCACCCATTACCCCAGGGCGATTCCCCTATGTTTCACTATAGCTCAATGGCAAAAGAACTGATAAAAGTGTTTTCCCGAATCAGGCTGCCAAAGGAAATCCTAACTGATCAAGACATTAACTTTATGTCAAAATTTATAAGGGAGGTGTGTGCTTTGCTGAAGGTCCACCCAGACATCAGTATATCACCCACAGACCAACAGCTTAGTGGAACACTTTAATAAATTATTAAAAGGTATTCTGTCTAAATTTGTCTACTGTGGTAAAATAAACTGGGATGAATTGTTACCCAATTTATTTTTTGCCATTCAGGAAGTGCCATGGTCATCCACTGGATTCTTTCTCTTTGAATTGTTGTACAGGCAACAACCCTGAGGAATGTTGGTTCTCGTAAAAGAGATGTGGAAAGAACAGGTACATAGTCCACCTATCATGCTCCAATATATATTACAAATGAGAGAAAGATTGGACACAGCTGGGAGATTTGATAAAGAAAATATAAGAAAGGCACAGCAACCCAGGCAGGGTGCTATGACCAAGGGTCCAGGCTACAGGATGACAGAGTACTCCTTCTGTTGCCTAGCTCTGAAAGTAAACTCCCAGATAAATGGCAGGGACAATATGAGGTTCTCATTAAAGCGAGTCTGGTTGATTATGAAGTCTTACAACCAGGCAATAAAGAGGAAAAACACATTTATCATTTTAATTTGTTGAAATCCTGGAAAGACATAGAGATATTGCTCATTGACCCAGAAGATCCAAAAGGGCCCAAAGTTCACTGACAGACAAGAACATTGATGATGGAACCCTAAACTTGGGACCTAAAACTGAAAAGGAACTGAACGCTGTCCCAGTGGACAACCAGACCCACCCCCACCGTACTGTTGCATTGGGTATCTTGTCAGATGCTTTCAGTGATCACTGCATGACATTCTGTGTCAGGAAGATCTGACATCCACCTTCCATCCTAAATACATCTGGACCAGGTCCCTACAGTCACTCAACACCTCTACTCTCTTGAGTGACCTTCCTGCTACAGAATGGACATCCATACCCTCCACCTCTGATATTGACATTGCCCTCTACCTGTTTCACTCCAAAATCTCCTCAGTTTGGGACAAGCATGCCCCCTCATAAAATCCTGGGTCAAAACTCACCATCACCCCTAGATCACTCCAGAAATCATTTACCAGTGCAAGTCCCATGATTTCGCTTGGGCACATTATAAATTCTCTGACTCCCTTCCTGACCTTCTCTTATACAGTCCTATTAACAACTCCTGTACAAAGTCTGTCCAGGCTGTGAAATCACAATATTTTAAGGCCAACCTTTAGAACAACCTTAATGCCCTTTCAAAGTTCTGGAAGGTAATTCACTCCCTCTTTGATCTTCCCATCCAATCCACCTCTCTGGTCCTTTGGGTAAATGGTTCACCAGTGTCTGATCCCTCCTCTGTTGCTGCTCACTTCAATGAGTTCTTCCCCACTTGTGCTATCCTTTCCACTCACCCTCCAGCCACCACCACTCTACCTCATATTCCTTCTCCTTGCCAAGGGTTTCCTCTTTCCCCTTGTTACTACCCAGGAAACTCTGACTGCTCTTTACTCCCTTAACTTGCGCAAATCCAACCTTGATGGAATGGATCCTAAGTTCCTCCATATCTCCGCTCCTGCCACAGCATCTCATCTGACTCACCTACTCAACCTCTCCTTCTCCCTCAGTGCTGTCCCTCAGTCATAGAAGTTGGCCAAAGTTGTTCTACTCCACAAAGGGGGGGATCCTTCCTCCCTTGGTAACTTCCAGACAATCTCCCTCCTCCCTTCCCTTGCTAAGCTGCAGAAGAAGCTTGTCTACACCAGACTCTCTGATTTTCTGTCATCTGTTAATTTCCTCTCCCCATTCTAGTCTGACATCTGAAAGCACCACTCCACCATCTCCTCCCTGTTGCATGTAACTGATCCTGTCTTCTCAGGGATGGATCAGAGGCATATCACAGCTACATTTTCATTGATCTGGCCAGGGCCTTTGACTCAGTGTCCCACGCACTTCTCCTGGATAAGCTGAGTTCTGTTGGCTTCTCAGCTTCTGCTGTCAACTTGTTGCATTCTTACCTTTCAGGTTGTCTGCAGTCAGTACAAGTTGGTAGTGCCCAATCACCTCCACTTTCCATCCAGGTGGGGTCCCACAGGGCTCCATCCTGCAGCCCATCCTGTGTGCCAATTAGCATATACACGTACGCAGGTAACATAGTCATCTACACCTCTGGTCCCTCTACCACAGCAATGGAAGGTATGCTCCAGCATGACTTCCACAATGTCCTGCCTGGTTGCAATCAAACCAACTCCAGGTCAATACAAATAAAACTGAGTCTATGACCTTTGGCACTAACAAGAAATTGTTCAGATTCCCAACTCGACCTGTCTTCTCCACCTTGGATGGCACCCCTCTACAATTGATTCAATTCTTTAAGTACTTCAATGTGTGGCTAGACGGCAAACTTGACTTCTCTGCCTACATCAATGCCATCCAAGCCAAGTTCTGCCCAAAACTTGGTGTCTTGTACCACAATAAAGATCATCTGTTTCTTCAGATCCATTGTCAGCTTGCCACCAAAATGGTGCTTCTGGTCTTTGACTATGTGGACATGGTCTATGGTACTGCTCCTTCAACATCCCTGGCCAGACTGGACACCCTCTGCAACTCCTTCTGCTGCTTTGTAAACAACTCCCCCTCTCGAACTAATCATTGCTCACTTTATTCCTCTTTAGCCATTCTCCCTCTACCCTCATGTTGCCAGATCCCCTGTGCCTCATTTACATCCAAATACCAGTTTGGATACCTACACTCTTAGCTCCCATCTCTCCTCTCCCATATCCCTTCTACCTCCTGCTCCTTCCACGTTAGGGATACTGGCACCTTCGCCATTCCTCATCCCTGCTCATCAGCTGGGCAATCAGCCTTTTTGTATCATATCTCTTCACTTTGGAACCAACTACCCTCTTTCCTCCACTTCACTGCCTCCCCTGGCTCACTCAGGTATAGGCTGAAACTCCTTCCCTACCCCCACTCCTGTTCTTCCTCTACTTTACTGTTCCCCTTGCATTTGCCTCCTACCCCAGTATAGAGGTGGCTGAAACAACCTATTTTGTTGCTTCTACCTTGAGTGCCCATTTTGTACTTACTCCTGTAATTAATGTGTGTTCTTTGATTGCTCTTCATTGTAACTGTGAATTGTGTCTATGCTATGTATTTTGTATCCACTATTCCTTTCCCTCCTGGGTCACACTTGGAAATGAGCCTTGGCTCAGTGTGCCTTTCCCAGTCACCAATCTGCAAATAAATACATGTAAAGCAAGAAGCCCAAAGGCTGGTAGAGAATTCTGGGAATGTATTCTCTCCAAAGCTAGGATGAAACCATGTGATCCAGCACTACACAGGCATAGACCCAAGTGTATAGATCCACCAACAACCATACAGACTACCAGAAACAAATCTGCGTGACAATACAGGAGACAATCCTGTCTATGTTGGAGCTGGGGGTCATTGAGGTATCCCAGAGTGAATGGTCTAGCCCTATTGTGCTAGTCCCAAAACTAGACAAGACTACCCAGTTTTGTATAGACTTATGGAAAGTTAACTCTGCATCCAAGTTTGATGAATACCCTATGCCAAGGGTAGATTAACTTTTGGACCCAATGAGAAAGGCTCATTACATTAGTACCCCGGACCTGACCAAGACATATTGGCAAATCCCTTTAACTCCCGAGTTCCATGAGAAAATGGCCTTTGTCACCCTATTTGGTCTATATCAATTTACCATGCTTCCCTTTGGATTGCATGGAGCCCCAGCTACATTCAAGAGAATGATGAACTGCATCCTCTGTTCCCACAGGCCGTACGCAGCAGCATACCTGGGCGATGGTGTCCTATGTAGTCCTGATTGGGACCGCCATCTTCAGGATGTGGTCACTGTACTGCAATCACCCAGGGAGGCAGGTCTCACAGCCAATGCTGTGAAATGAGCCCTGGGGCAGCAGGAGACAAAATACTTGGAGTATATGGTTGAGAACAGCACATACACCCAGTTATTGACAGAGTAAAAGCTCTAGCTGACTGCCCCATCCCAACTACAAAGAACTAGGTTAGGTCCTTTCTTGAACTTGCAGGGTATTACCAAAGGCTCATTCCCAAATTCTCAAGCCTTGCTAACCCACTGACTAACCTGACCAAGAAAGCTACCCCAAATAAAGTTTGTTGGTCATCTGAATATCAGACGGCATTTCAGGCCATCAAAAATGTACTGTGTGAGGGGCCACTCATACAAAGTCCAGATTTTAACATCCCTTCATTTTGTACAAAGATGCCTCTGAGGTAAGACTGGGGGCAGTGTAATCACAAGACTTTGAGGATGGCATTCACCCCATTCCACATCTGTCTCACAAACATTTTCCCCAGGAGCAGCGCTATGCCCCTCGGGAAAAAGAGTGTCTGTTAGTAAAGTGGGCAGTGGTCACTGTATGTACTAGCTGTTGGGACTGAAATTCACAATCATCACTGACCATGGCCCCCTCAAGTGATTACATGCTATGCAGGATTCCATTGCCCGTGTCACAATGGAGGTGCAGCTTTTTTCATTTGATGTGAGCCGCTGGTCAGGTACTCAGCATGGTAATGCATATTTATTCTCTCAAGAGGGTGGGTCTCTGGACAGTATGTCATGGACACTCCTTTTACCGCAAACTGCTTCACAACCCTGCAACACAGGCAACACAGATTTTGACTGTGACTTTGGTTGGATTTACACCAAACTCCTATTGCATTCAAGTCGGCCTTTTATAACCTCACTGGACTGCTTATTCTCAGTGTTGGATGTTCCTTGGAGGGAGGGAGGGGCTAACAAGCAACACCTGGGCCCAATAAAGGAAGTGAGGTAGAGGTTTCAGTTTCACTTAAGGCCATTTTATACAGAGCCTACCAGGTTGCGTTGCGTTGCCATTGGACTCAGCTGTCTCCACTCCATTTGCACTGCTGGCTTGTCTGTTTACATTCTGCAGCCCTGCGTCTCTCCAATGGCTCTTCCAGCATTTTGACAATATTTCTGGCTGGCTGACAGCCCCAAAGTTTTTTTTTGTTTTTTTTTTTTTGCAATTTTAATAAGCTTTATTATATAATCTATATACAGAATGTACAATTAGTTTCACAATGAAATGGTTAGAGCATAGGTATTACAAGAGAGCCCCAGAGATGATTTTTGAAAGTCCCCTTACACAGTTCTTAGAAATACAGCAACAGCTTACCAAATCAATCATGAAATTAAATTAATGTTACTCATATAGCAATGCAAGCACTATATTACATTCTGCAGCAATGCATTGCTCCGACAGCCTCACAAATCAGTCACCAAATTAAACTAATCTTATATTCCTATATCAATGTAAGTACTATACTGCACTAGACTGCAGACTTGCCTTGTTCACATCGCTCAGACAGCACCACAGACTCACCTATCCTCTTTTGCTTGTACTAATAGTGTAGTGAGGGGAGATCGATGTGAGCACCACCGTTCGCTTACATGGTGGCGAAAAATGACCAAAACACACCATGTACCCAGGAAACTAGTGAACACATGGAGATGGAATACTCACTTCCATGGTGGTATAGTTCACCTTTACATTACAGAAAAGGCAATGTTGTAATTGTTTTTGCACCGCTCACTATGGTGCAGAGCTGCTCATGTAAAAGGGTCTTTTAATGCAAGTGGAGACAGAAAAAGACAGAACCGAATTGACAAAAAACGTTTTTTATTCCAAGACCAATTGTACCTACAGGTATGGGGGATGGCCATAAGGGCAACTAAGACCCTGAGTTTTGCCAATTTGTTTGTGGGCAAATGGGAGCATGATCATCTCTACAACACCGCCAAAAATCCATTTTTTTTACAAAGTGGATTTGTGACGGCGCTTTATTGATGACATCATAATGATGTGGAAAGGCACTATGGAGGAGATTGAACATTCTGTGGCATGGATTGAAAGCACTAGTTTCTGTTTAAGGTATAAGTATGAGATAAATGTAAATGAGGTTACTTATTTGGATTTAAAAATTTATAGGAACAGGGAGGGGGATATCTGCACCATCCTGTTTCAAAAACCAAAGGACAGAAACAGTTTGTTAAGGTATGAAAGCTACCACCCCCACATGTTCGATTCAACATACCAAAGGGTCAGTTATTTCTAACCTTGAGGAAGTGTACTAAACCCAGTGAATTTCAACAGAAAAGAGGCCTCCAAGTTCAAAGATTTGTGACTGGAATACAGTACAATAATAATATTGCTACAGCCATTATGAAAGTAAATGGCATGGATATGGCCCATACATTACACTTATGCAAGCTTACATGTCAGTGGAGATTCTCAGATGAGTTGTTCCTTTGTCACCGCTGCTCTAAGAGGGCTGACAATATTAGAGAGGTTATTGTTAGCAATTGGTCCATCTTACAATTGGAACTGAGATTGAGAATGTTGTCAAAACAGGCCCAAGGTTGTATTTAGGAAATGTAGAAGCATTAAGGACATGGTGGTGAGCAGTGTTCTACCTGGTCCTGAACCAGTGAGGCAGTCTGTGCTTGCCTCCATAGGTACTCATCATTGCGCCACTGTATGTATTGTATTGTAAACATGTTTGTACTTGTAAATCCTTTTCTCATCCATTTTTGTTGGAGTATAGCCTAGTGGTTAGAGTAATGAGCTGTGAATGAGCTTGGTACACCCAGCAGACCAGACCTGGGTTTGATTCTCACAACCTTCACTTGCATACTGTGTGACTCTGAGCAGTCACTTAACCAACCAGTGCTCCCAGATAACCCCTGAAAACAGGCACTTTTGCCTAGCGGCCTTTACTTGGTTACCAAAGACTAAAATAAAAAACAAAAAAATATCAGGCAAGGAGATTAACATCAAAGATTTAATTACATGTAATAGTACAAGTGTAGTATACCTGCTACAGTGTGAATGTGGGGCCAAATATGTAGGTAGAACCACCTGAAATTTCAGAACCAGAATGGGTGAGCATGTTAGAGCAGTGATAATGGGATGAACCATATGCTATAGTAAAGCACATAAAACAAAATCCCTAGAACAGTCATAAATTCACATTTGTAGGTATTGAATTTGTTAAAGTTGGAATAAGAGGAGGACACTTATTTATTTATTTATTTATTTAGTTTTGTTGACCGGTAAGTGTACTAGACAAATCCTGCCTATTTTCAGGCACGACCCGGGGTAGGGGATACAGATGATTGCCAACTGACCTTGAAACCAGATTGCTGTTGGTGGCATTTTTAGTGAATGAGGAAATTTGCCAGGACACCGGGAAATTCCCCACTCTGTGGGCGGTGACGCCTGTTCCGCCCGCCAGCGGATGGAGGAGCCTATTCATGAGGATGACTCTGCCGGTGCAGGTGTTTCTCTGGAAGGAGAAAAGTTTTACCAGCTTTGTCTGTATCGCTGCTATTGCCGGAGAATCAGCAACTACAGCCTCGAGATAACTGAGGTGATAATATTCGTTATCTGTGACGCCAACGATATTTTTTCCGACTTTAAACAGCGCTGTTTCCCTCTCAGAATCCACACAGGAACTCGAAAATAAACGTACTGTTTGCAGCACCAGCTCTTTCTTCTGGAGGAGGAATTAAAAAATAAACAGTCAGAGGTCGAAAGAGACAAAAAACGAAAACGCAGCCCCGATAATAAAAATTCTACATTACAACTTAAAGTTTTTGCAAAGGATACAGAACCAACCGAGGTAACCAGTCCGGTTGCTATGGATGACTCAGAACTGCCTGGAGGTCCCGGATGGTCACCGAACGCGACTCGAGATGCTGGTTGAGTCAGCTCTGCTGGGAATGGACTTCTACAGTTTCCCCAAATACTTTTGCCACATGCCTCCTTACTAAATTCTTCGCAACATCAAAATAAGTGCAAATTGAGGCTTCCAGGAGCTGGGCAGACTAAATAGAGGAGCAAGCTCAAGGTAAACCTTCACTTATTCAAAATGAGGAAATCAAAGTACAAGATTCTTCCATATTAAAACTGTGATTTCTGGGGAAAATACGGATCTTTTGGAGAATGCTGCCAGGAAGCACAACCTGACACAGACCTTAACTACAGACCCCAAAACTCTTATGCTGACTTATTTAAAAAGCCTGTAGAGCTTGGAAAGTGTAGAAATGCTGTTCGGTTAAGATATATGGGTGGCTTAGAATCGATTCCTGACAGGTATTATGTGGGTCATACCTAATCAAGCAGTCTTTAGGTTTTACTCCTCAGAGGTTTATGCACTTATTCATGCTCCTGGAGAAGTGACTTTTGACATTAGTTTCAGGTCACCTGAATTACTGGAGTGTTTTTGGATTAAACATATGACTGTTAAGACTAATCCCTTATGGACACCCTTTCAGGTTATTCCCCAACAAAACAACCTTTTCGTGTTATTACTGTTTATTTAGAAATGAAGGTGTTAATATTTCTGACATTTTATTCTGGTTGGAGAAACATTGTGACTTGCATAAGTACCCTAGATCCAATTTTGGATGCTGAAGGGTTTTGGAATGGTGGATGGAAGATAAAAGTGTTACGCCAGACTCAGAGGGTTTGCAGCATCTACCTAATTGTTTTTATATAGGTAGGATAAGGGTTTTATTTTTTATCCAGGGCAAATCAAACGCTGTTTTAGATGTGGGTCTCTACGTCACCTTAGTTCTTCCTGTTCTATACTAAAATGTATTTATTATGGGGAGGTTGGTCACACAGGTAATCAGTGCATCAATACACCAAAATGTAACCTTTGTGAAGAGGTAGGCCACTGCTTTTTGGATTGTCCATGGGCAGTCCATAACACTGGGGAAGCCAATTATGGTGTGCAAGATTACTATGTACATAAGGCTACTAAATCTATAGTCACTGGTCCCTCAGAAGTACAAACTCAGAGGCCTACGATACAAGGTAATCAGCATCCCCCTCCTCTGTACCTGTACAACTTCCTATTTTGAGTGAGGGTAAGGAAAACCAGGCAGAACACAAGACCTTGTCAAAGGCTGCAGCAGTAAACACTTCAGTAAATGTTAAATTGTCCGACATTATGCCCCCTTAGTGGAACCTGGATCTTCTGGGCAAATTACTGCTTCTTGATGTTGGAGTACGGTTTCAGAAAACAGATACTCAGTTTTGCAGAACAGGACAATGGAATGATCATGACTCTGATTCCACTTCCTTGGCTTCCTCACAATTGAGTATTCAGTCAGATTCGAAATAGTTAGCACTGTTAAAAGAAACATACTTTTACGTCCAAAAGGTACAAGGAAAGTACAAGACTAGCTAAGTTTATACCTTAACCTCATAGATCTTTTTCACTTTATGTCTGGCTCTGAGTATACAATCTGACTTGCTAGTTTGAACACTAACAGCATTCGCTCTAGGTTTAAGTTATTGGCTACTTTTGAACTTTTTCAAATTTGAAGTATGACATTGTTTTTTCAGGATACTAGATTATACTCCACAGGATTTTCAATCTGCTTCGGAGGCATGGATATGGGGCCCTAGTTATTGGTCAGGTGGAATTGATCTATGCTCTGGTTTAGGTATTTGTTTTACTACCCCAGAAATTACAGTTACACATATTGTGGATATTTTACCGGGACGTGCTTTATTGCTTGATGTTACCTTGGCTTCATTAGATTTTCGACTCCTAAATATTTATGGCCCACAGTCTAAGGCTGGTAGGATAGCATTACTTAAACAGATTCAGCCTTATCTGTTTTCTTGTAAAAATATATTGTTCGGGGGAGATTTTAACATTTCACACTTTAGGAACAAACAATCCTTTTCCAAAATATATTGTGATACACATTTTCTGAGATCCCTAATTACCCAATCTAGTTTAATAGATGTGTTCCCAGAATCATCTCCTGCTCCACACCTTTTTTCAAGGTAACAAATCTTCTAGGATTGATTATTGGTTTGTGTCATCTTCATTACAGACCAGTGATCCATCAGTTAATATAGTAGCCACATCAGATCATGCTCTTATATGTGTTACCCTTTCAAATTGCAATAACACATCCAGAGGTATGGGTTATTGGAAGTTAAATATGTCCTTATTAAATATTCCCATAGTCAGGGAAGGTTTTCAAGCAATTATTGAAGCCAGGCGATCAGTATTTTTTCTCTATGATGATAAACATACATGGTGGAAAGACACAAAACAGGATTTCCAGGTGTATTTCAAAAAATAGGCAGGCTGTTGGGTAGTTATAAAACTAGGACTTATCTTTTAGCACGAATTCCTTATTAGTCCAAAATTGTATGATAAAAGGTCAGCAGTATGATGAGCAGGAATTTCACCTCGTTAAAACAATATTTAACACAGCTACAATATGATCGTATGTCTTCTTTGCAACATGAACAGAGGTTTGGACTTAGTGGTTCTAGAGCACATACAAACCCTTTGATTTTTGTAAGGTCCAGACAAAAAAGATTTAATGTCCTTGAAACAATCCTCAGGACAGTGTATTTTTGAAAAGAAGACATTCTAAAAGAAGTATATATACAGCTTTATAGTTTGTTTTCAGCAAAGCCAAACCCACCTCAATCAGATGTAGTTGAATGGCTACTCTTTGTTCTTTAAAAGAATTCCTGATTATTTAGTCTGTACTTTGTTGCAACCTATTTCAAGTAAGGAAGTGGAAATTGTTATTAAAATTCCCTTCAGATAAGACTCCTGGTTCTGATGGATTACGAATGAAATGTACAAACTTCTGTTACCTTTCCTTTTGACAGAATTGACAGACTTGTTTGCATATAGCTTAAATTTGGGCCTGTTATCTCCTAGTATGTGGACGGTATAGTTATTCTTTACATAAAAAGGGGATAAGACAGATTTAAATAATTGGAGACCTATTACTCTGTTGAATAGTGATTACAAGATACTTTCTAAGATTCTTAGTAATCGTTTATCACTTTGTCTGACAACTGTGATCCATCCCACCCAATTTTGTTCAATTCCAGGAAGATCCATCCAGGATGGTCTTATTCTTTTACGGGAGATTTTTTCTAGAAGTCACTCAGGTGACCTTACGGGTTTTTTACTTAGCTTGGACCAAAAACAAGCTTTTGACAGTGTCTCTCATATTATTTATGGCTTTGCCTAGAAAGTATGAACTTTCCGAGACCTTTCATCTCTTGGTTAAAGACATGTTACAATAAGCTTTGGCCAATCCCTCTCATAAATGGATGGTTGGGTGAGTCTATTTTTGTAACTAGGTGTTAGACAAGGCTGTCCTCTAAGCCCTTTACTATATATTCTATCTTTGGAACCACTTATTTCTGGAATAAATGCTAATGATAATATTAGGGATTATCTTTTAGTAGTACTTGTTTAGAAATAAAGACAATTGCCTATGCTGATGATCTCTGTCTCACTTTGGCAGATCTCCCATCGTGCTAGCCACGGATGCCTTGTTATTGGCATTATGGAGGTTTCGGGCTCAAGCATAATTTCTCCAAAAGTAGGTATTTTCGTTTAAATTTAGATGTTTCTATAAAATTGGCTACTCCAAATATTCCAATTTGTGTTGGCCCTGGAAAGTTATTAGGTGTGTATTGGGGTATGGAAGACCCTGCTTTTATAATTGGGAACTCTTGTTGTCTGTAGCTAAATCTAAGGTAAATATTTGAATAAATGGAAAATGTCCAAAAGAAACGGTATATATGGTTAAAACCTATTTATTGAGTATGTTTTATATTTGGGGGCTTTATTTCCAACTCCTCTTTCTCTTGACACCACACTTTATGGTATATTCTTTTCTGCTATTTGGGGAGTAGACTAAACCCGATTAAGAGGGGTATATTATATCAGGATTTTAAGTTGGGAGGATTAGGATGATAAACCCCATTGTTTTCTTTTTCACTTTATTTGTGTCAAAAATTTATGTCCACTATTAAGAAAAGAGGAGAAAATTGGTATAGTTGGGTATGGGAGACAGTAGCCATGGTTATTACAGTGGAATCCGCAGTGGTCTTCCTAAACAAGTATCCTTAGTGGGTCTTCCTATACATTTTAAACCCTGTTTTTCCAAAATTAAAACATGGGGCTTTGTAAAGTACAATTAGAATTATATAATAGGAAAACTTTATATGGAAAAATTATGGAATCCTTTTAATTCCATCACATTTTCGGTATTTTCTAGCTAAAGTATCACAAATTGGTAATATGCTTACTTCCATGAGAATTCCTGCTTACATATGGGATGTGGTTTGGCTTACAGCCCATTTAAAATTAAATGTAAAGGAAACTTGAAACATAAAGAGATATCAGTTAGAGGATGTCCCAGATCTAATATATGTCATACTCAAATAGAAACTGTTCCTCATTTATTTTTTGAATGCCCTTATATTCTTGTTTTTTGGGAATTTATTTCCCTTCAGTGGAAACATTTTCCTGTTCAGGATATTACTGAAGATACATTATTTTTTGGAATATTACCGGTATCTTGGTGTGATTATTTTTCGGATACCATTTTTGTTATTTTAGCTTGTTTTAAATATCATATTTGGCAAGCAAGAAGTATTTGGTCTTTGCAGCAACAATTTATTTCTCCAAAACAATTATTTTGGAAAATTCACTATACTGTACAAAAAATATATCTATGAGAAATACATCTTCCATCAGGTATTTTCCAGAAATACTGGAAACTTTACATTGGCTTGATACGATAATTGTTTAAGTTTTTGTATTATTTGAGTATCAATACATTGTTGTTCTTTTATTGTTATTTTCTTTTCTTTTAGGTTTTTGTATGAAGTTGACTGCAGTTATTATTATTATTGTACAGTTCTCAATTTAGTATGGTTTCTCAACCTTTTCAGCCGGGTGGGTTGGGGTTTTTCTTTGTACAAATATGGATTATTTCTGTTAAATGTCATATTCGTGGTAACACGTATTTATGCTTTCACTTTCTTTTCTCATGATTTTGTATGATGCAATACAATTTTTGTATTTGTTTTGAAATTTTCTCAATAAAAATTCCCTACTCTTTTCGATAAGTGCCATGGGATCTTTAACATCCACCTGAACTACCACCAATCCAGGCAGATGGGGCCTCAGTTTAACATCTCTAAAGAAACTTATTGGCCAAAGGGAAGTTTTGGATATCTGAGTCAGGGCACATGAACATCAGGGCTCGAATGATAGTACAGATCTTTCGGCATTCTTGAAAAAATATAGGTGCTAAAAAATCAACATTTCTTGAGGTGCCTGTGATTATGTGCCCTATTACACAAGGAATTTGTAATACATTTACTATATTATATTACAACAGTCTTATTTATGGATCTGACATTAATATCTCTATACATTTTTACATGCATGAATTTGTGTAAGAAATGGAATAAATATATACAGTGTATATGTATATATATATATATATATATATATATATATATATATATATATAGTCTCCTGCAGATCAAATTCAGATAGAAAAGGAAACTTTAGTATTTAAGTGCCTGGGTAAGAATGCTCAATAATAAAAGGAAGTAGTTACTTTATTTTACATACTATAGAAGCTTATTAAGTGTTCATGTGTAATAAAGTTTTGAGGGTCAATAATATGTATATAACATGTTTTATATATATTTATAAAATTTTTATAGTCTATTCTATGAGAATGATTAGTTAATATCTATTTATTATTCCTCAGTGATGTAAAATGTATCCAAGTTTTCATGGTTTTGGTTAAAATTCCAGTGCCTTTAGCATCACAGTTGATTGTTAGTGTTCTTTAAGGCTTTTTCACCATTGTATTTTAAATGAGGGAGCACATTGGTGATTGGTGGAAACACTAATTAACCTAATCTGTTCACTATATATAAAGTGCACTCTGAGTTTCTCAGATCATTCTGAGGAAGCTTAGCAGTCTGCTAAGTGAACCGCTAGTCTTTTTCTGCAATTTTCCATGTCTGGTTTGTTTATGCCACTTGTATTTATGTGATTCCATGAATTATACATAAAGAACTGGCTTTTATCTACGCTTATAGTGTCCTGGTGCTTATTTGGTCTGTGCGGTGGGTGCTTTATTGTACTGTGACTGATTCATTTAACACAGCACCACTGCTTTACCCTGGTGCTCTTAATTTTCTTGTATTAAGAAGGAACTCAGTAGACTGACCCCCTTTGTCACTGACATACCTGAGCTTGGGAAAAATCAACCAAAATGAAATATGCATATCAGTAAGTCGAGCCTGACTCACTGACAGCCATCAGAAAACAATCTGATGAAAAAAGCCTTTCTGTTGCAAAAGTATTACAGATTGGTACATTTTGGGTTTCAAACTACAAGAGCTCACCTTAGACAAATCTGTATCCACTTGTTTACCCCAAGACAATGAGAGAGTCACATGATCTGGCTTCTGTGAGATCCAGAAATGGTCTTTGTTTGACTGATTGATTGATTGATTGATTTTATAGATAGACCAGAAAAAGGCTTGGTCACTAGTCCCCATTTTCAGCCATGGCTAGAATTACATATCAACATTTAAATTACATTTATACAACATTTGTTATTCAGTGTTACATTTGTAACCCTAGGTCTACTAGGTCTGTAAGTATAAGAACTTGCTGTGCCCTTTAAGAGCTCTGAGTCAGCAGGCCAGAGACTGAAGGTTCTGGGGGTCGAGCCAGCTGCTTGGGTCCAGAAAGCCCGGACAGTTGTGTTTCAGTTGGATCTGGGGCAGAGAAGCTGAAGCATCTCTTCCAGATTAACTGAGAGTTCCTGCTGAGTTACTCTTTGAAAAATCCTTGGAAATTATGATGGATGCCATTTTGCACTAGTGTCCCCAAGGGGTGAATTTCCCCACATGGAGGGATTCCTGAGGGACAGCTTAGCAATCAAAGCTAAATTGTTTGCTGGTCCCGCTGTCCTCCCTGGGCTAAGTACAGTCACAAAGTATTGTACTTAGTGCCAGAGAACAGCGGACTGCAAACGCCTGATCAGAGCTTATAAAACCTTAACATGCATTGTAGGCTATTGAATCTCCCACTGCTGCAGCCCTCCTCTGATGTCAGCTGCAGGGGATTCTGGGATTTGTAGCTACAGAAAATGTCAGCTTGCAAGTCAACAGAATCAGTCTAATAAATCTTCTATACTGCAGTAAATAGTAAGTGAAAAAAAAATTTTTTGCACACAAATTGGAAAATGGGACCAGTCCCACACTTGGGTGTAGGGCTATTAGTGCTGACTATTCTCCTTTAATCAAATCTCTTAAACTTCTCATGTTTTGGTCAACCCAGTGATGAAACTGGATAGAAGCAAGAGGCCACTGAATTTAGATGTTACACCTCAGTTTGGGATATTCTAGGTAAATTGTAAAAACTATAAATAACTGATCAGAAAATGTCCAGTGGTTGCACTATTTCTTTAAATGCAGGCTACTACTGTCCTAAGAAATGTCATTGGAAGATTGCTGTTGTAAACGGGGACATTTCTAATATGCATATAGAACAACCTTCAATGCACTAGGGGCATCAGAGTAACACACACTTTTCAGTTACTGGATACATAGTACTGGTACATGAAAATAAGGTTAACGTAAGCTCAGGAGGAATTAAAATTGAATTAGGCATTTATGGTACATGAAAAGAAATGGGATTAGATGATGGCACTTCAGTTTCATAAGTCTTTAATAATATTTGGAAATCCGTACTTCAAGATATCACCTTAGAAGAAGCACTTTTTTAGGTCAAGATATACACAGGAGAGGAATTCATTTTATATAACACCTTTATGACACACTGCAACTGTGGTGTAACTGTTCATTATCTTCCTGAGCCATAAACAGTTTTATCAAGCAACATAGTGTTGCCTTTATTGAATACCCTAATATCTGCACTATCTTTTCAAAGCACAGTGAATGACATAGAAATTTTCACACAGAGAGTGATGATATTAATGGAATGCCAACACTGAGTTGCATGACTGTTCCTACCTCAATGAACACTACATCACTGATGTTTGCAATTTATATATATATATTTGCAATTGATATATATATATATATATATATATATATATATATATATATATATATATATATGTGTGTGTCTCTGTGTGTATTAGAGGGGCACGTTAGTACTCCTATTACTAGGGTTACTAGTGATGTTCTTTGTAAATCCCCTATTTTTTGCACTGTAGTAACATGATTGTCCCTGCACAGAATTGCCTGAAATTTGGCATGCCTATTCTTGATGCCAGGATTTCTGGATCCTGGAAAATTTTGTAATCAACAATTCAGTGGTTGTAATGTTCTAGAAGGATGAAATGTATAGAGAATACTGGATGAGCAAATGTGCATATGTGTTCTGCCACTTCAAGGCTTTGATTTCCTCCTGAACATGACAGCAAAACTCAAGAGATCTGTGGAAATCAGAACCCCAAGGTGTCAGAATACACTGGTTGTGCAGAAAGTTGTCATTCTGCATCTAAGGAGTGTATAGTATTATGTGAAACATGTGTGCAGAGGTTCTTTCACTTTCAGGAATGAAACTGACTTGTGCAGTCTCTAGAGGTTTCAGAGTGCTGTTGTTCCACAGAAGGGCACAATCACATTCCATGAACTTTGAACTGTGGTACAGCAGCATTTTGAAAGGAATGGAATTCTATGCAGAACAATGCTCTACTATACACTATACATATGTAACAGCCCTTCTTGTCTCACTCACCTGGGCTGCCCCGGAGCCCTCAGGGTCCTCAACTAACTTCTCCAAAGGGGCCAGGCCTGACTCCTAGCCAGATCGCCAGTTGTGACTTGGTGCCTCCACTTGGGGCAATGGTACGGCCTCCAGTGGGCAGGGCAGATTACCACCCCCCCAGGAACAATGATATATCCCCTTAGTTACTGACCTCCCTGGCACAGTTAGATCAATACTCCCACCCCACAATAACAATAAAAAAGCACAAACACTTATGTAAGATGGCAAACAATAATTCCTCTTTATTTAAAATGATCTAAGACAGAGGAGGTGAGGGCTACTCACTTGAGCCTCCATAAAATCAGGCACGCAACCCAGTATGAGCTCTCCCCCCTCCCCTGGGTGCACATAGAACAATCCCAGACAGTGGGTACCTCACCGTTCTCAGTTGCAGGCCTGCAGTCTCTTATTGGGGCCTCTTGCAGAGCAACACAGGTGCAAAGAAAATCAGTCTGTCATTGGGGGTGGGGGTCTTCAAACAAAGAATCCCCAGAGCTGCAGCTCAGGGTACTCACAGCTTCCCCAGGAGGGTGATGGTCTCCTGATTCAAGGATATGCACAAAGTGTGCAGGAGGCACTGTTCTTCACCTGCCTGGCCTTTCCAGCTTCACCCAAGGGTCTTTGTGTACAGCATTCACCAGGCAGGCCTGTTCGTCCTTCTATCTCTTTGGTCTCTACTGCAGCAGCGGATTCACACTGAAGACACAGGTGGATCAGCTTCCCCTCAGTCAGACTTCGGCTAGTGGCCACCCAGCTTCCAGGGCTCTCCCCTAGCTGGAATTCAAGGGTCCCTGCATGGAGCAGTCCTCAAAGCCCAAGGCTCACTTTAACTGTCCCTTCCAGTCCACTCAGTCCCAGTCCCCTCAGGGAAACCTTCTCTGCTCTCCTACTGTGCAGCAGCTCAGCCTCTCTCCTCCTCTTGCTTCCTGAAGGTGGGGTAGTCAGAGAGCCTATATCCCAGCAGGCAGCCTTTGTAACTGCCTTTTCTCTTGGTCCCAGTTCATTTGTTTATTTCTCCCAGCTCTCGGCTCCCTCCTCTCAGTCCTCTCTCCTTTGTTCCCCTTCTCTCCATTCGCGTTTTTTTTCCCTGGCTCTTTTGCAGGTAAGCCCATTTTGGGGGCTTACACATATATATTTTTAAAGACTTTTCTGCTCACCTGTAGCTTGAAAAAAGGCTGAAAGTTGATGCTTGAAACTTTCAGGTTCATTACAGTTTGACCCAAGGAAGTGCCTTTCATAGGTGGTTTTACTGAAAAGTGCCTAGTTTTCAAATTATCAAGAACATAAAATGCCAATGCACATAACCTTTTTTCATTGTTCTGTTCATAAGACATTATCTTCTGTTTTTGTGATTCAGAATCCATTTTCATGAAACATTTTGGTATCCCCAACAGTGACACCAGCACAGCGACCTACCAACCCGTTGACAAAATCAACAGGCTGCCAACAGGTCGCTGTGTTGGTGCACCTGACAGGGCACACTGTCTCCTGGTCCTGCACCTCGTTCTGAATCAACTCCTGACTGGGGTTGATAATCCTAAAGACAGGGAGTGGGGAGCAGAGCCCCCGCATGGGGATCAGGGGCAAAGCCCAATAAAAAACAACGGACTAGAAGACATTAGGAATTATGTCACCGAAGTACTTGCGTCGATAACTTTCCTGTTGGTGAGATGCCAGTCAACAAAAGTGTTGTCGAACCGCATCATAGAGCCAAACATTTTCTTTAGATTTAGTGTCCATGAAATCAGGTTAAAGAAGTAAAATCTCTGTGCATCAAAAGCAAAAATACTTGGAGCCATAGTCTGAACCCCTGTGTGTTGAAACAGAGGGGTGTAAAGTTAATTTTTTGGAAGACTTCCTCAGATTACATATGAATGTTTGTAACTTACTGTTTTTCGGTATATGGAATATCAATGTAGGACTGTTGTTTATGGAGGGCATTCCTTCCTAATGTTATTTGTTATTTGTACTCTGAATAGTACAATAAAATGTTTAAATACAAAAACTAGTGGGGTGTAAAGTTTTCATCAATCCAGGACCTGTTTTCATGACTTGCAAAGCCTTACCCTCCTTCTCCCTATGTCCTCACTCCACCTTGGCCAGCCACTGTCTATTTATAAAATGTTGGGGAAAAAACTAAGTCTCAAAATGTCAGTATTGCACATGCATGTGGACATTATTTTTTTATTTTTTTGTTGTTGTTTTATTTTCATCATAACTTGGCCGTTTTTAGACATTTCATCATAGACATTTGCAGGGCAGGGTGGCCAACTTGCCACCCCATCTTACTGTACAACCACATACAGTAAATGGCACTTCATAAACCTGACCAAAAATGTGTTTTGGGAAGGCGACCCTCATACACATTTCATGTCAGATGTATAAGGCACTACTTATTTGGTCATAAGGTGGGTGGGTTGGTGACCAGGCCACCTACACTTTTGGGCATAAATGGCCAAAAATGGTCATGCTGTGACCAAAGAATAAACCTTCCTGGGGGAGGGGAAGGATAGGTTCTGGGGAGGAGGGGAAGCTCAGTAGCTGGAGCAATACTGGGCAGCCTAGGTGGGCTGTATAGGTCCTTATCTGCTGACATTAAGTATGTATATATGCACAATATGCACATTTTGGGACTTAGGATTTTTCCATTTTTTTTTTCCTTTTGCTCTTGCTCATAACCTGGCCATATTTGACAGTATTGGGCCTGTATTTCAGGGTGCCCAATTGCACATACCCTCAGGACCACCTAAGTATTACCTTGTAAATTTGACACAAAATATGTTTTGGAGGATTGACTGCAAAAACACATTTTGGGTCACAATAACCAGGTACAGCTTATGGGGACGTGAGGTGATATGGCAGACTGGACATTCTGAAAGTTTCTACAAATGGCCCAAAATAGCAGAAGTTATGTGCAAAAGGAAAAAAAGAAAAACCCTAAGTCCAGACACAAGCATTATTCACAAATTGTGTCTCATAGTATTTTTCTATTTTTTTTTTTTTACTTTAGTTAACAGTGGCCAGCAGGGGTGGAATAAGGGTTATGCCGGATTGGTTTGGGTGATAATTGCTCACCCTGATTGATTTGGGTGCTAAGTGAGCTTGGAGGAATGGGGGTACTCTTTACCTGTCTGTGAAGAGTAGAGTTGCATGGGTAGGGTTTCTTTTTGTATGATTGACTGACACTAGAATTTGGCACCATGTTTGCGGAAACCAAAATGCTGGTGGTTCCACATAAAGATAGCTAAAATTTAACTATGACAAGAAAACAGCAACTGCACAATAGCACATACATAGATAGTGACTGTGAACAACAGCGATCGCTGTCAACCGTGAAATTGATGCTGTAGTGATTTTTAGCAGGGGCTTTGCCTCCATACCCCTACCTAAATATAAATAATTTGAGACTGCACATGATACCCCATACTGCATAATTGTCCCCAGCACAAGTTGCCCTCGCCAAAACCATTCGCTGATAGTGCAGCTGCTATAATGCAACGGTCACTATTTTGACAGGCACTCAATTTGAGCCACTCAAATTGAGATGTCCACTTAACGGGACACCAATGCAGGTTAGCTGCTTCAGGCTACTTGAGGTCTGATGAACTGCACGTCACTATGCAATTGCTTTGGGAGTGGTCCACAGCACGCTACAGGGGTTGGGCACTGATCGTCCCTCTACAGTGTCCTTCGAGGGGTGGTAAGACAGATAGAAACATAAACAGCATTGAAAAAAAAGGCCATTGGTCCATTCAATCAGCATAGATATCTCTTCCCATGCTGCTACAAGCTGTGTCTGGAGCCCCACAAATTTACATATGGCACAATGTCCCACCCTCCAAAACATAGCCCGGGAAATTAGAGCCCACAGTCCCTGCAGATGACTATCTCTCCTTTGCTCCTTTACTCCATACTGCCTGTTGTCACCCCTCCTTCAATATTTAATACCGTCTTCCTACAGTGTCAATACAGATGCAAGCTAAGGCTGTCAGTTATTATATACCTTTATCGAAAAGTAAGGAAATTCATTGCATAAACTGTTAAAGCATCTGTTAGGGTTACAGCATCATGAGTTAAGAAATAAAATAATTAAGCTTCTAAGTCTCTGGAACCTAGGCAAATTGGTGGTGTGGTGTTCATCAGAGTTTGAACAATCATGTGAGGCAGGGTGGGCGCTACTCTAATATCATCACTGTCTTGTCACACAATGTATGTAAATGACATGGCATTACTGGCATAGAGAGTGACAATATTAGGATAATGCCAACTCTGTGCTGTATGGTTGTTCAAGCTGTCCCTGAGGAACATATAGCTTAGAAAATGGGTAAAATAATTTGAGGCTTCCGATTGACTGCGACACTTTTCTAGCTGGGCATCTATCAGACAACAGATGCCCAGCTATTAAAAGTGCCAGTCTAGCCTGCGCCATCACAAGGATCTTGTTGCCCAGCCAGCTCTCCAATTGGCTAACCCCTGGTTCTTCATTTCAATTTGCACCATTTTTTTGTCTCACTTAGTGAGAGTCTGGCTCCCAAATACTGATTTATGAACAATACTGCCCAGTATTCAGAAGCCCACACAATAACTCACTGACTCCCCAAACCAAACCAATGTACATTTTTTCATTCCTTTTTCTGTTTTACCTTTTTGTTTATTACTTCCTGATCTGCGTCTCTCTCTCTCTCTCTCTCTCTCTTCGACTCACAGGCATTCCTGTCTGCCGCCCGTCATTCAACATCCCAATTCCCAAACCAGGAAATTACCTATCAGGAAAACGAGCTGTCTCCTCACCAGGTACTGCCCGAAATTAACCATAGTATCTATGCTAAAGAAAAATAAATAAATTAATAATTTACAGCACTGCCGTCTCTCCTCGCAGTGATGCCACTTAAACTGCCTCTCACAGCATAACACGGTCATGCGCCTCACCACTCGCAACATAGAAACATAAACTTTGACGGCAGATAAGGACCACTTGGCCCACTCAGTCTGCTCATTTCCCTACCTACTGGATAAGCTGCAGATTCTAGTTAACCAACAGCCTACTTCCTGCCACCCCCCACTACAATTCTCTTATGTCTGTCCCATGCATATTTGAATTCCCCCACTGTTTTAGACCCAACAACCTCCCCAGGAAGGCAGTTCCATGCATCCACCACTCTCTCCGTGAAAAGAAAATTCCTCACATTACCTCTGAGCCATCCCCCCTCTATCTTTAAATTGTGCCCCCTTGTTCTTACACATCTCTTTTTCTGAAAGATGCTGCCCTCCTGGACTTTGTTGATTCCCTTGAGGTACTTGAACGTTTCTATCATGTCCCCCCCTCCCTCCTTTCATCAAGGGTATACATATTAAGCCTCTCAGTCTCTTTTCATATGATTTCTGATGCAGACCCTGCACCATTTTAGTTGCCCTCCTCTGGACTGCTTCCATCCTGTCTATGTCCTTGCATAAATGAGGTCTCCAAAACTGCACATCGTACTCCAGATGGGGTCTCACCAACTGTCTGTACAGAGGGATAACTACTTCCCTTTTTATGTTTGCTTGCACCCATGTGCAAGAAACATAGTGCCATCATTCAAGATTTCGGAGGTGTGTCACCTCCTCCTCCAATTCAGTCAGTGTTTTGGCAGGCGCGGCCCCTGTAAGCCAATGCATGCTGGAGCTGTCTATGACAGGCTCCAAAATGCAGTGGCATACAGTTGAAAGGGGGAGCTAAGCTTCAGTGAGCAGCGATAAGATATCGCCTGCTCATGTGCAGCTTCCCCTACACACACACACACACACACACACACAAACGCATACTGCATGCTGCCCCCCCACGCACACACTCTATAGCCGATGGGGGTGCCCAATCCCCCGTCGGCTGTGCTGCGCTCCCCCTCAAGCCTCCCAAATGCCATGCTGGGTGCCCACCCCAGCGTGGCAACTCGATGTAGATACCGGCGGGGTGCCCAATCCCCATCGGCTTCACTGTCTCTCCCTCCCCATGCTATCACAGGCGGGGTGCCCAATCCGTCGGCTTCATCCCGGTACAGGTGCCATGCTGAAGCCCACCCCAAGCGTGGCAAGTGATTACTTTGCCGAGCGGTGCCCAATCCCGTCGGCTGGGCGCCCCAACTGCTCCTTGTGCCACACTGGGAGCCCACCCAGCATGGCAAACGCCCCATGAATGGTCATAGAAAAAAAACTGTAAAGAAAAACGGTCCCACATAGTCTCCCTGGCCCTCCCACAACCCGCACCCACCCACTGCGCACCTGCCTCCCCACACCCTCTCACCCCATACTGACCTCTGGAGCTCAGCGCAATGATCTTCGGTGGACCAGGAACATGTCTGCACTCTTCAAAGCCGACCGCGAACTGAGGAAATGCCGGTAAGCTGTATAATGGGCTAGATAGGGGGTTTTCAACTTTATTGCATATCTCAGACATTTTTTGGAATTTTTGCACCAAATTTTCAACATGGGGTTTTTGGGACCCCTTCTCATAAATGATGTCACTGTCATGGCATTATTCGGGCCTGAAGGGTGATTTCCCAGTCACTGCACAGTCACTGTGTGAAATCACCCTTCAGGCCTGAATAACACCATGACAGTGACATCATTCATGAGAAGGGGTTCCAAAAACCCCATGTTGAAAATTTGGTGCAAATATTCCAAAAAATTACTGTTTTACGAGCGTGCATTGCGCAGTTCCTACGCAGACTCATAAGTTCATGAATTTTCAATATTTTCATTCCAGATTTTCAACATTGTCATTTTACCACACCTTCTTATGAGTAGTACAGCTGTCATTTTTCACATCTCACCCAAAATGTGTTTCCACCCATGTAGCGCACAATGGCGCAGTCGGTGTGCGAAATCAATGTACAGGACAAATTAAGAAAATCACATTGACACTGTTCATGAGCAGAGGTCTTAAAATGGCTATGTTGAAAATTTGGTGAAAAAATTCCTAAAAATGACTGTTTTAAGAGGGTGCATTGCGCAGTTCCTATGCACGCTCGTAAGTTCGCGAATTTTCAATATTTTCACTCCAGATTTTCAACATTGCCATTTTACCACACCTCTTTATGAGCAGTACAGCTGTCATTTTTCAAATCTTGCCCAAAATGTGTTTCCACCAATGTAGTGCACAATGGCGCAGTCGATGTGCAAAATCAATGTATGGGACACATTTAAGAAAATCACAGTGACACTGTTCATGAGCAGAGGTCTTAAACTGGCTATGTTGAAAATTTGGTGAAAAATTCCCAAAAATGATCATTGTTTTACGAGCGCGCGCAGTTCTATGCATGCTCGTGAAAGCTTACTTAATTTAATATTTTCAGTCCAGATTTTCAACATTGCCATTTTATTACACTTCCTTATGAACAGTACAGCTGCAATTTTTCATATGCGCCCAAAATGTGTTTCGCGTATGTAGCGCAATGGTGCTGTTGGTGTGCAAAAGCAATGTTTAGGACAGATCAAGAAAATCACAGTTACACTGTTCATGAGCAGAGGTCTTAAAATGGCTATGTTGAAAATTTGGTGACAAAAGTCCATAAAATGACTGTGTTACTGAGTGAGCATTGCGCAGTTTCCACGCACCCTCGTAAGTTCATGACTTTGTAATATTTTCAGTCCAGATTTTCACCAGTGGCATTTTTCCACACTTCCTTATGAACAGTACAGCTGTCATTTTTCATAACATGGCTGAAGTGTGTTTTCACACTTTCAGCACAGAGATGCGGGTCGCTGTGGGAAATCATTGTTCAGCACAGATAAAGAAAATCACAGTGACACTGTTCATGATCGGAGGCACCAAAATGCCTGAGTTGACAATCTGCTGTAAAAAATCCCCAACCTAATTATATTACGGGTGTGCGTTGCACAGTTTCTATGTACGCTTGTGACTTCACCATTTTTTTAAATATTTTTACTACAGATTTGCAACATTGCCATTTTTTACACCTCCCCATGAACAGTACAGCTGTCATTTTTTACATCCTGTTCGGAATGTTTTTGCACCTGTGGTGCTAAATGCTGTAGTCACTGTGCATAAGCAGCTTTCCGCTAACAAACCGATATTCCCCCTGTTCGTGAGGTGGGGTCACAAAAAAAACATGTTGAAAATTTGGAGTGAAAATACCAACAAATGCCTGAGGTATTAGGGTTTCCAACCATAATGCCCAACCCTGTAGAGAATGACAGGCATCAGGGGTGTGACTTGGGATTCTTGCCTGTGATGCTCATACCATTCCACACCCTGCAGTCAGTGATAGGCATCGAGGTATGCCTTGGACTCTCGCTCCAAAGTTCACCTCATTCTCCTGGATCACACCCATCTCCACAGATTTCCTAATGAAATGGGTGTGTATGGGCCAAAGACCCTAAGGAACACCGTGACACTTGTCAGTGTCTGCAGGGTGGCGGTGGTGAAATGGGCGTACGTTATGCCTGACGACCCAAACGCACACCCCAATGCCTGTCACTCTCTGCAGGGTGGTGGTGGGGTTGGCTTCAGTTCAATACTTCACTGCCATTCTATTACGCAGCTCTGTAACTTTACACTACCACTGCCAATGCCAGCGCCAGCAAGCAAACATTCGCCATTAACAAATGCTTGTTCTACTTGTGATGCCCTTTCTTTGCATCCCAGTATCCCGTGGCTCTCCTTACTGACTTCTCACATTGCTTACCAACCTTTAGATCATCTGATATGACTACCCCAAGTCCCGTCTCCATTTTGTTGTTGTTAGTACCTCCCTGCTATTGTGTACTCTTCTCCTGGGTTTTTGTTTCCCAGGTGCATTACTTTGCACTTCTTTGCATTGAATCTAATTTGCCATATGTCTGACCATTCCTCAAACCTTGCCAAGTCCCTTCTCATCCTTTCTACCCACCCCTTGTGTATCAACTCTGTTACAGATCTTTGTATCATCTGCAAAGAGGCATACCTTTCCCTCCAGACCTTCTGCAATGTCACCTATAAAGATGTTAATCAATTTTACCGGGCAGCACCAAAATAAAGATAAACTGACACAACGCCTTCTCTGTGTCCTGCTCCTGAAAGTAAAACACAATTAAAAAAACATGAAATGGGTCAAAAACAGTCCTGGAGGTAGTGGGGGGAAGGGAGACCAACGAAGAGAATAGCTGGGGGTGGAGAACAGCAGATAGAACAACAGAATAACAGAGGGACTACTTAACAATAAAATATTTAAATACCAGTTTTCTTATGTTTTTCATGTATTTTTTAAATTGCATTAAACCCCATATTTAAATGTTACAGCAAGCCCATTTTCTAAGTGCAATAATACCCATTAGGGTGGGCGGTGTTGGGCTATACCCACCCTTTCCAGGGGCTATAAGGGCCCTCCACCGCGGCACCAGGCCTGCTTTGCCCCTGGGTGGTTGGTGTAGCCCATACCACCCAATCTGTCGGGTATTATTGCTTGCCTAGAGATCGGATTAACGAGCTGTGAATAAGCTTGGTAGAGGTTAGAGAAATTAGCTATGAATGAGTTTGGTACATCCAACAGACCTGGTTTTGATTCCCATAACCTCCACATACATACTGTGTGACTCTGAGCAAGTCACTTAACTTCTCTAATGCTCCCTGGTTGCCCCAGAAAAAAGGTACTTGTGCTAGTGGGCCTTACCCAATTACCAAAGACTACAATATAAAATTTATGTTTTTATTTAGTTATTCATCCATTCATTCATTCATTTCAAAAATCTACTTTTATGCATTGTTAGGGTTCTGTGGCCAAAGAAAGAGGAAAATATGCCATTAGAGTTTTTTTCAACCTTAACGCCCATCCTTCTCCCAGCCCCCAGGCAAGTGACTCAAGGCCAATCTATAGATTTGGGTCCACTACTTCAAGCTACATGTGTGGGTCCCAAAAATCTGTTGCTCCATGTAGGGCATACAAGATCAATCATAACCTTTTTGCACAGGGCCCTTCGCATGAACCATGACACCAGCCATAACTTTGTGCAGGACCCTGTGCAAAACAGACACTCATAACTTTCTTTGGGTAGGGCCTTGCCAGAGGCAGATCTGTCATGACTTTCTTCATACAGGGACCCCCAGACCTGTAGCTAAACAACAGACACATGGTGGGCAGACCCCAATTTGTAATTTGGCCTTTGGTCATGAAGCTAGACTTGGCTAAAAAAAAATATTTCCCTCTATTTGTGACAGAGAACCCTAAGAATGCATTAACTTATTTTTGCATTGAATTTATTTACTTTTTGAGATGGGGGAGTGGTAACTTGCTTCATATGGGGCTCCTTGGACCTTACATAATGCATTTTAGGAGGCAGTATAGTGCAGTGGTTTAAGGCTCTGAGCTACAAACCTGGAAACCTGGGTTTGAATCCCACAGCCCCGACTTGCATACTGTCTGACCCTAAACAAGTCACTTAACTTCCTTGTGCTCCCAGATCGCACCAGTAAATGAGCTTTCAGCTTAGTGTGTCTCTCCTGGTAAAAAAATAAAAAGAAGCACAGACCGCGTTGGATCATCATGTGCAAAACAGGAGCCAAGTCCTAAACTGCTTTGGGCCCTGTACAAAACAGAAGCTGAGTCCTAACTTGCTTCATGCAAGGCCCTGCATGAACTGTGCATCAGTCCTAACCTCCTTTAGCACACAGTACATTTTTTGTGAGCATTTTGCTGCTTTGAACATTTTCTTCATGTAGGATATACATCTCACGCTTTCAGCATGGGAATATTTAGATGCTGCAGGCACCCATTCACCACTCAGCCCATTTTCTTTAACAGGTCTTGAAACTAGTTATTAATATTTAGGTCCTCTTCTAAAAGTATGAAGAGAAATCATTTTAGAGATAACTCATAAAAATGCAAAATTGTAGTATAAAGGACACACATAGAAATAATTAGACTTTTTTTTCTATATATGAAACAAAAAAATTGCAATACAGTGGGAATACATGTAAATAGTCATATATTTGGTTTTTCTTAAAGAAAGAATGAGGAGTAAAAACTGATGTCATTGAGAGACAGACTGGGTCTTCAGAAATGATTTATACGTGAAAGAAGGTGAGGATTATGAGAATAAGATGCATAAACATATGGGGGAGATATTCAGAGGTGTTGAGCCTGGCGCAACAGAGTTGCACCAGCACAACCCTGCAATGCGTCTTGATGTGATATTCAGAAGGGGGACATGTGCAGTGCAAGTCCCAATGCACCAAGGTGCATTGTTAATGTATGTGGCACATCTGCAGGGGGCGTGCCCATGCATATGCAGCACATCCCGATATTTAGCCCTGGATGTGCAGCGCATATGCTGGCACAACCCCAGATGTGCCACACACTGGGGCTCAAAGTTGAGCTGAGAAAAACATGCTCAAATGCTGGCCACCCACAGCCAGCCAGCTGTTTTGCAGGGTGCAGCACAGCAGCCATCAGCCATGGGTGGCCAGCCGCCAGACAGGAAGACCATCCACAAGCTCCCATCCTGTCCCTGGTAGTCCAGTGGCACCCTCCACTCCCATATGCCTGATCACGGGCATATGTAATATAAATAGTATCCCTGGCAGTCTAGTGGTAGCCCTCCTCCCTCCCGTATGCCCAATCATGGGTATTTGTAATGTAAATTGTATACCTGGTAGTCTAGTGGTACCCCTTCCTGTAACCCGATCGGTGGGTCCAATGTCATAACAAAGATCCCTGGTGGTCCAGTGGCACCCACCCTCCCTCCCCGCAGAGCACCCCTGGCCACCCAGCTCCCCCATCATCAGCAGGTGACTACACTCCACCCAGCTGCCTGCCAAATGACAACTTACAGTATGATCTGTAAGCTATTGCTCCACTGTGTGGACCAATGGGCTTGCAGGCTATACTGTACTATACAGGCACCAATATTAGAATGAACGGTCATTTACATATTGGTGCCTGTGTAGTACAGTATGGCCTGCAAGCCCATTAGTGCACACTGTGGACCAATAGGCTTGCAGCTCATATTGTAAGCTGTCATTTGGCAGGTGGCTGAGTGGTATGCGGCTGGGGTGTAGCCGCCCACCAATGACAGGGGGAGCTGTGTGGCCGGGGCTCCTCTGCAGGAGTGAGGGGTGGGGGGTGCCACTGAACCACCAGGGATCTTTGTTACAACATTGGACCCACAATCGGGTTACGGGAGGGTGGGGATTACCACTAGACTACCAGGGATACTATTTACATTGCAAATGCCAACAATCAGGCATACAGGAGGGAGAGGGGCTACCATTAGACTACCAGGGATACTATTTCAATTACAAATGCCCACGGTCTGGTATATGGGAGGGAGAGGTACACTAGCCCATCAGGGATTAAACTCTTGCTGACAGTGGCTATGCAGGGCACCAGGCGCATTTCGAAGGGATGCCCTGAACAACGCATGCAAATGGGGCCATAGTGAAATGCAAATGGACCCATTTGCACCATGGCATACATTATGGCCCCATTTGCATGCCCAAGTCTGAATATTCATAGATGCTGCGTGACAGCGCAACTACAGTTGCGCTGCCGCAGTCCCAGTCCTCCTGTCTGGGAATGAGCAGGCGTGATGTCACTGTGCCATGCCCATTCTTCGCTATAATCAAAGGTGATGCCATGGCGCATCACCTTCAATATCACCCTATCTTTGCCCCGCGCATCTCTCGGATGCACTGCACCCCACTGAACCATTGCCTGGTGCAGTCTGAATATCTCCCCCATACTGTATATTGTTTTACATATGTACTTAAATCAAAGGATTTAAGTCCTTGTAAACATTTGACTTAATAAGGAGGTTATTTTTCATTTATATTCCAACAGGATATAATTTGACATGTAACTATTTTAATACAGAAACAGATGTACTATGAAAGATAATGAGATTGTGGTGAGTTATTTTAGAATATTTATCAAGACATATACAATTTATCTGTTGTTGTCTTCATGGTCCAGACTTATGTTGTACCTAGATGATGTACACTGAAAATATATTAATTTTATGGAAATGTTATTTTCTTTTTAGAATCATAGCCAATACTGCCCAGGGAATGTGATTTAAATGCAATGAAACCTTGATGGGAAACTTGTTGGCAGATAAAACAATCATAATTTTAAAATGTTAAGAAAGTACTAGTGAGTTGATGAGTCCTGTTTTCTTACTTTTATGTAATTTTTATCACCCAGACAGGACAGAGGTTCCTTCCAGATTAAGAGTTTATTTTTCCAGGGCCATTTTGGCATACAGGGAATTTGCATTTTTTGGCCTTGTGTAGGACTTACAAAAATGTTCACAGCATTATTGTGTTTTTTTTTTTCCTTTGTGTTGAATTTTGAAATTTTCTTGCAGTTTTCATGATTTTTTGTTCATGTTGGACATGGAAAAAATATCACAAACATTTTGCTATCTGTGATGCTCTCGTGCTTGTTTCATTATCTTGTCGACAATTTTTGTGGAGAATAGTAATGATTTTCTACTGAATCATGAAAACTTTCTTGTGTTGATTAAAACACTAAGGCCGGATATTCAGACTGCGCCAGGCTATGGCACAAGCCTGGGTGCAGCGCAACTTGGCTGCACAGGGGCGTTGACAAGGTGATATTCAACAGAGCTGTGCCATGGCACAGCATCGCTGAATATCGCACCCTGGCCACCCGCAGTACACATGGCGCAGTGGCAGTGCACCAGCGCAAGTGGCCAGAGTGGAGCAGGGGGATGCGCTAGCACAAGTTCCGTTGCGCTAGGTGCAACAACTGTGATATTCAAAAGTGCACATGCAAATGTGCCATAATGCATGCAAGGCACAAATGGGCCATTTGCATGTCATTATGGCTTCATTTGCATGCAGGTGCACTGATCCCCGGCAACTTGTGCCTGGCGTCCTGCCAGGCTACAGCCGTCGGGGACTGATGCCCTCTGCACATCGCGGAAAAGTGCCCCACTGCCCGATCGGGGGACATATGTAGAATATCAGTAAAGTCCAAAATATCCCTGGTGGTCCAGTGGACCGCTCTCACCCGATCACGGGCTTAGTAAAAAATTAAACATCAATATCACTGGTGGTCCAGTGGACCGCCGCAGACCGATCGCGACATATGTGTGTTGCAAGAGCAGGTCCAATATCCCTGGTGGTCCAGTGGACCGCCGCAGCCTGATCACGGGCTTAATGATGATAATGAACCGTCCATAATCCTGGTGGTCCAGTGGACCACTTCATGTCTGATCACGGGCATCTGTGTTAAAAGATAAGTCCAATATCCCTGGTGGTCAGTGGAGAACTTCACGCCTGATCGTGGGCATCTGTGTTAAAAGATAAGTCCAATATCCCTGCAGGTCCAGTGGAGAGCTTCACGCCCGATCATGGGCATCTGTGTTAAAGATTAAGCGCACATCCCAGGAAACTATCGGATTACCGCGAGCCCGATCGCGGCATAAGTTTTACTCTAAAGTCCAATATCTTCAGGTCCATTGAAAGCACTAGTTTCTGTTTAAGGTATAAGTATGAGATAAATGTAAATGAGGTTACTTATTTGGATTTAAAATTTATAGGAACAGGAGGGATATCTGCACCATCCTGTTTCAAAACCAAAGGACAGAAACAGTTTGTTAAGGTAGAAAGCTACCACCCCACATGTTCGATTCAACATACCAAAGGGTCAGTTATTTCTAACCTTGAGGAAGTGTACTAAACCCAGTGAATTTCAACAGAAAAGAGGCCTCCAAGTTCAAAGATTTGTGGACCGGGAATACAGTACACACAATATTGCTACAGCCATTATGAAAGTAAATGGCATGGATATGGCCCATACATTACACTTATGCAAGCTTACATGTCAGTGGAGATTCTCAGATGAGTTGTTCCTTTGTCACCGCGTACTCCAAGAGGGCTGACAATATTAGAGAGGTTATTGTTAGCAATTGGTCCATCTTACAATTGGAACTGAGATTGGAGAATGTTGTCAAAACAGGCCCGAAGGTTGTATTTAGGAAATGTAGAAGCATTAAGGACATGGTGGTGAGCAGTGTTCTACCTGGTCCTGAACCAGTGAGGCAGTCTGTGCTTGCCCCCCCCCCATAGGTACTCATCATTGCGGCCACTGTATGTATTGTATTGTAAACATGTTTGTACTTGTAAATCCTTTTCTCATCCATTTTTGGTTGGCAGTATAGCCTAGTGGTTAGAGTAATGAGCTGTGAATGAGCTTGGTACACCCAGCAGACCAGACCTGGGTTTGATTCTCACAACCTTCACTTGCATACTGTGTGACTCTGAGCAAGTCACTTAACCAACCAGTGCTCCCAGATAACCCCTGAAAACAGGCACTTTTGCCTAGCGTGCCTTACTTGGTTACCAAAGACTAAAATAAAAAAACAAAAAAAAATATCAGGCAAGGAGATTAACATCAAAGATTTAATTACATGTAATAGTACAAGTGTAGTATACCTGCTACAGTGTGAATGTGGGGCCTATTATGTAGGTAGAACCACCTGAAATTTCAGAACCAGAATGGGTGAGCATGTTAGAGCAGTGATAAGGGGGGATGAACCATATGCTATAGTAAAGCACATAAAACAAAATCCCCAGAACAGTCATAAATTCACATTTGTAGGTATTGAATTTGTTAAAGTTGGAATAAGAGGAGGACACTTATTTATTTATTTATTTATTTAGTTTTTGTTGACCGGGTAAGTGTACTAGACAAATCCTGCCTATTTTCAGGCACGACCCGGGGGTAGGGGGATACAGATGATTGCCAACTGACCTTGAACCAGATTAAGCTGTTGGTGGTATTTTTAGTGAATGAGGGAAATTTGGCCAGGACACCGGGGAAATTCCCACTCTGTGGGCGGTGACGCCTGTCTGCCCGCCAGCGGATGGAGGAGCCTATTCATGAGGATGACTCTGCCGGTGCAGGTGTTTCTCTGGAAGGAGAAAAGTTTTACCAGCTTTGTCTGTATCGCTTATTGCCGGAGAATCAGCAACTACAGCCTCGGAGATAACTGAGGTGATGAATATTCGTTTATCTGTGACGCTCACGATATTTTTTCCGACTTTAAACAGCTGTTTCCCTCTCAGAATCCACACAGGAACTCGAAAATAAACGTACTGTTTGCAGCACCAGCTCTTTCTTCTGGAGGAGGAATTAAAATAAACAGTCAGAGGTCGAAAGAGAAAAACGAAAACGCAGCCCCGATAATAAAATTCTACATTACAACTTAAAGTTTTTGCAAGGATACAGAACCAACCGAGGTAACCAGTCCGCTTGCTATGGATGACTCAGAACTGCCTGGAGGTCCCGGATGGTCACCGAACGCACTGAGATGCTGGTTGAGTCAGCTCTGCTGGGAATGGACTTTCACAGTTTCCCCAAATACTCTTTTGCCACATGCCTCCTTACTAAATTCTTCGGCAACATCAAAAATAAGTGCAAAATTGGAGGCTTCCAGGAGCTGGGCAGACGCCGAAATAGAGGAGCAAGCGCAAGGTAAACCTTCACTTATTCAAAATGAGGAAATCAAAGTACAAGATTCTTCCCATATTAAAACTGTGATTTCTGGGGAAAATACGGATCTTTTGGAGAATGCTGCTCAGGAAGCACAACCGACACAGACCTTAACTACAGACCCCAAAACTTCTTATGCTGACTTATTTAAAAAGCCTGTAGAGCTTGGAAAGTGTAGAAATGCTGTTCGGTTAAGATATATGGGTGGCTTAGAATCGATTCCTGACAGGTATTATGTGGGTCATACCCTAATCAAGCAGTCTTTAGGTTTTACTCCCTCAGAGGTTTATGCACTTATTCATGCTCCTGGAGAAGTGACTTTTGACATTAGTTTCAGGTCACCTGAATTACTGGAGTGTTTTTGGATTAAACATATGACTGTTAAGACTAATCCCTTATGGACACCCTTTCAGGTTATTCCCCTAACAAAACAACCCTTTTCGTGTTATTACTGTTTTATTTAGAAATGAAGGTGTTAATATTTCTGACATTTTATTCTGGTTGGAGAAACATTGTGACTTGCATAAGTACCCTAGATCCAATTTTGGATGCTGAAGGGTTTTGGAATGGTGGATGGAAGATAAAAGTTATACGCCAGACTCAGAGGGTTTGCAGCATCTACCTAATTGTTTTATATAGGTAGGGATAAGGGTTTTATTTTTTATCCAGGGCAAATCAACGCTGTTTTAGATGTGGGTCTACGTCACCTTAGTTCTTCCTGTTCTATACTAAAATGTATTTATTATGGGGAGGTTGGTCACACAGGTAATCAGTGCATCAATACACCAAAATGTAACCTTTGTGAAGAGGTAGGCCACTGCTTTTTGGATTGTCCATGGGCAGTCCATAACACTGGGGAAGCCAATTATGGTGTGCAAGATTACTATGTACATAAGGCTACTAAATCTATAGTCACTGGTCCCTCAGAAGTACAAACTCAGAGGCCTACGATACAAGGTAATCAGCATCCCCCCTCCTCTGTACCTGTACAACTTCCTATTTTGAGTGAGGGTAAGGAAAACCAGGCAGAACACAAGACCTTGTCAAAGGCTGCAGCGGTAAACACTTCAGTAAATGTTAAATTGTCCGACATTATGCCCCCTTAGTGGAACCTGGATCTTCTGGGCAAATTACTGCTTCTTCGGTGTTGGGAGTACCGGTTTCAGAAAACAGATACTCAGTTTTGGCAGAACAGGACAATGGCAATGATCATGACTCTGATTCCACTTCCTTGGCTTCCTCACAATTGAGTATTCAGTCAGATTCGAAATAGTTAGCACTGTTAAAAGAAACATACTTTTACGTCCAAAAGGTACAAGGAAAGTACAAGACTAGCTAAGTTTATACCTTAACCTCATAGATCTTTTTCACTTTATGTCTGGCTCTGAGTATACAATCTGACTTGCTAGTTTGAACACTAACAGCATTACGCTCTAGGTTTAAGTTATTGGCTACTTTTGAACTTTTTCAAATTTGAAGTATGACATTGTTTTTTCAGGATACTAGATTATACTCCACAGGATTTTCAATCTGCTTCGGAGGCATGGATATGGGGCCCTAGTTATTGGTCAGGTGGAATTGATCTATGCTCTGGTTTAGGTATTTGTTTTACTACCCAGAAATTACAGTTACACATATTGTGGATATTTTACGGGACGTGCTTTATTGCTTGATGTTACCTTGGCTTCATTAGATTTTCGACTCCTAAATATTTATGGCCCACAGTCTAAGGCTGGTAGGATAGCATTACTAAACAGATTCAGCTTATCTGTTTTCTTGTAAAATATATTGTTGGGGAGATTTTAACATTTCACACTTTAGGAACAAACAATCCTTTTCCAAAATATATTGTGATACACATTTTCTGAGATCCCTAATTACCCAATCTAGTTTAATAGATGTGTTCCGGAATCATCTCCTGCTCCACACACCTTTTTCAAGGTAACAAATCTTCTAGGATTGATTATTGGTTTGTGTCATCTTCATTACAGACCAGTGATCCATCAGTTAATATAGTAACCACATCAGATCATGCTCTTATATGTGGTACCCACTTTCAAATTGCAATAACACATCCAGAGGTATGGGTTATTGGAAGTTAAATATGTCCTTATTAAATATTCCCATAGTCAGGAAGGTTTTCAAGCAATTATTGAAGCCAGGCGATCAGTATTTTTCTAATGATGATAAACATACATGGTGGAAAGACACAAACAGGATTTCCAGGTGTATTTCAAAAATAGGCAGGCTGTTGGGTAGTTATAAAACTAGGACTTATCTTTTAGCACGTAATTCCTTATTAGCTTTCCAAAATTGTATGATAAAGGTCAGCATTATGATGAGCAGGAATTTCACTCGTTAAAACAATATTTAACACAGCTACAATATGATCGTATGTCTTCTTTGCAACATGAACAGAGGTTTGGACTTAGTGGTTCTAGAGCACATACAAACCCTTTTGATTTTGTAAGGGCCAGACAAAAAAGATTTAATGTCCTGAAACAATCTTCAGGACAGTGTATTTTTGAAAAGAAGACATTCTAAAAGAAGTATATATACAGCTTTATAGTTTGTTTCAGCAAAGCCAAACCCACCTCAATCAGATGTAGTTGAATGGCTACTCTCTTGTTCTTTAAAAGAATTCCTGATTATTTAGTCTGTACTTTGTTGCAACCTATTTCAAGTAAGGAAGTGGAAATTGTTATTAAAATTCCCTTCAGATAAGACTCCTGGTTCTGATGGATTACGAGATAAATGTACAAACTTCTGTTACCTTTCCTTTTGACAGAATTGACAGACTTGTTTGCATATAGCTTAAATTTGGGCCTGTTATCTCCTAGTATGTATGACGGTATAGTTATTCTTTACATAAAAAGAGGATAAGACAGATTTAAATAATTGGAGACCTATTACTCTGTTGAATAGTGATTACAAGATACTTTCTAAGATTCTTAGTAATCGTTATCACTTTGTCTGACAACTGTGATCCATCCCACCAATTTTGTTCAATTCCAGGAAGATCCATCCAGGATGGTCTTATTCTTTTACGGAGATTTTTTCAGAAGTCACTCAGGTGACCTTACGGGTTTTTTACTTAGCTTGGACCAAAACAAGCTTTTGACAGTGTCTCTCATAATTTATGGCTTTGCCTAGAAAGTATGAACTTTCCGAGACCTTTCATCTCTTGGTTAAAGACATGTTACAATAAGCTTTGGCCACTCCCTCTCATAAATGGATGGTTGGGTGAGTCTATTTTTGTAACTAGGGTGTTAGACAAGGCTGTCCTCTAAGCCCTTTACTATATATTCTATCTTTGGAACCACTTATTTCTGGAATAAATGCTAATGATAATATTGGGGATTATCTTTTAGTAGTACTTGTTTAGAAATAAAGACAATTGCCTATGCTGATGATCTCTGTCTCACTTTGGCAGATCTCCCATCGTGTCAAGCCACGGATGCCTTGTTATTGGCATGTCATGGAGGTTTGGGGCTCAAGCATAATTTCTCCAAAAGTAGGTATTTTCGTTTAAATTTAGATGTTTCTATAAAATTGGCTACTCAAATATTCCAATTTGTGTTGGCCTGGAAAGTTATTAGGTGTGTATTGGGGTATGGAAGACCCTGCTTTTATAATTGGGAACTCTTGTTGTCTGTAGCTAAATCTAAGGTAAATATTTGGAATAAATGGAAAATGTCCAAAAGAACGGTATATATGGTTAAAACCTATTTATTGAGTATGTTTTATATTTTGGGGGCTTTATTTCCAACTCCTCTTTCTCTTGACACCACACTTTATGGTATATTCTTTTCTGCTATTTGGGGAGTAGACTAAACCCGATTAAGAGGGGATATTATATCAGGATTTTAAGTTGGGAGGATTAGGATGATAAACCCATTGTTTTTCTTTTTCACTTTATTTGTGTCAAAAATTTATGTCCACTATTAAGAAAAGAGGAGAAAATTGGTATAGTTGGGTATGGAGACAGTAGCGTCATGGTTATTACAGTGGAATCCGGCAGTGGTCTTCCTAAACAAGTATCCTTAGTGGGTCTTCCTATACATTTTAAACCCTGTTTTCCAAAATTAAAACATGGGGCTTTGTAAAGTACAATTAGAATTATATAATAGGAAAACTTTATATGGAAAAATTATGGAATCCTTTTAATTCCATCACATTTCGGTATTTTCTAGCTAAAGTATCACAAATTGGTAATATGCTTACTTCCATGAGAATTCCTGCTTACATATGGGATGTGGTTTGGCTTACAGCCCATTTAAAATTAAATGTAAAGGGAAACTTGAAACATAAAGAGATATCAGTTAGAGGATGTCCCAGATCTAATATATGTCATACTCAAATAGAAACTGTTCCTCATTTATTTTTTGAATGCCCTTATATTCTTGTTTTTTGGGAATTTATTTCCCTTCAGTGGAAACATTTTCCTGTTCAGGATATTACTGAAGATACATTATTTTTTGGAATATTACCGGTATCTTGGTGTGATTATTTTTCGGATACCATTTTTGTTATTTTAGCTTGTTTTAAATATCATATTTGGCAAGCAAGAAGTATTTGGTCTTTGCAGCAACAATTTATTTCTCAAAACAATTATTTTGGAAAATTCACTATACTGTACAAAAAATATACCGGAGAAAATACATCTTCCATCAGGTATTTTCCAGAAATACTGGAAACTTTACATTGGCTTGATATGGGATAATTGTTTAAGTTTTGTATTATTTGAGTATCAATACATTGTTGTTCTTTTATTGTTATTTTTCTTTTCTTTTAGGTTTTTGTATGAAGTTGACTGCAGTTATTATTATTATTGTACTGAAGTTCTCAATTTAGTATGGTTTCTCAACCTTTTTCAGCCGGGTGGTTGGGGTTTTTCTTTGTACAAATATGGATTATTTCTGTTAAAATGTCATATTCGTGGTAACACGTATTTATGCTTTCACTTTCTTTTTCTCATGATTTTGTATGATGCAATACAATTTTTGTATTTGTTTTGAAATTTTCTCAATAAAAAATTCCCCTACTCTTTTCGATAAGTGCCATGGGATCTTTAACATCCACCTGAACTACCACCAATCCAGGCAGATGGGGCCTCAGTTTAACATCTCTAAAGAAACTTATTGGCCAAAGGGAAAGTTTTTGGATATCTGAGTCAGGGCACATGAACATCAGGGCGCGAATGATAGTACAGATCTTTCGGCATTCTTGAAAAAATATAGGTGCTAAAAAATCAACATTTCTTGAGGTGCCTGTGATTATGTGCCCTATTACACAAGGAATTTGTAATACATTTACTATATTATATTACAACAGTCTTATTTATGGATCTGACATTAATATCTCTATACATTTTACATGCATGAATTTGTGTAAGAAATGGAATAAATATATACAGTGTATATGTATATATATATATATATATATATATATATATATATATATATATAGTCTCCTGCAGATCAAATTCAGATAGAAAAGGAAACTTTAAGTATTTAAGTGCCTGGGTAAGAATGCTCAATAATAAAAAGGAAGTAGTTACTTTATTTTACACATACTATAGAAGCTTATTAAGTGTTCATGTGTAATAAAGTTTTGAGGGTCAATAATATGTATATAACATGTTTTTTATATATATTTATAAAATTTTTTATAGTCTATTCTATGAGAATGATTAGTTAATATCTATTTATTATTCCTCAGTGATGTAAAATGTATCCAAGTTTTCATGGTTTTGGTTAAAAATTCCAGTGCCTTTTAGCATCACAGTTGATTGTTAGTGTGTCTTTAAGGCTTTTTTCACCATTGTATTTTAAATGAGGGGAGCACATTGGTGATTGGTGGAAACACTAATTAACCTAATCTGTTCACTATATATAAAGTGCACTCTGAGTTTCTCAGATCATTCTGAGGAAGCTTAGCAGTCTGCTAAGTGAACCGTTAGTCTTTTTCTGCAATTTTCCATGTCTGGTTTGTTTATGCCACTTGTATTTATGTGATTCCATGAATTATACATAAAGAACTGGCTTTTATCTACGCTTATAGTGTCCTGGTGCTTATTTGGTCTGTGCGGTGGGTGCTTTATTGTACTGTGACTGATTCATTTAACACAGCACCACTGCTTTACCCTGGTGCTCTTAATTTTCTTGTATTAAGAAGGAACTCAGTAGACTGACCCCCTTTGTCACTGACATACCTGAGCTTGGGAAAAATCAACCAAAATGAAATATGCATATCAGTAAGTCGAGCCTGACTCACTGACAGCCATCAGAAAACAATCTGATGAAAAAAGCCTTTCTGTTGCAAAAGTATTACAGATTGGTACATTTTGGGTTTCAAACTACAAGAGCTCACCTTAGACAAATCTGTATCCACTTGTTTACCCTAAGACAATGAGAGAGTCACATGATCTGGCTTCTGTGAGATCCAGAAATGGTCTTTGTTTGACTGATTGATTGATTGATTGATTTTATAGATAGACCAGAAAAGGCTTGGTCACTAGTCCCCATTTTCAGCCATGGCTAGAATTACATATCAACATTTAAATTACATTTATACAACATTTGTTATTCAGTGTTACATTTGTAACCCTAGGTCTACTAGGTCTGTAAGTATAAGAACTTGCTGTGCCCTCTTTAAGAGCTCTGAGTCAGCAGGGCCAGAGACTGAAGGTTCTGGGGGTCGAGCCAGCTGCTTGGGTCCAGAAAGCCCGGACAGTTGTGTTTCAGTTGATCTGGGCAGAGAAGCTGAAGCATCTCTTCCAGATTAACTGAGAGTTCCTGCTGAGTTACTCTTTGAAAAATCCTTGGAAATTATGATGGATGCCATTTTGCACTAGTGTCCCCAAGGGGTGAATTTCCCCACATGGAGGGATTCCTGAGGGACAGCTTAGCAATCAAAGCTAAATTGTTTGCTGGTCCCGCTGTCCTCCCTGGGCTAAGTACAGTCACAAAGTATTGTACTTAGTGCCAGGAGAACAGCGGGACCGGCAAACGTCTGATCAGAGCTTATAAAAACCTTAACATGCATTGTAGGCTATTGAATCTCCCACTGCTGCAGCCCTCCTCTGATGTCAGCTGCAGGGGATTCTGGGATTTGTAGCTACAGAAAAATGTCAGCTTGCAAGTCAACAGAATCAGTCTAATAAATCTTCTATACTGCAGTAAATAGTAAGTGAAAAAATTTTTGCACACAAATTGAAAATGGGACCAGTCCCACACTTGGGTGTAGGGCTATTAGTGCTGACTATTCTCCTTTAATCAAATCTCTTAAACTTCTCATGTTTTGGTCAACCCAGTGATGAAACTGGATAGAAGCAAGAGGCCACTGAATTTAGATGTTACACCTCAGTTTGGGATATTCTAGGTAAATTGTAAAAACTATAAATAACTGATCAGAAAATGTCCAGTGGTTGCACTATTTCTTTAAATGCAGGCTACTACTGTCCTAAGAAATGTCATTGGAAGATTGCTGTTGTAAACGGGGACATTTCTAATATGCATATAGAACAACCTTCAATGCACTGGGGCATCAGAGTAACACACACTTTTCAGTTACTGGATACATAGTACTGGTACATGAAAATAAGGTTAACGTAAGCTCAGGAGGAATTAAAATTGAATTAGGCATTTATGGTACATGAAAAGAAATGGGATTAGATGATGGCACTTCAGTTTCATAAGTCTTTAATAATATTTGGAAATCCGTACTTCAAGATATCACCTTAGAAGAAGCACTTTTTTAGGTCAAGATATACACAGGAGAGGAATTCATTTTATATAACACCTTTATGACACACTGCAACTCGTGGTGTAACTGTTCATTATCTTACAAGCCATAAACAGTTTTATCAAGCAACATAGTGTTGCCTTTATTGAATACCCTAATATCTGCACTATCTTTTCAAAGCACAGTGAATGACATAGAAATTTTCACACAGAGAGTGATGATATTAATGGAATGCCAACACTGAGTTGCATGACTGTTCCCACCCCAATGAACACCACATCACTGATGTTTGCAATTTATATATATATATTTGCAACTGATATATATATATATATATATATATATATATATATATATATATATATATATGTGTGTGTGTCTGTGTGTGTATTAGAGGGCACGTTAGTACTCCTATTACTAGGGTTACTAGTGATGTTCTTTGTAAATCCCCTATTTTTTGCACTGTAGTAACATGATTGTCCCTGCACAGAATTGCCTGAAATTTGGCATGCCTATTCTTGATGCCAGGATTTCTGGATCCTGAAAATTTTGTAATCAACAATTCAGTGGTTGTAATGTTCTAGAAGGATGAAATGTATAGAGAATACTGGATGAGCAAATGTGCACAACCGGTGTGTTCTGCCACTTCAAGGCTTTGATTTCCTCTGAACATGACAGCAAAACTCAAGAGATCTGTGGAAATCAGAACCCCAAGGTGTCAGAACACACTGGTTGTGCAGAAAGTTGCTCATTCTGCATCTAAGGAGTGTATAGTATTATGTGAAACATGTGTGCAGAGGTTCTTTCACTTTCAGGAATGAAACTGACTTGTGCAGTCTCTAGAGGTTTCAGAGTGCTGTTGTTCCACAGAAGGGCACAATCACATTCCATGAACTTTGAACTGTGGTACAGCAGCATTTTGAAAGGAATGGAATTCTATGCAGAACAATGCTCTACTATACACTATACATATGTAACAGCCCTTCTTGTCTCACTCACCTGGGCTGCCCCGGAGCCCTCAGGGTCCTCAACTAACTTCTCCAAAGGGGCCAGGCCTGACTCCTAGCCAGATCGCCAGTTGTGACTTGGTGCCTCCACTTGGGGCAATGGTACGGCCTCCAGTGGGCAGGGCAGATTACCACCCCCCCAGGAACAATGATATATCCCCTTAGTTACTGACCTCCCTGGCACAGTTAGATCAATACTCCCACCCCACAATAACAATAAAAAAGCACAAACACTTATGTAAGATGGCAAACAATAATTCCTCTTTATTTAAAATGATCTAAGACAGAGGAGGTGAGGGCTACTCACTTGAGCCTCCATAAAATCAGGCACGCAACCCAGTATGAGCTCTCCCCCCTTCCCTGGGTGCACATAGAACAATCCCAGACAGTGGGTACCTCACCGTTCTCAGTTGCAGGCCTGCAGTCTCTTATTGGGGCCCTTGCAGAGCAACACAGGTGCAAAGAAAATCAGTCTGTCATTGGGGGTGGGGGTCTTCAAACAAAGAATCCCCAGAGCTGCAGCTCAGGGTACTCACAGCTTCCCCAGGAGGGTGATGGTCTCCGTGATTCAAGGATATGCACAAAGTGTGCAGGAGGCACTGTTCTTCACCTGCCTGGCCTTTCCAGCTTCACCCAAGGGTCTTTGTGTACAGCATTCACCAGGCAGGCCTGTTCGTCCTTCTATCTCTTTGGTCTCTACTGCAGCAGCGGATTCACACTGAAGACACAGGGTGGATCAGCTTCCCCTCAGTCAGACTTCGGCTAGTGGCCACCCAGCTTCCAGGGCTCTCCCCTAGCTGGAATTCAAGGGTCCCTGCATGGAGCAGTCCTCAAAGCCCAAGGCTCACTTTAACTGTCCCTTCCAGTCCACTCAGTCCCAGTCCCCTCAGGGAAACCTTCTCTGCTCTCCTACTGTGCAGCAGCTCAGCCTCTCTCCTCCTCTTGCTTCCTGAAGGTGGGGTAGTCAGAGAGCCTATATCCCAGCAGGCAGCCTTTGTAACTGCCTTTTCTCTTGGTCCCAGTTCATTTGTTTATTTCTCCCAGCTCTCGGCTCCCTCCTCTCAGTCCTCTCTCCTTTGTTCCCCTTCTCTCCATTCGCGTTCTTTTTCCCTGGCCCTTTTGCAGGTAAGCCCATTTTGGGGGCTTACACATATATATTTTTAAAGACTTTTCTGCTCACCTGTAGCTTGAAAAAAGGCTGAAAGTTGATGCTTGAAACTTTCAGGTTCATTACAGTTTGACCCAAGGAAGTGCCTTTCATAGGTGGTTTTACTGAAAAGTGCCTAGTTTTCAAATTATCAAGAACATAAAATGCCAATGCACATAACCTTTTTTCATTGTTCTGTTCATAAGACATTATCTTCTGTTTTTGTGATTCAGAATCCATTTTCATGAAACATTTTGGTATCCCCCCAACAGTGACACCAGCACAGCGACCTACCAACCCGTTGACAAAATCAACAGGTTGCCAACAGGTCGCTGTGTTGGTGCACCTGACACAGGGGCACACTGTCTCCTGGTCCTGCACCCCTGCCCTGAATCAACTCCGACTGGAGTTGATAATCCTAAAGACAGGGAGTGGGGAGCAGAGCCTCCGCATGGGGATCAGGGGGCAAAGCCCCAATAAAATAACGGACTAGAAGACACATAGATTTTGCCACCGAAGTACTATGGTCGATAACTTTCCTGTTGGTGAGATGCCAGTCAACAAAAGTGTTGTCGAACCGGCATCATAGAGCCAAACATTTTCTTTAGATTTAGTGTCCATGAAATCAGGTTAAAGAAGTAAAATCTCTGTGCATCAAAAGCAAAAATACTTGGAGCCATAGTCTGAACCCCGTGTGTTGAACAGAGTGGGGTGTAAAGTTAATTTTTTTGGAAGACTTCCTCAGATTACATATGAATGTTTGTAACTTACTGTTTTTCGGTATATGGAATATCAATGTAGGACTGTTGTTTATGGAGGGCATTCCTTCCTAATGTTATTTGTTATTTGTACTCTGAATAGTACAATAAAATGTTTAAATACAAAAACTAGTGGGGTGTAAAGTTTTCATCAATCCAGGACCTGTTTTCATGACTTGCAACTTACCCTCCTTCTCCCTATGTCCTCACTCCACCTTGGCCAGCCACTGTCTATTTATAAAATGTTGGGGAAAAACTAAGTCTCAAAATGTCAGTATTGCACATGCATGTGGACATTATTTTTATTTTTTTGTTGTTGTTTATTTTCATCATAACTTGGCCGTTTTTAGACATTTCATCATAGACATTTGCAGGGCAGGGTGGCCAACTTGACACCCCATCTTACTGTACAACCACATACAGTAAATGGCACTTCATAAACCTGACCAAAAATGTGTTTTGGGAAGGCGACCCTCATACACATTTCATGTCAGATGTATAAGGCACTACTTATTTGGTCATAAGGTGGGTGGGTTGGTGACCAGGCCACCCTACACTTTTGGGCATAAAATGGCCAAAAATGGTCATGCTGTGACCAAAAGAATAAACCTTCCTGGGGGGAGGGGGAAGGATAGGTTCTGGGGGAGGAGGGGGAAGCTCAGTAGCTGGAGCAATACTGGGCAGCCTAGGTGGGCTGTATAGGTCCTTATCTGCTGACATTAAGTATGTATATATGCACAATATGCACATTTTTGGGACTTAGGATTTTTTCCATTTTTTTTTTTTTCCTTTTGCTCTTGCTCATAACCTGGCCATATTTGACAGTATTGGGCCTGTATTTTCAAAGTGCCCAAATTGCCACATACCCTCAGGACCACCTAAGTATTACCTTGTAAATTTGACACAAAATATGTTTTGGAGGATTGACTGCAAAAACACATTTTGGGTCACAATAACCAGGTACAGCTTATGGGGACGTGAGGTGATATGGCAGACTGGACATTCTGAAAGTTTCTACAAATGGCCCAAAATAGCAGAAGTTATGTGCAAAGGAAAAAAGAAAAACCTAGAAGTCGAGACACAAGCATTATTCACAAATTGTGTCTCATAGTATTTTTCTATTTTTTTTTTTTTACTTTAGTTAACAGTGGCCAGCAGGGGTGGAATAAGGGTTATGCCGGATTGGTTTGGGTGATAATTGCTCACCCTGATTGATTTGGGTGCTAAGTGAGCTTGGAGGAATGGGGGTACTCTTTACCTGTCTGTGAAGAGTAGAGTTGCATGGGTAGGGTTTCTTTTTGTATGATTGACTGACACTAGAATTTGGCACCATGTTTCGTGAAACCAAAATGCTGGTGGTTCCACATAAAGATAGCGAAAATTTAACTATGACAAGAAAAACAGCAACTGCACAATAGCACATACATAGATAGTGACCGTAAACAACAGCGATCGCTGTCAACCGTGAAATTGATGCTGTAGTGACTTTTAGCAGGGGGCTTTGCCCCCCCATACCCCCTACCTAAATATAAATAATTCTGAGACTGCACATGATACCCCATACTGCATAATTGTCCCCCCAGCACAAGTTGCCCTCGCCAAAACCATTCGCTGATAGTGCAGCTGCTATAATGCAACGGTCACTATTTTGACAGGCACTCAATTTGAGCCACTCAAATTGAGATGTCCACTTAACGGGACACCAATGCAGGTTAGCTGCTTCAGGCTACTTGAGGTCTGATGAACTGCACGTACTATGCAATTGCTTTGGGAGTGGTCCACAGCGCTATGGGGGTTGGGCATTGATCGCCCTCTACAGTGTCCTTCGAGGGGTGGTAAGACAGATAGAAACATAAACAGCATTGAAAAAGGCCATTGGTCCATTCAATCAGCATAGATATCTCTTCCCATGCTGCTACAAGCTGTGTCTGGAGCCCCACAAATTTACATATGGCACAATGTCCCACCCCTCAAAACATAGCCGGGAAATTACGAGCCCACAGTCCCTGCAGATGACTATCTCTCTTTGCTCCTTTACTCCATACTGCCTGTTGTCACCCCTCCTTCAATATTTAATACCGCCTTCCTACAGTGTCAATACAGATGCAAGCTAGGCTGTCAGTTATTATATACCTTTATCGAAAAGTAAGGAAATTCATTGCATAAACTGTTAAAGCATCTGTTAGGGTTACAGCATCATGAGTTAAGAAATAAAATAATTAAGCTTCTAAGTCTCTGGAACCTAGGCAAATTGGTGGTGTGGTGTTCATCAGAGTTTGAACAATCATGTGAGGCAGGGTAGGCTACTCTAATATCATCACTGTCTTGTCACACAATGTATGTAAATGACATGGCATTACTGGCATAGAGAGTGACAATATTAGGATAATGCCAACTCTGTGCTGTATGGTTGTTCAAGCTGTCCCTGAGGAACATATAGCTTAGAAAATGGGTAAAATAATTTGAGGCTTCCGATTGACTGCGACACTTTTCTAGCTGGGCATCTATCAGACAACAGATGCCCAGCTATTAAAAGTGCCAGTCTAGCCTGCGCCATCACAAGGATCTTGTTGCCCAGCCAGCTCTCCAATTGGCTAACCCCCCTGGTTCTTCATTTCAAATTTGCACCATTTTTTTGTCTCACTTAGTGAGAGTCTGGCTCCCAAATACTGATTTATGAACAATACTGCCCAGTATTCAGAAGCCCACACAATAACTCACTGACTCCCCAAACCAAACCAATGTACATTTTTTCATTCCTTTTTCTGTTTTACCTTTTTGTTTATTACTTCCTGATCTGCGTCTCTCTCTCTCTCTCTCTCTCTCTCTCTCTATATGGCTTCGTCTGCCGCCCGCCATTCAACATCCCAATTCCCAAACCAGGAAATTACTCTATCAGGAAAACGAGCTGTCCTCACCAGGTACTGCCCGAAATTAACCATAGTATCTATGCTAAAGAAAAATAAATAAATTAATAATTTACAGCACTGCCGTCTCTCCTCGCAGTGATGCCACTTAAACTGCCTCTCACAGCATAACACGGTCATGCGCCTCACCACTCGCAACATAGAAACATAAACTTTGACGGCAGATAAGGACCACTTGGCCCACTCAGTCTGCTCATTTCCCTACCTACTGGATAAGCTGCAGATTCTAGTTAACCAACAGCCTACTTCCTGCCACCCCCCACTACAATTCTCTTATGTCTGTCCCATGCATATTTGAATTCCCCCACTGTTTTAGACCCAACAACCTCCCCAGGAAGGCAGTTCCATGCATCCACCACTCTCTCCGTGAAAGAAAATTCCTCACATTACCTCTGAGCCATCCCCCTCTATCTTTAAATTGTGACCCCTTGTTCTTACACATCTCTTTTTCTGAAAGATGCTGCCCTCCTGGACTTTGTTGATTCCCTTGAGGTACTTGAACGTTTCTATCATGTCCCCCCCTCCCTCCTTTCATCAAGGGTATACATATTAAGCTCTCTCAGTCTCTTTTCATATGATTTCTGATGCAGACCCTGCACCATTTTAGTTGCCCTCCTCTGGACTGCTTCCATCCTGTCTATGTCCTTGCATAAATGAGGTCTCCAAAACTGCACATCGTACTCCAGATGGGGTCTCACCAACTGTCTGTACAGAGGGATAACTACTTCCCTTTTTATGTTTGCTTGCACCCATGTGCAAGAAACATAGTGCCATCATTCAAGATTTCGGAGGTGTCACCTCCTCCTCCAATTCAGTCAGTGTTTTGGCGCGGCCTGTAAGCCAATGCATGCTGGAGCTGTCTATGACAGGCTCCAAAAATGCAGTGGCATACAGTTGAAAGGGGAGCTAAGCTTCAGTGAGCAGCGATAAGATATCGCCTGCTCATGTGCAGCTTCCTACACACACACACACACACACACACAACGCATACTGCATGCCCCCACGCACACACTCTATGGCGATGGGTGCCCAATCCCCGTCGGCTGTGCTGCGCTCCCCTCAAGCCTCCCAAATGCCATGCTGGGTGCCCACCCCAGCGTGGCAACTCGATAGTATACCGCGGGGTGCCCAATCCCCATCGGCTTCACTGTCTCTCCCTCCCCATGCTATCACAGGAGGGTGCCCAATCCCGTCGGCTTCCTCCGAGTACAGGTGCCATGCTGAAGCCCACCCCAAGCGTGGCAAGTGATTACTTTGCCGTCGGGGTGCCCAATCCCGTCGGCTGAAGCCCCCAACTCGTCCTTGTGCCACGCTGGGAGCCCACCCAGCATGGCAAGCGTCCCGCAGTAGTCATAGAAAAAAAAAACTGTAAAGAAAAACGGTCCCACATAGTCTCCCTGGCCCCCTCCCACAACCCGCACCCACCCACTGCGCACCTGCCTCCCCACCCCCCTCTCACCCCATACTGACCTCTGGAGCTCAGCGCAATGATCTCGGTGGACCAGGAACACGTCTGCACTCTTCAAAGCCGACCGCGAACTGAGGAAATGCCAGTAAGCTGTATAATGGGCTAGATAGGGGTTTTCAACTTTATTGCATATCTCAGACATTTTTGGAATTTTTGCACCAAATTTTCAACGTATGGGTTTTGGGACCCTTCTCGCAATGATGTCACTGTCCTTGGCATTAAGCCGGCGGGCCTGAAGGATGATTTCCCAGTCACTGCACAGTCACTGTGGCGAAATCACCCTTCAGGCTAACTCTTTACCATAACCAGTGACATCGATAGGGAATCCATTATGATAGTAAGTCAAATTACTGTTCTGGCGTGCATTGCGCGGTTCCTCACAGACTCATAAGTTCATGATTTTCAATATTTTCATTCAGATTTTTCAACATTGTCATTTTACCACACCTTCTTATGAGTAGTACAGCTGTCATTTTCACATCTCACCCAAAATGTGTTTCCACCCATGTAGCGCACAATGGCGCAGTCGGTGTCTTGAAATCAATGTACAGGACAAATTAAGAAAATCACAGTGACACTGTTCATGAGCAGAGGTCTTAAAATGGCTATGTTGAAAATTTGGTGAAAAAATTCCTAAAAATGACTGTTTTAAGAGGGTGCATTGCGCAGTTCCTATGCACACTCGTAAGTTCGTGAATTTTCAATATTTTCACTCCAGATTTTCAACATTGCCATTTTACCACACCTCTTTCATGAGCAGTACAGCTGTCATTTTTCAAATCTTGCCCAAAATGTGTTTCCACCAATGTAGTGCACAATGGCGCAGTCGATGTGCAAAATCAATGATGGGACACATTTAAGAAAATCACAGTGACACTGTTCATGAGCAGAGGTCTTAAACTGGCTATGTTGAAAATTTGGTGAAAAATTCCCAAAAATGACATTGTTTTACGAGCGCGCGCAGTTCTATGCATGCTCGTGAAAGCTTACTTAATTTAATATTTTCAGTCCAGATTTTCAACATTGCCATTTTATTACACTTCCTTATGAACAGTACAGCTGCAATTTTTCATATGTCGCCCAAAATGTGTTTTCGCACATGTAGCGCACAATGGTGCTGTTGGTGTGCGAAAGCAATGTTTAGGACAGATCAAGAAAATCACAGTTACACTGTTCATGAGCAGAGGTCTTAAAATGGCTATGTTGAAAATTTGGTGACAAAAGTCCATAAAATGACTGTGTTATGAGTGAGCATTGCGCAGTTTCCACGCACCCTCGTAAGTTCATGACTTTGTAATATTTTCAGTCCAGATTTTCACCAGTGGCATTTTTCCACACTTCCTTATGAACAGTACAGCTGTCATTTTTCATAACATGGCTGAAGTGTGTTTTCACACTTTCAGCACAGAGATGCGTGGTCGCTGTGGGAAATCATTGTTCAGCACAGATAAAGAAAATCACAGTGACACTGTTCATGATCGGAGGCACCAAAATGCCTGAGTTGATAATCTGCTGTAAAAAATCCCCAACCTAATTATATTACGGGTGTGCGTTGCACAGTTTCTATGTACGCTTGTGACTTCACCATTTTTTTAAATATTTTTACTACAGATTTGCAACATTGCCATTTTTTACACCTCCCCATGAACAGTACAGTTGTCATTTTTTACATCCTGTTCAGAATGTTTTTGCACCTGTGGTGCTAAATGCTGTAGTCACTGTGCATAAGCAGCTTTCGGCTAACAAACCGATATTCCCCCTGTTCGTGAGGTGGGGTCACAAAAAAAACATGTTGAAAATTTGGAGTGAAAATACCAACAAATGCCTGAGGTATTAGGGTTTCCAACCATAATGCCCAACCCTGTAGAGAATGACAGGCATCAGGAGTGTGACTTGGGATTCTTGCCTGTGATGCTCATACCATTCCACACCCTGCAGTCAGTGATAGGCATCGAGGTATGCCTTGGACTCTTCGGCTCCAAAGTTCACCTCATTCTCCTATATCACACCCATCTCACCGTATTTCCTAATGAAATGGGTGTGCATAGGCCAAAGACCCAAGGAACACCGTGACACTTGTCAGTGTCTGCAGGGTGGCGTGTGGTGAAATGGCGTGGCCGTTATGCCTGACGACCCAAACGCACACCCCAATGCCTGTCACTCTCTGCAGGGTGGTGGTGGGGTTGGCTTCAGTTCAATACTTCACTGCCATTCCTATTACGCAGCTCTGTAACTTCTACACTACCACTGCCAATGCCAGCGCCAGCAAGCAAACATTCGCCATTAACAAATGCTTGTTCTACTTGTGATGCCCCTTTCTTTGCATCCCAGTATCCCCGTGGCTCTCCTTACTGACTTCTCACATTGCTTACCAACCTTTAGATCATCTGATATGACTACCCCCAAGTCCCGTTCCATTTTTGTTGTTGTTAGTACCTCCCCTGCTATTGTGTACTCTTCTCCTGGGTTTTTGTTTCCCAGGTGCATTACTTTGCACTTCTTTGCATTGAATCTAATTTGCCATATGTCTGACCATTCCTCAAACCTTGCCAAGTCCCTTCTCATCCTTTCTACCCACCCCTTGTGTATCAACTCTGTTACAGATCTTTGTATCATCTGCAAAGAGGCATACCTTTCCCTTCAGACCTTCTGCAATGTCACCTATAAAGATGTTAATCAATTTTACGGGCAGCACAAAATAAAGATAAACTGACCTAGCGCCTTCTCTGTGTCCTGCTCCTGAAAGTAAAACACAATTAAAAAACATGAAATGGGTCAAAAACAGTCCTGGAGGTAGTGGGGGGAAGGGAGACCAACGAAGAGAATAGCTGGGGGGGGTGGAGAACAGCAGATAGAACAACAGAATAACAGAGGGACTACTTAACAATAAAAATATTTAAATACCAGTTTTCTTATGTTTTTCATGTATTTTTTTAAATTGCATTAAACCCCATATTTAAATGTTACAGCAAGCCCATTTTCTAAGTGCAATAATACCCATTAGGGTGGGCGGTATTGGGCTATACCCACCCTTTCAGGGGCTATAAGGCCCTCCACCTGCGGCACCAGGCCTCGTTTTGCCCCTGGGTGGGTTGGTGTAGCCCAATACCACCCACCCTGTCGGGTATTATTGCTTGCCTAGAGATCGGATTAACGAGCTGTGAATAAGCTTGGTAGAGGTTAGAGAAATTAGCTATGAATGAGTTTGGTACATCCAACAGACCTGGTTTTGATTCCCATAACCTCCACATACATACTGTGTGACTCTGAGCAAGTCACTTAACTTCTCTAATGCTCCCTGGTTGCCCCAGAAAAAAGGTACTTGTGCTAGTGGGCCTTACCCAATTACCAAAGACTACAATATAAAATTTATGTTTTATTTAGTTATTCATCCATTCATTCATTCATTTCAAAATCTACTTTTATGCATTGTTAGGGTTCTGTGGCCAAAGAAAAGGAAAATATGCCATTAGAGTTTTTTCAACATAACGCCCATCCTTCCCCAGCCCCCAGGCAAGTGACTCAAGGCCAATCTATAGATTTGGGTCCACTACTTCAAGCTACATGTGTGGGTCCCAAAAATCTGTTGCTCCATGTAGGGCATACAAGATCAATCATAACCTTTTTGCACAGGGCCCTTTCGCATGAACCATGACACCAGCCATAACTTTGTGCAGGACCCTGTGCAAAACAGGCACGCACTCATAACTTTCTTTGGGTAGGGCCTTGCCAGAGGCAGATCTGTCATGACTTTCTTCATACAGGGCCCCAGACCTGTAGCTTGAAGCAGCAGACACATGGTGGGCAGACCCCAATTTGTAATTTGGCCTTTGGTCATGAAGCTAGACTTGGCTAAAAAAAAATATTTCCCTCTATTTGTGACAGAGAACCCTAAGAATGCATTAACTTATTTTTGCATTGAATTTATTTACTTTTTGAGATGGGGGAGTGGTAACTTGCTTCATATGGGGCTCCTTGGACCTTACATAATGCATTTTAGGAGGCAGTATAGTGCAGTGGTTTAAGGCTCTGAGCTACAAACCTGGAAACCTGGGTTTGAATCCCACAGCCCCGACTTGCATACTGTCTGACCCTAAACAAGTCACTTAACTTCCTTGTGCTCCCAGATCGCACCAGTAAATGAGCTTTCAGCTTAGTGTGTCTCTCCTGGTAAAAAAATAAAAAGAAGCACAGACCGCGTTGGATCATCATGTGCAAAACAGGAGCCAAGTCCTAAACTGCTTTGGGCCCTGTACAAAACAGAAGCTGAGTCCTAACTTGCTTCATGCAAGGCCCTGCATGAACTGTGCATCAGTCCTAACCTCCTTTAGCCACAGTACATTTTTGTGAGCATTTTGCTGCTTTGAACATTTTCTTCATGTAGGATATACATCTCACGCTTTCAGCATGGGAATATTTAGATGCTGCAGGCACCCATTCACCACTCAGCCATTTTCTTTAACAGGTCTTGAAACTAGTTATTAATATTTAGGTCCTCTTCTAAAAGTATGAAGAGAAATCATTTTAGAGATAACTCATAAAAATGCAAAATTGTAGTATAAAGGACACACATAGAAATAATTAGACTTTTTTTTCTATATATGAAACAAAAAAATTGCAATACAGTGGGAATACATGTAAATAGTCATATATTTGTTTTTTCTTAAAGAAAGAATGAGGAGTAAAAACTGATGTCATTGAGAGACAGACTGGGTCTTCAGAAATGATTTATACGTGAAAGAAGGTGAGGATTATGAGAATAAGATGCATAAACATATGGGGAGATATTCAGAGGTGTTGAGCCTGGCGCAACAGAGTTGCACCAGCACAACCCTGCAATGCGTCTTGATGTGATATTCAGAAGGGGACATGTGCAGTGCAAGTCCCAATGCACCAAGGTGCATTGTTAATGTATGTGGCACATCTGCAGGGGCGTGCCATGCATATGCAGCACATCCCGATATTTAGCCCTGGATGTAGCGCGATATGGAGCACAACCCCAGAAAAGCACACACTGGGGCTCAAAGTTGAGCTGAGAAAAACATGCTCAAATGCTGGCCACCCACAGCCAGCCAGCTGTTTTGCAGGGTGCAGCACAGCAGCCATCAGCCATGGGTGGCCAGCCGCCAGACAGGAAGACCATCCACAAGCTCCCATCCTGTCCCTGGTAGTCCAGTGGCACCCCCTCCACTCCCATATGCCTGATCACGGGCATATGTAATATAAATAGTATCCCTGGCAGTCTAGTGGTAGCCCTCCTCCCTCCCGTATGCCCAATCATGGGTATTTGTAATGTAAATTGTATACCTGGTAGTCTAGTGGTACCCCCCCCTTCCTGTAACCCGATCGTGGGTCCAATGTCATAACAAAGATCCCTGGTGGTCCAGTGGCACCCACCCTCCCTCCCGCAGAGCACCCCTGCCACCCAGCCCCCCCATCATCAGCAGGTGACTACACTCCACCCAGCTGCCTGCCAAATGACAACTTACAGTATGATCTCTGCAAGCCTATTGCTCCACTGTGTGGACCAATGGGCTTACAGGCTATACTGTACTATACAAGCACCAATATTAGAATGAGCGGTCATTTACATATTGGTGCCTGTATGTACAATAGTAGGCCTGCAAACCCCATTAGTGCACACTGTGGACCAATAAACTTGCAGCTCAATTGTAAGCTGTCATTTGGCAGGTGGCTGAGTGGTATGCGGCTGGGTGTGCCCACCAATGCACAGGGGAGCTGTGGTGGCCGGCTCCTCTGCAGGAGTGAGGGGTGGGGGTGCCACTGAACCACCAGGGATCTTTGTTACAACATTGGACCCACAATCGGGTTACGGGAGGGTGGGGATTACCACTAGACTACCAGGGATACTATTTACATTGCAAATGCCAACAATCAGGCATACAGGAGGGAGAGGGGCTACCATTAGACTACCAGGGATACTATTTCAATTACAAATGCCCACGGTCTGGTATATGGGAGGGAGAGGTACACTAGCCCATCAGGGATTAAACTCTTGCTGACAGTGGCTATGCAGGGCACCAGGCGCATTTCGAAGGGATGCCCTGAACAACGCATGCAAATGGGGCCATAGTGAAATGCAAATGGACCCATTTGCACCATGCATACATTATGGCCCCATTTGCATGCCCAAGTCTGAATATCACAGATGCTGCGTACAGCGCAACTACAGTTGCGCTGCCGCAGTCCCAGTCCTCCCTGTCTGGGGAATGAGCAGGCGCATTGTCACTGTGCCATGCCCATTCTTCGCCATAATCAAAGGTGATGTGCCATGGCGCATCACCTTCGAATATCACCCTATCTTTGCCCCGGCGCATCTCGGATGCACTGCACCCCACTTGAACCATTGCCTGGTGCAGTCTGAATATCTCCCCCATACTGTATATTGTTTTACATATGTACTTAAATCAAAGGATTTAAGTCCTTGTAAACATTTGACTTAATAAGGAGGTTATTTTTCATTTATATTCCAACAGGATATAATTTGACATGTAACTATTTTAATACAGAAACAGATGTACTATGAAAGATAATGAGATTGTGGTGAGTTATTTTAGAATATTTATCAAGACATATACAATTTATCTGTTGTTGTCTTCATGGTCCAGACTTATGTTGTACCTAGATGATGTACACTGAAATATATTAATTTTATGGAAATGTTATTTTCTTTTTAGAATCATAGCCAATACTGCCCAGGAATGTGATTTAAATGCAATGAAACCTTGATGGGAAACTTGTTGGCAGATAAAACAATCATAATTTTAAAATGTTAAGAAAGTACTAGTGAGTTGATGAGTCCTGTTTTCTTACTTTATGTAATTTTATCACCCAGACAGGACAGAGGTTCCTTCCAGATTAAGAGTTTATTTTTCCAGGGCCATTTTGGCATACAGGAATTTGCATTTTTGGCCTTGTGTAGGACTTACAAAAATGTTCACAGCATTATTGTGTTTTTTTCCTTTGTGTTGAATTTTGAAATTTTCTTGCAGTTTTCATGATTTTTGTTCATGTTGGACATGGAAAAATATCACAAACATTTGCTATCTGTGATGCTCTCGTGCTTGTTTCATTATCTTGTCGACAATTTTGTGGAGAATAGTAATGATTTTCTACTGAATCATGAAAACTTTCTTGTGTTGATTAAAACACTAAGGCCGGATATTCAGACTCGCCAGGCTATGGCACAAGCCTGGGTGCAGCGCCAACAGCTGCACAGGGGCGTTGACAAGGTGATATTCAACAGAGCTGTGCCATGGCACAGCATGCGCTGAAAATCTCGCACCCTGGCCACCCGCAGGTACACATGGGCATGATGGCAGTGCACCAGCGCCAAGTGGCCAGAGTGGAGCAGGGGATGCGCTAGCCACAAGTTCCGTTCGCTGAGGTGCAACAACTGTGATATTCAAAGTGCACATGCAAATGTGCCATAATGCATGCAAGGCACAAATGGGCCATTTGCATGTCATTATAGCTTCATTTGCATGCAGGTGCACTGATCCCCGGCAACTTGTGCCTGGCGTCCTGCCAGGCTACAGCCGTCGGAGACTGATGCCCTCTGCACATCGCGGAAAAGTGCCCCACTGCCCGATCGGGGACATATGTAGAATATCAGTAAAGTCCAAAATATCCCTGGTGGTCCAGTGGACCGCTTCTCACCCGATCACGGGCTTAAGTAAAAAAAATTAAACATCCAATATCACTGGTGGTCCAGTGGACCGCTCGCAGACCGATCGCGGACATATGTGTTAAAAGATAGGTCCAATATCCCTGGTGGTCCAGTGGACCGCTCGCAGCCTGATCACGGGCTTAAGTATGATAATGAACCGTCCATAATCCCTGGTGGTCCAGTGGACCACTTCATGTCTGATCACGGGCATCTGTGTTAAAAGATAAGTCCAATATCCCTGGTGGTCCAGTGGAGAACTTCACGCCTGATCGTGGGCATCTGTGTTAAAAGATAAGTCCAATATCCCTGCAGGTCCAGTGGAGAGCTTCACGCCCGATCATGGGCATCTGTGTTAAAAGATAAGTGCAATATCCCTAGTGGTCCAATGGACCGCTCGCATCCCGATCGCGGGCATAAGTTTTAATTTAAAAGTCCAATATCCCTTGTGGTCAGTGGACCACTCACAACCGATCGCGGGCGTCAGTAAAACAGTAATGCCCAGCACCAGCCCTGGTGGTCCAGCGGTACCCCCTCCCACCCACCGCCCACTGAGCCCCGCCCGCTCCCCGGTCAGTGGTGGGCGGCGCTCCCACCCACCGCCCACCCCGCAATTGACGCACTGCGGTGGGGCTGTAAGCCCGTTGGTCCTGGCGTGGGCCAATGGGCATACAGCCCGTGCTATTACACAGTCAGATATGTGAATGGATCCATTCATATATCTGGACTGTATAATAATACAAACTGCATGCCATTGGCTCACGCTGTGGACCAATGGGCAGCAGCCCAGTACAGTGTCAGTCGGCGGTGGTGGGGCGGCATGAATGAGAGCTGCGCCCGCCCTGCAGCGGGGAGGGTGGTGGGTCCAGTGAGTGGGTGAGGAGGGGTACTGCTAGAGCACCAGGGTTGGGTTGCTGTGGCATTAATGTTTTACTGACACCCGCGATCGGCTGCAAGCGGTCCACTGGACCACCAGGGATATTGGATATTTAATTTTTATACTTAAGCCCATGATCGGGCTGCGAGCGGTCCGCTCGAGCACCAGGGATAATGGACAGTTTATTATCATACTTAAGCCCGTGATCGTGTGTGAAGCAGTCCACTGGACCACCAGGGCTATAGGACATTTATTTTTACTACTTATGCCCACGATCAGGCATGTGGGGGGCGCCGACACGTAGGTGCAGCTGAAGCTCGGGTGTCCACCAACAGGTGGCATCTGCCGTGCTGCGCCCTGCAATACGGCAGCTCACCTGTGGGTGGCCAGCTGTTGTTCCTTTTTTTTGTCTCACCTGTGTGCAGTGCAGGTAGGGGTTGTGCATGCATGGGCTCAGCACATCCCGGGCTGAATATCGGGATGTGCGGAGTATGCATGGCACGGCCCCCCCACCTGCGCCACATGCGCATGATGATGCACTCCGATGCGCCGGGATTTGTGCCAGGCTCAATCCCCGTTTGAATATTGCACCGGGGCGCATCAGTGGGTTGCACATGACACAAAAGTGTTGCGCCATGTGCAACCCTTCTGAATATCCGGGCCTAACTGTAATTTTGAGTTTGCTTTAGACATTTCCTTAGACTATTTTCTGATGGAGCATGCAACTGTCAATGTTTAGAGTTAAAGTATTATTGAATTTTTCCAGTTTAGAGTTGGGGTCCAACATGAAGTTTGACTCTAAAAGAACTTTCATGATTTTTCAGCTATTTTGGGGGTTGACTGTGCATGCATTTAATTTTAAAACATTAATACCTAATAATTTAAAAAGTACCAATTGGCTCATTTTTAAAAAAACAAGGAATCATATTCTGGGATGAGATCTAACAAACCTGCAAGTTTCAAACTTTAAATTGGTGTTGTTTTTGCACAAAAAAGTCATAATTTGCAGTCTTTTATGTAGAATTACTAATTAATAACTTCCAAACCCACAAACCTATTTATTTATTTTTATTCAATTGTTTTGCTTGTTTTTTTGTTATCTGGGTAGATACTCTTTTCAGGTACAACCTGGGGCAGTACAATAGAAAGATAATGTGCAGTTAGCAGGATCAGTTACAAGGCAAAACAATCCAGAAGATGGGATCAAGCACAGCCAATAACAATACGTCTGTACAATTAAAGTGTTTGACAGTTAAAGCTGTGTGTGTATTTTTTTAGATGTGTATTGTCCAAGTGTGGCTCTTAACTTTAAAAATGAAATTATGCAGATCACAAATGATGAAATGAAAAACAGATTTATGCTTTCATGAAATTGCTTTTTTGATGTATGTAAATGCTTGTACAAAGAAAGTTATGACTGATTCTGCAGGCCTCATGTGGAGCGTTATAGTTATCTAGCTCCAAGTACTTGACCTACGGGGTACAGGTTTGGGTCACGAGGCTAGGGGCTGAGGTTTCTATCATGCACCCCTTTTATCCTTACCCTCAAAGAGTACATGTTCAGATCAGTCAGTCTCTCCTCATGGGTCTTTCCCTGCTATCCATGTATCATTTTAGTTACCCTCCTCTGAACTGATTCTAAGCGATCATCGTCCTTTTTAAGGTGAGGGTTCCAGAACTGCACAATATTTCAAGTACAGATTCACCAGTGATGTGCAGAGGGACAAAATCCCTTTCTTTCTGCTACAGAAAGCCCTGTCTATGCACCCCAGCATGCTGCCTTATTACAACTCAGTATGACTCTGCTGGTAAAACTTTTGAAATAAATAAATAAATGCATTATTGCATTGGGCAGTGGTTTTAAGGCTGTCACTTATATCAACACCCAGACCTCTTTCATCTAAGGTCTGCTCTTTTCTTCCCTAACCCCCAACCCCATTCACTGCAGTGTGTTCATATTCTTCCTCTCCATGTGCATGACATAGCACTTTTTGGCATTAAATTTGAGCTGCTAAGTCATTGACCACTTTTCCAATTTCTCCAGGTCTTTGTCATGTCTTTAATCCCTTTTACTACATATTTTAGTGTCATCCACAAACACTCATTTTGCCCTGGATCCCAACTCCAACATCACAGATAAACATATTAAAGAGCACTGGGCCTAGGAGAGACCCCAGTGGCACACCAGTGGTCACACTCCTGACCTCCAACTGCTTGCTGTTTAGCACTACCCTTTGGGTTCTTCCACTTAACTAATTCTTCATTCACCTGGTTAAGTCTTCCCCCACTCCTAAGACACCCATCTTACATAGAAACATCAAATGTTTCGGCAGAAAAGGACTGGTAGGCCCATCAGTCTGCCCTATTTTCTCTGCCTAGTATTACATCCTGGACCCTTTCTGCTTGCCTTCAAAGAGTACATGTTCAGATCAGCCAGTCATTTCTCATAGGTCTTTCCCTGTTGCACATGTATCATTTTGGTTGTCTTCTTCTGAAATGATTCTAAGTGATCCTTGTCCTTCTTCACTAGTAATCTATGTGGCACTGAATTAGAGGCCTAGCTGAAGTACAAATAAAAGACATCCATCACTTGGCCTCCTCCACTGCCAGAGACACCTTGTTGAAGAATTCTAGGCTATTTGTCTTATATAACGCCCTGGCACCATATGGCAATGGGCTACCCCCCACTTGCCAACTGTCTCTGATACCGGGCAAGAGGCCTGGGTCCTGCTACGGTGACAATCGGGGGTTCATTCCCAGAAATATTGAAAATAGCATGGTGCCTCCACCCAGAGTAAAGTGTCAATGGGCCAGATATCTGCTTGGCACAGCCCCCTGGGATACTGTGCCTACCCACCTCCGCAACCAACCACTCTGCACACTGTGTCCCCCAATACCTTGTTTCACCATAAACCATATATCTCAGTAATGAGCATGTGCAATGAATTTCATGAATGCAGCAAGTTCAAACAACAAATTCACAGCTTTATTCATGGGATAAGGAGAAGAGAAAAGGATACTGGGACATAAGGTAGCTGCGAAGACAAAAGAAAGGTTAGTGAATTAAGCAATTTCAACATGTGGACCCTCAGGCCAAGCCCTCCCCCACTGGTACCAGTGTCCCTATACTGTCCCTAGGGGTTACGGTACCCACTAGGTGCAGGCCTGATCGGTGCCGTGGGTTGGCCAGCTGTTGAGGCCCTGAAATATTTTTAGAAAACTTGTGGAATGAAAAACAAACAAGTTCCCCTTTCCCTCCCAGGAGCCAGGTCCTTGGTACTCACAGTTAGTTGATCTCAGCCCCAGGTGAAATGGAGCTCCTTGAATTAGTGCAGCAAAGCAGAAGACAGGCTGGCCAGGATCATTCCATCTGCATGGAGCTTGCTCGAGGATCTTGCAGCTGGTCACCTTTTTATTTATTTAGTTTTTATTTACTGGATAAGTGCACTAGCCATAGCAATGACTATTTTCAGGCATGACCCAGGAGGGTACAATACAACAATACATGGAAGACATTCCAATACAAGTACGACAAAAATCATTGACAACAGCATTCAAGCAGGTTGCAAAAAAGTAGCTAAAAACAAGGAGGTTGCAGTAACAGAGTGGGAAAAGATAAAAACAGGAGCTGTATAATAACTACAATTACACTACACTTTGCTTTGAGGAAGAAGAAACACGACAGATTAAACATTTTTTAGTACTAATAAGAGATTGAATAGTTAACTTACGGGAGGGATAATAGTAAGTGATAGTAGTAAGAGACACGAAAAGGGGATGAAAGAAGTGAGGTAGGAGGTGGGGCAGATAGGTAGAGGAGAAGTGCATTGCGTATAGAGGGGCAGATCAGAAAGGAGAGATAAGGCTGGGATGGAAAGAGCTATGGAGGTTTGAAACAGGAGCATCTGTGGGAAGTATCAAGATAATTATGCAACCCTTTTTTTAAAAGACTCATGGGATGGTGATTGGCACAAGGCTAGTGGAAGGGAGTTCCAGTATTTGGGGGCATGACAGGCAAAAGCACTAGCGCCTTTTGTGGTGCTGTATCTTGGGATGAAAACAGGTGTCTTGTCAGTAGAACGCAATCCATAGCAAGGTGTCAGGTTTAGGAAGAGGTCTACCAGGGATTTAGGTATTTGTAGATGGGCTATATTGTCAATGATAGAGCCATAAGCATGTAGCCTTAGTTCAGTAGGAGGAAACCATCCCAGGTCAGAATTAGAGGAGATAGTGGTGTTTCAGCAGCGTGAGGAGGACACATAGCAACAGATGGTGTTATATGTGACATCCCATTTCTGAAGGATTGATTTACAAGCAAAGGCATATGTTGCAGCACCACTGGTAAGTGATGGTAGGAGTATGACATGGGCAATGGCAAGCCTTGTTGGGGGAGTGAGCACATAGCTGGTTCAGTAGGCTATTCCAAGTTTGGCGTTTACCAGTCTGCAGGTCTGATTGATGTATAAGTCAAAATTTAGTGATGGATCAAGGGTGATGCCCAGATATTTAAACAAATTTATTACCCCAACTACTGAGCCATTTAAGGAGATGACTTTAAATTTGGGACGGGCATGTCTGAGCTTCGCATTTGATCTAAAGAGCAGAGCTTGGGTTTTAGGCTCATTTATTTATTTATTTATTGGAAATATTTCACCAGGAAAGGCACACTGAGCAAAAAGATGCTCGTGTCCCGGTGCGACCTGGGGGGAGGGGTTACAGAGGAGGCAGTTATACATACAATAGTTCAGATTAGCAGCAGAGCAATACAGATAACATACAGTTGGGAGGGATGACATTTGAACTTGATTACATATAGGAACATCATCATCATTAAGGACATAGTATACATAGCATGGGTACACAGCAAGCAAGAGCTGTACAGAGCATGTTCATCAGGGACAGGGTAAACATTGCGTGGGTACACAATGAGGTAAGACAATGAAAATTTACATAAGTGTGAATAACAACTATGGTCCAGTAACAGAACATGAGTGCCCGTAGCAGGACTAGGGTGGCAGTGGGAACACCAGTAGGCAGTGGAATTGGATTTTGAAGTTGTGGGGGTGTATTAGTAAACATTTGGTGAGTAGGGGGGAGGATAAGGTAAGGTGGGAGGGAAGGGGAGTGGAGTAGGACTATAAGTAGTGCTGAAGAAACGTAGCATTGTAGGAAGAAAGGGAGAGAGGGGGATGTATGGAGAGGGAAGAGTGAGTAAGTGTGAGAGTGTAAGTGTGTGGGGCAACAGATAAGCCAGACAATTAGGCGTGGCCAAGCCGCTGGTCAGGTCATTTAGACAAGTTTGTGAGTAAATAGCCACTCCTGTATTAGCTGGAAGTCAAGAGAGAGTCGATTGTTTATGTCGTCAATGCTTTTAGCACTAGCATACTGCACAATGTCATCAGCATATAGCATGGAGGCTGCCCTGTGGAGGTCGGTGGAGATGTTATTTATGAAAAGAGAGAAAAATAGGGGCCCAAGGATGGAGCCTTGTGGCACCCCCAATGTTTATGGTGGTTTTGTCTGAGAGGGTAGAGTTGTATTTCACAATTTGAGACCTTTCAGATAGGTAGTTCCCAAACCATCTTACAACATTAGTTGAGAAGCCTTGACTGTAGCTCTGGCTGCTTGTCACCTTCAGTCACTTCTGGCCCATTGCTTAGCACTGTGGCAGGACACCAGCCCTAGAAGGCCCAGACCTGGGAGTGGCTCCTTAGCCCGGCTCCCATGATGGGTTGCAGATGCCCTAGCACCCCAGCAAGTGTCGGTGACCTCCTGAGACAGTGAGTCCCACTTGGAAGGGGTTAGCAAGTTCCCTCCCTGGCTCTGAGTGAGGACTCCCAAACGGTGGGGGTCCTCCTGCAGTCCGTGCACTGAGCTCTCAGAAAAGAAAAGTTCTTAGGCAGTTTCTCCAATAAAGTCCAGTGCCAAATAATTGGGATGTTAGCCTCAGATTCAATAAGCACAAGTGCAATTCAGCAAAGGAGCTCAGGAATAACAACCCCCTGCACACCAGTCCACACTTTTCCAGTTTAACAGTGCCCACCTTTTCTTTGGATGCAGCTTGGACTCAGCTCTCAGCCACTTTAACCAATTCACACAGGACACACACAGCTTCTGCAAGCACCCCGATGACCAGAGACACTCTGCCCCTTCGGAATTCAAATTGCAGTCCCAAACACAGGCAAAATGGCTTATCAGTCCTGGTTGTGACACTCTGCCAATCTGCACAGCCCTTTCAGCAATTTCAACTTTTTAGGCAGGGTTTCTGCAACATTTAGTATCTCTCATTAATCACCAGCAACTTCTCCATACCTGGAGAATCACAGTCCAGTCTCTTTCTCTCTTCCCCCTTCTTAATCAGTGCAGCAGCAAGTAACTGAGGAATCAGAACCTCAGTACAATATTTCTTCCTGCTGTCCCCTTTCCAATCCACTTCCACTGACAATACAGCTCTGCAAATGGGGGCCTGAGGAAGCTCCTAAAGTACAGTGTCCACTCTCTCATCACAGTCCTGACTCGTACAGAGTCCAACCACAGACTGAACAAATCCCAGAAGTCCACACTGTATCAGTCGAAAACCCAGCATTCTGACTGGCTGTTGAAGCCTTTCCATAATCAATAACCACAGTGATCAATATTTTCTGCTGATTTATTGGGGCATGATCTAGATACCAGAATTAGCCCCCTCCTTTTCCCAAGAGTCCCTCTGTTCAAGATGTGGGCGCCTAGATCACTGATTGACTAAAGTAATGGGGTTAAGTGTCACAAACATGTCAGCTCCCATTAGTTCATATGGAGTCCATTTCAGTTCAACACAGTTTCTCCCCTTTTAGATCTGGTGCAATCTACCCCACCAGAGTGTAGCTTCAACTGCCCCCTGTTAAATGAGCCCACTCTCATCTAATTCACCCCAACAGTTTAGTGGTCACTGATGCTGAAACTATCCCCCCAGGCAGCTGGCAGCACTCATCATTATGCATGAGGCCACTCATTAATATGTATAAGCCCCCCTCCTCGAGCGGCCCCATTGTGTTATCCCCCTCTGTGAAGCAACCACGGGCTTCTGCCCTATTCTCCTTAGGTCTCTGATCCCCAAACATACTAGGAGGAGCAACAGGACCATGGACACTCCCCGTCTTCAGATCACAACTGCAGCCGGCTCATCAAAGCTCTCCAGGTGCAAATGCGGGTGCTGGCCAAATTGGGCATGCCGGCAGGTCGCAATCAACTTACCACGCCCTGAAGGGGCAGAAAACAACCTGCTGGTGAGGGGAACAGACTTGGGGAGACCAGGAACAGCAGCAAAGCTGGGGACAAACGGGAGCAATTACAGGTAAGCCCCAGAGGGGAGTTATACTCCCCCCCCTTGAAATGCTTGTCTTCCACAACAAGCATAAAGAAAAATGCCAATGACAAGGCGAAACAGGAATGACATTTCTAACTATACATCTGGCTCCTATCTACAATGTAATAACCATAAAAACATTAAAACACGGAACAATATATGCGTCTTAGAAAATTCTTTTACCTTTTTGAGCCCTTTGGCTGTATGGAAAGTGGCGCCCATCAGACTGACCCAGCAGTCATCAGGTACCAAAGTCCCACAAAGTGCACTTCTTTTCCTCAAACCTGCTAGGTACACTGTTCACCTCCCTCTTCTTCTTCTTCGGGTCACCTTTCCCTCTGACCTAGGGGGTTATCATCAACAGAGCACATAACCACCTTCTGTAAGGACCTAGGAGTAATGTACACTTCCTTATGCACTACACACAAAGGTAAATCTATAGGAACCCCAGGGGCATCATACATCAATTTAAGAACAGGCCTTGTCATCCTCCCTGTCCTACCAGTGGTCTCCTGAATAACTACACACCTACTGGCCTCTGGGTCAGTGGCGAGTTCCTCTTTCTCTTCACCTTCCTCCCATTCCTCAGCTAACAGGGTGAATGACTCCAACACTTCACCAACATCAGGAACAGCTCTGGGGGGACTAACCTGGGCTCCTTCAAAGGGCACAGTCGGATCAGTGTTCGGTTCCGATGTGGGCCCGACAAAGGACACATCTCGCCCCTCATCTTCCTGATTCTCAGAATCACCCTGCAACCATTCCCTGGGTGTAACTGCTAGAGAGCTGCTCCAGTACCACTCAAGTGGCTCAGCCGGACCAGTATTCAAGTCCAGAGTGGCCCCCCCATGGGGCATCGTCGGAACAGACTCCCCGACCCTACCCTGTCATTTAGGTGTAACCCTTGTTGGGGGATCCCTGGAATAACCTGGCCAACTCCCTGGTAGGGTAATGACTGTATGGGGTCTCATCATCCTCCCCCTCAGACTCATCTTCGGTATCTCCCTCTTCTGAGACCCCCGCCACCCTGGGCAGGCCCAGCCCCCATGGCATCACTGTCTGTCTGCCTCTGTCTTCTGCGTGCAGCAGCTCGAGTGGTGGGGGGTGATGAAGGATCTTCCACAACTTCCTCGGCATTCACTACTTTGTCACCAATAGGCAGCAGATGGTTATGATGAATAACCTTGTGCCCTTGAGTCTCTTCTCAGGCCAAATATTGTACACTGGTAGGCCTGCAAGCTTCTCTACTATGACATACAGGGTGTCTCACCATCTGTTGGCAATCTTATGCTTTCCTGGTTTTCCCAACCGGCAGAGTAACACTCTGTCTCCTGCGTCCAAGTCTTGAGCTTGCACTTTTTTATCATAGCGTTCCTTATTCACCTGGTTCCTCTTAGTAGTCATCTCTGAAGTGAGCCAGTATGCATCATCTAGTTGTTGTTGTTGTTGCAGGATTTTCACATACTGCAGATAATCTCCTGCTCCCAGTCCATCTGAGGAGACTCCATAACACAGGCCCACTGGCAGATGGGCTTTCCTCCGAAACATGAGCTAGTAGGGAGAGTATCCCATACCATCACTTTGTGTGCAGTTGTAAGTGTGGACCAGAGTGCTCACCCACTGACTCCATGTGCGCTTGTCCTGGGGATCCAAGATGCCCAACATATCTAACAGGGTCCTGTTGAATCTTTCAGGTTGGGGGTCACCTTGGGGATGATAAGGTGTGGTCCAAGACTTCCTGATGCCCCACAATAACAATACATAGTTCTTTGATGAGCCAGCTCTCAAAATCGCAGCCCTGATCTGAGTGGATCCTCTGGAGGGCACCACAGTGCACAAAAAACTTCTCCGCCAATACTTTGGCCAGAGTGGAATCTCGTTGATCCTTGGTGGGATAAGCTTTAGCATATCGGGTGAAATGGTCAGCAACAACTAAAATGCTGGAGATATTGCATGAGTCAGGCTCCAGCATAAGAAAGACTATGCATACCAATTCCATTGGGTCACTAGTTTTGATGTTGACTAATGGAGCAGCCCTCTGGGAAAGTGCCTTCCACTTTATACATCTCATGCAGCTCTTGCAATGTGCTTCTACATCTTCCCCCATCTTTGGCCAATAAAATCGACTCTTAACCAGTTTCAAAGTGTGTTCAGTGCCCAAATTCCCCATGTTGTCATGCAGGGCCTTCGACACGGTCTTAACATGCTTCTCCAGGAGTATCAGTTGCTCTCGTAGGGCCCTCTGTTGGTCCTGGGTCTCTCAGTACAGCAATCCCTTCTTTAACCATAGCTTAGGCCATTCATGTAGCAGTAGCTGTGCCTGAGGAATAATGGTGTCCACTTGCTCCTGGCTCCCCTGCCATCTCAACACTTGCACAATCTGCCCGGTGAATGGGCTGGCCCTTTGATCCCATTGTAGGTCTTGAGTAGTTAATTGTGGGAGGGATCTGACATCTAGGGTGGCCAGCTGACAATAGACAACTCAAAGAGAATTCCCTGAGGCCCCCAAAGAGTCTACCAAACAATGGGTGTCTTCAGTGGGAAAGATCTCTTCGCCATCATGCTTCTTACACAAGTCCTTTACAGCTTGCTCCAAGATGTGTACCCAGTTTGAGCTCTCATTGTTACAGGCTTGCAATCACCTGGACAAAGCATCCACATCTATATGGTTCAGGCCCGGGTGGTACTCCACACAGTAGTCATAGGTGGACAAGGCTGACAGCCACCTATGACCAGCTGCGTCCAGCTTGGCCATGGTCTGCACGTAAGTAAGGGGATTATTATCCATCTTCATAGTGATCTTGGCCTCATACAGATAGTCATGGAACTGATCAACTATGGCCCGCTACAATGCCAGGAACTCCAATTTATGGACAGGAAACCTCCGCTCTGACGGGTTTAAACTCTGACTGGTGAACGCAACTGGACATAAACCTTTGGGGTGTTTTTGATACAACACAGCCCTCAATCCACTAAAAGACATAGGTTTTTTGCAGGTCAGCATAAGCCAGCACCAGGCATGAGTCAAACAATAGATGACGTCCTCAAAAGCTCTATCACAGTCCCCATTCCACCTCTCGCTGAATGGTTCAGATTGGGGGAAATAACTGACAGGTTTTGCAGAGTCCCCAAGCATGGCAGTTTTCTTGCCATTGTTATGTGCGGGTACCCCATAGCAGGTTCAAAAGAGGCCACACCACCCAGGTGTAGTCCTTTATGAATCTTCTGTAACAGCCGAAGAAACCCAGTAACCACTGTAAGTCCTTTTAGGGTGCGTGGCTTAGGCCAGGTCGTAAGAGCCTCAACCTTGCTGGGGTCAGTCTGTATACCTTTCTCCGAGACGATGTGCACCACATACTTGACCGAAGTCTGGAAGAACTGGCATTTGTCGATGGACAGCTTCAGTCCAAACTCTTCCAGGCGGTCCAACACTTTCATCAGTAGGGCCTTGTGCTCCTCCAGGGTTTTTCCTAACACGATGATGTCATCCAGGTAGATCAAACACTCCAGTAAGTTCATATCCCCGAAAGCCTTCTCCATCAGGCACTGAAAGGTGGCAGGGGCACCAGAGATCCCTTGGTGTATTCTCAGAAACTCATAAAATCCAAGGGGGCATATGAAAGCCATCTTCTCCCGATCCTGAGGGGCCATTGGGATCTGGTAATAGCCACTCCATAAATCCAAAACCGAGAACCATTGGCTTCCATTTAAACAGTCCAGTGCATCCTGCACTCAGGGTGTAGTGTACTGATCTGGCACCATCCGCTTGTTCAGGGTGCGGTAGTCCATGCACATTCATATGTCCCCACTCTTCTTTCTCACCACTACGATGGGTAATGCATAGGGGCTCCTGGATTCCTGGATAATCCCCGTGGCCAGCATCTCCTGCAAGTGCCACTGGATGTCATCTATATCAGCTGGGACCAGCCACTTTGATCTCTCTTGGAAAAGCTTGTCATCAGTGAGTCGTATCTGATGCTGCTCTCTGCTCACACACCCTACATCCCATTCATGCAGGGAGAAAACATTCATCTGAGCAGCCAGCTTCTCCCTCACTCTCTCCTTCCATTCCTCCGGGATGAGGAGTCACTCAAGTCAAACAACTCTGGATCAAGTCCCACTGGGATGCCTTTGCTTGCTACAGTGGTATGCACTGCGGTGTAGGCACAATATATCTGAGCCAGTGTCCGTCCTTTTTTTTTTTCAATTGTTTAACCAGGACTGGCACACTAGGCTGAAAGCTTGTTTACAGATGCTACCTGGGAGCGCAGAGAAGTTAAGTGACTTGCTCAGGGTCACAAAGTATGCAAGTGGAGGCTGTGGGATTCAAACCCAGGTCTCCAGATTTGCATCTCCGAGCCTTAAACCACTGCGCTATACTGCCTCCTTTCCGTACCACCACCTCCTTATCCGTAGCATTCTTCACTTGCACATTCACCTTTTGAACATATGCATGCACTCTGACTGGTAGAATACTAGGCTTGACTAACAGTCCCACTAGCAATCCATGTTCATCTGGAGCATCCAATATCAATATTTGGTTCTTGACATTCTTCTTCAGTCTCACTACACTGGCAATGTTGCATTCCACATTTGGCAAGAGCACAATTTCATCTCTGTCCCTTCTTCACACACTTCTCACTGGATCATGAGACTCCTCAACAGGGGATTGCCCCTTCCTTCGGTAGGCCTTCTGGACCAAGGGGTGTAACAGGTACTCCTCTCCTCTTTGTTCAGCCACTCAAGCATGACATAGCTGGGCCAGATGTCCAAACATATGGGCATTTGTGCCAACCAATACCAGCACTCTATCGAAGATGTTAACTTCAGGACAAATCAAAGCTAAGGTCTCTACAGCTTCACTCACTCCAGCCACTTTAACAAGGAATGCCATCCATACCTTGACATAGCCGAGACAGGGATTTGTCTTTTCACTGAGGCCCCACACATGCAATCCCTCAACCAACTGTATTTCCATGTCAGATAAATGTTGATCATACCAGGATTTAAAGATGATGATAACCTGGGAGCCGCTATCCGGAACAGCCCAGGTGGGGACTCTGTTGATGGTGATCTTAGTCTCAGTTGTCAGCCCCACTAACTTCTACATATCTGCTAATGCTGTCGTATTGGCTCTGCCAGATGAGACTCTCGTGTGAGCCATGTAGCTGGACCTGCCAGGGGCCCCAGTGTGCTCCTTTACTGGGCTTCTTTCTAGTTTCCCTGCTTGTGGGTTGTGTTAGTGGGTGCCCTGTCTCTATTAGATGAACGATCTAAAGGCACCCTACACCCCCTCTGTATATGGCCCTTGCCCCCACACCTATAAAAAAATAACAGGTTCCCGGGGCCACGGATGGTCTGGTCACACCAGACAAGCCCAGGCATTACCACTAAGGCACTCTGGGCTGCGTGATTCCATTCTACAACCTGCTAATTTCCCTGGGCAGCAACCAGCACCCCCACCCTCTCTAACTCAGCCACCCTCTATACCAATTCCTCCACTTGAGCCTTAACCCTTGTGTCGAAGGGGGGTGTCTGGACAGGGTGCCCAGTGTCAAATGTGGTTTGGCCTACATTAGGGACTATATGACTCTCCCCTGGAGCTTCAGTGGAGCCTGAATCCACAACTAACTTAGCCGAAGTAACTACAGTACATCCTTGTATTCCCTTAATAAAGTCTTTAATTCCTGTACCTCATCGGGGCATCTCTCATTCCACCTGCGTCACGACCGTGGATACCCCGTATATCCCCCAGTAACCCTGCTCCTCACCTCCCAGACCTCATGGACAAAAACCCAATATAGAAGGGGGTTATTTTTCCTGTCTGCTAAATGCAGCTGTAACACAAGTAATGGGGAATAACAAGCGGCCTTCACTATGTGCTCCAACCAGATCCAATTTAGATCTTGGGCCGTTACCACCCCTTTCTGAAACACCTTCTGCAAGGCCCTCTCTGCCCGGGCCAGAAAAGTAGACAACAGTTCCTCCTCCCACTGCCGAGTGGTTTTGAACTTCCACAGGAGGTCCTCACAGGTTTCAGGATTCCCAAATACACTTTCCAAAGCTGAGATACTACATATACCTGGGCTGGGGCTTTGGAATCTGTGGCTCATAACGAACATATAACTTCTAAGGTGGGACCCCATAAATGCTCCACTAATCATTTCCGCTTCTCAACTTCAGAACACTGCCAGTCTTGGATGAACGGAGTGGCACCATCCATCCAGGTCTCTAAGTCGTCCTCACCAGTAAGGGTGGGTTTTAACCCTGAAAACATTTTTAACTTGTGGTACAACTCAAAGGCCACAGGCATGGAACGAGGCTGGGATCTCTCAAACTTTTGTGCCTTAGGAACGGATCCCGCTCCTCAACCCCATCCCCCCTCGTGGAAATCACACTGAAGGAGGTTACTACCAATAGAGCCTCAGCCAATCCCTCCACCACCAAAATCCCAGGCCTCCAACTGGCTTCTATGGGTTGAGTACTCTCTATCAGCATAGTCAATGTACTTCTAGCTAAATCAAACATTTTCCATTGAATTTTGACTTTTCCCAATCTTTTTATGGTGGATACACATTTTTCAGCATCCCCCCTTGCATCTCGGGGGGTACCCCCAGCAAAAGAAAAGACTTCTGGGATCCATTTTCATTCCCCCACTCCATTCCACCAGCCTCATCTTATTCTTCTCAGTAGGCCTGAACTTAGGCTGGGGCAGAAGGGCCTCAACACTGATCTCCCGGTGCAGACATGGCTGGCCAACAGGAGATCCCAGTGATGCCTCCAAGATGTAGCCACGGCACCATATGCCAATGGGCTACCCCCTTGCCAACTGTCTCTGATACCTGGCAATGGGTCTGGGTTCTGCTACGGTGACAATTGAGGGTTAATTCCCAGAAATATCGAACATAGCATGGTGCCTCCACCCAGAGTAAAGTATCAGTGGGCCAGACATCTGCTTGGCACAGCTCCCAAGATACTGTGCCTACCCACCTCCCCAACCAACCACTCTGCACACTGTTTCCCCCAATACCTTGTTCCACCATAAACCATATATCTCAGTAATAAGCACATGCAATGAATTTCACAAACACAGCAAGTTCAAACAACAAATTCACAGATTTATTCATGGGGTAAGGAGTAGGAAAAGGGATACCAGGACATAAGGTAGCCATGAAGACAAAAGAAAGGTTAGTGAATTAAGCAATTTCAACATGTGGGCCCACAGGCTAAGCCCTCCCCCAATGGTACCAGTGTCCCTATACTGTCCCAAGGGGTACCCACTAGGTGCAGGTCTGATTGGTGTCGCGGGTTGGCTGGCTGTTGGGGCCCTGAAATATTTTTAGAAAATAATTCCCTTTTTCCCTCCCAGGAGCCAGGTCTTGGGTACTTATGGTTAGTCAATCTCAGCCCCAGGGGAAATGGAGCTCCTTGAGTTATGAAGGTTCTGCACACAGGGTACCCTGCAACCTACTCCCCTACTGTTACCCCCCATCCAGTGTATAGTAAAAAATTCCTCTGGTGGTCTGCCCTGACTTTAACGTGTATGGGTTGACCCCTTTGGTCTTATGTCAACCCCAATGTATGATGTATTGTGTTTCTGCTGTATTTTTTATCCATGTTCTTTGTACACTGCTGTATTTGTCTCCTTTTTGCAACTAATTCCAGTCACGCCTAAAAAAGGGACCTCCAGGGTTCAGCCGGCCTACCCAGTCATCAAAATTCAATAAATAAATAAATATAGTGCAGCAAAGCAGACAATAGGCCGGCCAGGATCCCACTATCTGGATCTTGCATCTGGTCACCTTGATTGTAGATCTGGCCGCTTGTCACCTTCAACCACTTCTGGCCCATTGCTTAGCACTGTGGCAGGACAACACTAGCCCCAGAAGGCCCAGACCCAGGAGTGGCTCCACAGTCCAGCTCCCATGATGGGTTGCAGATGCCCTAGCACTCCAGCAAGTGCTGGTGACCTCCTGAGACAGTGAATCCCACCTGGAAGGGGTTAGCAAGTTCCCTCCCTGGCTCTGAGTGAGGACTCCCACATGGTGGGGGTCATCCTGCAGTCCCTGCACTGAGCTCTCAGAAAAGAAAGGTTCTTCAGCAGTTTCTTCACTAAAGTTCAGTGCCACTTAGTAGGGGTGCTAGCCTCAGATTCAATAGTGTAATTCAGCAAGGGAGCTCAGGAATGACAACCCCCTGCACACCAGTCTACATTTTTCCAGTTTAACAGTGCCCACCTTTTCTTCGGCTGCAGCTGGGACTCAGCTCTCAGCCACTTTAACCAGTTCACACAGGACACACACACAGCTTCTGCTAGCACCTTGATGACCAGAGATGCTCTTCCCCTTCAGAAATCAAATTGCAGTCCCAAACACTGGCAAAATGGCTTATCAGTCCTGGCTGTAACACTCTGCCAATCCGCACAGTCCTTTCAGCAATTTCAGCTTTTTTATATACAGGGTTTCTGCAGCATTCAGTCTCTCTCATTAAACACCAGCAACTTCTCCATACCTGGAGAATCACAGTCCAGTCTATTTCTCTCTTTCCCCTTCTCAATCAGTCCAGCAGCAAGTACCTGGGCAACCAGAACCTCAGCACAATCTTTCATCCTTCTGTCCCCTTTCCTGTCCACTTCTGCTGATACAAAGCTCTCCAAATGGGGGCCCGAGGAAGCTCCTGAAGCTAATCGTCCATGCTGTCATCACAGTCCTGACTCATACAGAGTCCAACCACAGACTGAACAAATCCCAGAATGTCCACACTGTATCAGTTGAAAATCCAGTGTTCTGGTTGGCTGTTATAGCCTTTCAATAATCAATAACCATGGTGATCAATATTTTCTATTTATTTATTGGGGAATGATCTAGGCACCAGAGCTAGTCTCCTCCTTTTCCTAAGAGTCCATCTGTTCAAGGTTTGGGTGCCTAGATCACAGATTGGCTAAAGAAATGGGGTTAAGTGTCACAAACATGTCAGCTCCCATTAGTTCAAATGAAGTTCATTTCTGCTCAACACAGCCCCTTTCAAGTCTGGTGCAATCTAACCCAATCCTCTCTGTGCACCAAAACCCTACCTGGGTGTAGCTCCAACTGCCCCCTGTTAAATGAGCCCACTCTCATCTAATTTTCCCCAGCAGATTAGTGGTCACTGATGCCAAAACTCTATCTGCCCAGGCGGCTGATAGCACTTTTAATTACAGTATGTATGGGGCCGCTCATTAATATGCATAAGCCCCCCCAAGTGGCCCCATTGTGTTATCCCCTCTGTGCAGCAACCATGGGCTTCTGCCCTAATTTCCTTAGGTCTCCAGTCCCCAAACACACTAGGATGGGCAACAGGACCATGGACACTCCCCGTCTTCAGGCTGCAATGTCGATCAGCTCATCAAAGCACTCCAGGTGCATATGCAAGTGTCAGCCAAATTGGGCATGCCGGCAGCTCGCAATCAATGGACCATGCCCTGAAAGGGCAGAAAATAACCTGCTGGTGGGAGAAAAGACATGGGGAGACCAGGAACACCAGCAACACTGGGGACAAATAGGGGCAATTACAGGTAAGCCCCAGAAGGGGGTTACACGTATGACCTCCCCTTCATGAACCCATGTTGCCTGCTGTCCTGAAGACTAGAGAGTTCCCTTATCCATATGAAATCACATTAACAAAGGAATGTGGAAGAAAGATGGCTGCCTAAGATGATTGATCCTAACACCTATTTACTAAATCCTTAGCTATCCTCATCCTAATTGTGTGGTTCCAACCTCTCCCTGTAATTGTTGGATCAGTTACCTCTTACATGTTCAGTAAGTTCCACCTTTTGTGCTCCTTGATGGTTTTAAACTGTGATTTCTAAGTTATTTCCTGTATGCCTCGAGAAAGCACTACCAACCATGACTACCAATGTGGATCTAATGGAAAATATTTCTGCACTGCAGATGACAGTGCCTACCTCCTGCATTCATGGCTCATGACACTGGTGCGCCAGCCTGCATGTGCTGCAGAAAAGTGCAAAAATGGGGCACAGCAGCCAACCTGCAGTGTCATCAAGTTCATTTTTTCCATGCTTGAAATGGGGTTCAGATGCCTGGACAGGTCCTGACATCCCAACAGCACTCTTTCACTAAGGGATGCAAGATATTTCTTGCATGTTGTGTCCTGCCCAACATTGCACTGACCCTTGAAATACCACTACAATACCAAGATGGACACACTATGGCAGATGCAGGTGTAACCCCCCTGCAAGTGGGGGTTCCCAAAAGTCTTCCAGGAGCTTGCCTGAATGACAGTGAAGAGAGAAGGAGCTCTGTGCTTTTGTAGTGTATAGTTTTGTGTGGGAAGCGCGTGTGAGGCCCTGAGGTTCAGCCTGCAGCCGTTGTAAGCGCTAGTTCAGACTGAATCTGACTTGTGAGGAGAAAGAAGGAAGTCTGAAAGGTAGAAACCAGGCTAACCCTGTAGAAGACTGGAGAAATTGCTGAATCGCACTCAGTCTGTCAGGAACTGAAGCTGCTGTGTGTGATCCCCGGGTATTTTGCAGTAATTGCGATCAGGATCTAGGAGCAGCCTGCCTGGTATAGTACTTTCCTTTTACATATGAATGTGCGTAGTGCTTGTGGGGAATCGCTATTTCCAATCCCCTGTGCTGTGTGCTGTGTGTTGAAGCTGGAAGCAAACCCCTCTGGTCTTGGACTAAATCCATTTACTATCTACTGCAGTGGGGTCCAGTCACAAGGACCTTGTCTCCATGCCCTGTTGTTCTGGCAACCCAGAAGAACATCCACCATCCGGTTCTCAGCTTGGGTATTGTGAGTACAAATCAGGGTATTCCCCTGCAGCCTGTTTTCAATTACAAGTGTGCCATCTAATTATTGTTGTTTCACTTCTTCATGGACTGAGCCATCCAGCTCCGGATTACAATTGGGTGTTGTGCATATAATTTTCTTTTACAGGGCCCTGTCCATCTGCACCTGCAGGCCAACCCCGGGCAATGGACCTGGCTAGTCCCCCCCAACCTGGGTACCCAGAATGTGGCTTTTCAGACCCTGTATGTGTGCACAGTACTGTGATTTAATTCTGCCAATTAACCTGATCTCCCCCTCCCGTGTTTTATTCCCCCTAAATAAACCAGATTTGATGTTGTTAAACTTTAAACTGTCTGAAGTGTCGGTACCTACATGTCAAGCATTGTATTGGTTTGTGTATGTTGATTAACCTTATTTTACAGGGGTCCTCAGAGATGAACCTCAGAATCAGTCTTGAGGGTAAGTGGTACTTTATGAATGAACAGTGTGTACATGTGGGGTATTGGGACTGTAACTTCTGTGCATTGTGTGAGCCACTAGAGGGAATAAAGGGGGTCTCAGTGTCCCAGAGGGCTGTGACCAAGCTAGTCTGACCACTACAAACCCTGACCTCTGGGTGGAGGCACCCGCCATAGAACCTAGGCCCCTCAACCTGTCAGTAGTCAAGCGGGCAGAGGTAGTAGCCCTTGGGATAGCGTCACCCGGGGGTTACATCTTGGAGGCACCACTGGGATTAGCATCCCCTTGTGGCCACATTTACGAATCACTTTTAAAAATAAATGGATATCCCGAAAGAAGTGGCTGTGCACCGGTTGGTGGAGTGGTGTACTGGGGAGGAGATCAACCCCCAAAATGCTATGCTTATACTGGACATCCCCCTGGGTATCAATACGGACACTGTACAGGGAGTACTTTCCAAAGTAGAAGGTTTACAAAACCCTGTGGTGGTGGGTCGACATGCTGATTTGCTCACCCACACTTTCATGGCCCTAGTAGAGTATAAGGACCTCATATATAGCTACAAAGTGCCACAGACTATTACCCCAGAGGGAGCCCTCACTGCCTGAAGAGTGATAACTAAGGACAGTAAAGACCCAGGGGGGAATGACCCCCCCCCCACTACCTGAAACTTTTGAGGAGAAATTTGGTAAATTGTTGTGGGAGGAAGGGAAAACTGTGGAGGATTTAAAGAAACTATAATTGCCACCTGAGAACGTTCCTCCACCAACACGTTCTCCCCCTTCAGCACCCGTTACTGACCCTCCTTCTGTGCCAGTGCTAGCTCCTCTGTCTGTACCTGGCAATAGTCACGACTCTTAATGCAGGTTGAAAATTTTCTCCGGCACCCTCCCCACCCCATAAGGGGAGGATGACTGGGAGACCTGGATAGACTGTGTTGTCCCTCAAGTGCTAGAATGGCAATGTTCAGAAGCAGAAAAGTGAAAGAGGTTAAGTGAGAGCCTCCAAGATCCTGCCCTGGCTACCAACTGTGCCAAACAGGCCAGTAACCCTGAAGCGACTGCACAGGACTATCTTGAGGCCTTGAAGAATGTGTATGGGAGCCCAGATTCTGATGAGGACCTGTGGCGGAGAGTAAGAAATGCACAACAGTACCAAGGGGAGTTGTTGTCTGTGTATGTATCTCGGCTGGAAAAATTGTTGCAAGAATGCCTCAGAAAGGGTAGTTTGCCAGCGATTGAATTGGACTGAACCAGGCTGGACAGGATCCTTAAGTCTGCCCCCTTCTCAGAACTGCTATTGCTTCAGTTATGTCTGTCCAATCACCTGGAATTTCCACCCTCCTATGATGAGCTAATGAGAGAAATTCGAGGGGTTAAGAAAAGGTGACCCTGGGAGGGACTTGCACCCATAGCTGCTGCTATGGTCTGAGTGACTGAGGGTGACCCATCAACTGAAGTTCAGGGGCAGAGGTTGGCAGTTAATGAGTGCTCTGAGAAGGAAAAGGGTGTGCCACCATGGGGTGAACTGCTGAGAGAGTTCAGGGAAATAAAAAACAGTCTCTTTATGAAGGCTGCTCCTGCAAGTACAGGCCCCGACCCTCATCCGACTGCATCTGCTATGGGGGTGAGGGTGCCCACCCATGCATCTCCTGCTGACAACAGCTCAAAACTCGATGTCTTGACCATGGAAATGGGGAAATTGACGAGATGTCTCCAAATGCTTATCACTCCGCAGACAGAGATGGCACCAAGGTTTTCTGTTGGAAGTACCCCCGGCTCCTAGTGTGATGCCTCGGCCAGCTCAATCTCTGGAAGGTATGTTTTGCTATAATTGTGGGAAGGATGGGCACATGAAGAGAGAATACAGGTCCCCAAAAGACACAGACAAAGTTGTATACAGGCTACAAGGATAGCTTTGGAGGACAAATCAGTGGTTGAGAGGTACACAAAATGATCACAGTGAGGATCCAAAAATGCTAACTCACGTCCCTTTGTGGGAAGGTCAGTTGCCCAGGCCCCCGCTACCATCTCTCCAGACTGGTCCAGAATAGTGGGTCCCTCCATGGAGACCACTGTAAAGGTGAATGGAGTGTCTACAAGAGCTGTATTAGACAGTGGCTCCCAAGTGACAATTAGGTTCCAAGACTGGTATCAGAAGCATTTGTCTGATGTGCCCTTACAAACGTTGGAAGGGCTGCATGTCTGAGGGTTAAGTGAGAAGGCCTACCCCTACTCTGGGTGTATCCAAATTTGGCTGTCTTTTCCCACCTCCGTGGCTGGAGTGGTAGAGCAAGTAGAGACCCTGGCCTTAGTGTGTCCTCCTACTGGATTGTATGATGGGGTTCCTGTACTAATTGGGATGAATGCGCATATATTTGGACAGTTGGCACAGCTGTGTTTAGAAAAACAGGGGTCAAGGACTAGTAGAGCTTTAATAACTCTGGCCTTGATCAAGAAGGCCAATGAGGCATAGAGAGATGCTGAAAAAGTGGAACCAGAGGAACCGGTTGGAATTGTCTGGAAGAAGGATCCTGAGTCTCTGATCCTGGTGCCAAATGCCCAGTGTACCCTACAGGGGGAAGTCCATATCAGAAAGGATGTCAAGAATAAAATCCTCATGCTGGATGCACCAGGCAATGGGAAATTGATGGAAGGACTGCTGGTCAAGCCAAGTATTTTGCCTGCCAGAGCCCATGCTTATGCCAGAAGGGTAATGGTCCAAGTTCATAATGTGTCTGATAGTGAGATTCGAGTAAATAGAGGCTGCACCCTGGCTAATGTACATTGTGCAGATACTGCAGTGCTACCCAGTAACAAGTGTTCAGGGGAAAATGACAGAGTGACACCCGATTTGTTTGATTTTGGGGACTCCCCGTTGCCAGCTGAATGGAAGATGAGAATCAGTAGAAAGCTTGCCCAGAGAGACCAGGTGTTTTCTTTAAAGGAATGGGACATAGGATGTGTGCAAGGAGCTGAGCACCACATCCGGCTGCATGATGAAAGACCATTTTGTGAGAAGTCTCGATGCCTGGCGCCTGCTGACATAGATGATGTGAGATGGCATCTGCAAGAGATGCTAGCTGCTGGTGTAATACAAGAATCCAGAAGCTCCTATGCTTCCCCCCTCGTGGTAGTGAGAAAAAAGAATGGGACAGTAAGGATGTGCATGGATTACCGCACTTTAAGCCGGCGGACTATCCCTGATCAGTATACAATGCCCTGCATGTTGGATGCTTTGGAATGCCTGAACAGTAGCAAGTGGTTCTCTGTGCCGGATCTTTGCAGTGGGTACTACCAGAGCCCGATGGCCCCAGAAGACCATGAGAAGACAGCCTTTATCAGTCTGCTTGGCTTCTATGAATTCATGAGGATGCCTCAAGGGATTTCAGGCACCCCAGCCACTTTTCAACGACTGATGGAGCGTGCAGTGGGGGACATGAACTTATTAGAGTGCCTGGTATACCTAGATGAAGTTATTGTGTTCGGAAGCTCACCGGAGGAATATGAGAGCAGATCATTCAAGGTGTTGGACCAACTGGAAGACTTTGGCCTGAAACTGTCCATCGATAAATGTCAGTTCTTCCAAACCTCTGTAAAGTATGTGGGGCATAAACTCTCCACCGAGGGAATAGAGACCGACCCAAGTAAAGTTGAGGCCTTGACCACCTGGCCACAGCCCCACAATCTAAAAGAACTGCAAAGATTCCTGGGATTCTGTGGCTACTACCGCTGTTTCATCAAGGACTATTCAAGAGTGATCCATCCTTAACTTACTCTTACTCAAGATTACCCTCCTACCCACAAAAATACAAGAGGTCAACTCCCCCTGAGACTGAGAGAGTGTATTTCTGTTCTAATGAAGTTTTTGGGGCACGATGGACACCTGATTGTGAAGCTGCTTTTCATGAGATTATACATCAACTTACCCATGCTCCTGTCCTGGCCTACAGTATGCAGATCCAGTAAAACCCTATGTCCTAAACACTGATGCTAGTTTGCAAGGTTTGTGGGCTGTGTTGTATCAGGAGCACGAGAATGGCCTGAGACCAGTGGCCTTTGCCAGCAGAAGCCTGACCCCTTCTGAAAAGAACAATCCTGTATATAAGTTAGAGTTCCTAGCTTTGAAGTGGGCCATTGTTGACCAATTCCACGAGTACTTGTATGGGGCTAAGATACTAGTAAAAACTGACAATAATCCTTTGACCTATGTGCAGACTTCAGCTAAGTTGGGTGCTACTGGCCACAAGTGGCTCTCTGCATTATCTACATATGACTATGCTGTTGAATACAGAGCAGGCCTGAATCACATAGATGCTGATGCGCTCTCCCGGAGGCCTGTTTCTCAAAATGACTGGGTCAGACTGTCAGAACATGATATTCGAGCACTCTGCCAGAAGTTTGACTGAGAGGAGCAAGTGGTCCCAGACCCAGTGAACTGTATTGTGGATTGTTTGGGACCCTCTGAAAACTGCATACCTGCTGCTTACTGCCATTTTTCTGCAATAGACATTGGTGCTCTGCCTCAGCTGGACAATGACAGTACTCAGTGGACTCAATCCCGAGATCCCATGATCAAATCAGCTCTAGAAGCCCTCTACGCAGGGAAAGGTGTATCCAAGTTACGCTCCACTGATTTGAGAACTGCATTGTTATACAAGGAAGGTCCGAAGTTGAAACTGATTAATAGACTATTATACAGAGAAACAGCACACAGAGGGGGACAAATAGATAAACAACAGCTAGTTTTGCCTACTGCCTTTCGAGACTTGGTGCTGAGGTCCCTACACAACCACATGGGGCAGCTTGGCATAGACAGAACACTTGACTTGGTAAGATCCAGATTCTATTGGCCTAAGATGGGGGCTGATGTTGAACAACACATCCTAACTTGTAGTCGCTGTCTACAGCGGAAAGCTTTGACCCAGAGGGCTGCCCCCTAGTTAACATCACCACCAGCGTCCACATGGAGCTGGTCTGTATTGACTTTCTGAGTCTGGAGCCAGATCAAAGAAATATCAGTAATGTGCTGGTGGTCACTGACCATTTTACGAGATATGCCCAAGCTTTCCCCACCAAGGACCAGAAAACATCCACTGTGGCCAAAGTACTTATAGAAAACTATTTTGTTCAGTATGGGGCACCACAAAGAATCCATTCTGATCAAGGGAGGAACTTTGAGAGTCGTCTGATCAAAGAGATGCTTTCTCTGTGGGGAGTGCGAAAGTCCAGAACCACCTCTTACCACCCCGAGGGGGACCCACAGCCTGAACAGTTCAACCGCACTTTGCTAGATATACTAGGCACCCTTCACCCAAAGGACAAGCCTAGATGGAGCCAAAAAATTAGCACCCTAGTACATGCCTACAATTGCACAAAAAGTGATGCCACTGGGTTCTCCCTCTATCTCCCGATGTTTGGAAGAGAAACCCGACTACTGGTAGATTTTTGTTTTGGAGTTTCTCCTGATGGGGTTTGAGCTGATAACCATTTACAGTATGTGCAAAAGTTAAAGGCCCAACTAAATCATGTGTACCAACTGGCTCAAACCATGGCTGCCAAAAGAAATCTGGCCAACAAGGAAAGGTATGATAAAAAAGTGAAAGCACTGGAACTCCAGGAGGGAGATCGGGTGTTGCTAAGAAATCTGGGACTGCATGGTAAACACAAGATTGCTGATAGGTGGCACCATCTCCCTCACATTGTGGTAGGCAAACTAAATGATCTGCCTGTATACAAAGTAAGGCCGGAGAATAACTCAAAAGATGTTTAAACAATGCATAGAAATCATTTACTGCCCATTGGACAAATCTTGATTGAGTCTGAGCCCCCAGAAAATGCCCCCTCTGGACCAGTGACTAGAGCTGCTGCTAAGCAAAAATCAAGAAAGCCTGTGCCTTCAGAAGCTGAGTTAAAGTGTTCCCCTCCACAAGTCCCAGTTGAACATGACTGTCAGTCCATGTCAGAGGAAAGTGAATATGGCTTTGAATACTACCCTTCTTACAAATGGAGTCAATTGTTTCGGGGCAATCCCCTAGTCAGTCCTGGAGATGAAGCTGGGCCTTCTGGACTGTCTAAGTCCCCAGCTTTGTCCCTGGAGCCAATGCTCCCAGAAAGTGAAGTACAAAGCATCAAGATAGATGATATTGAATCATTGTGTATGGTTGAACTGTTTGAGCTTTTAAAGGAGAAAAATGATGGACTGGGACAAACTGGTGATATACCTGAACAAGAAGAGTGTGTTGAGTGCCCTGATAGATCACTGCCAGTGTCAGAAAACTCCCCATGTGAGCCAAGTGTTGTGGACTCAGATTGCAAATCATGGAGCTGAAAGTGCCCCAGGTTCTAGCCTCTCTACCCCCAGGGAGACTCCCTGGCAAGTAAAGACAGTGCTGAAAGTGAGTCTAACAGTGCAGAGACTGTAACAGTTCCCCCTAGAAAGACTGGTCATGCTGCAAAGCCTGTAATGCACTTAAGCTATGATTTCCCTGGGAGGCCTGTGGACTTGCCTCTCAATGTTGTCCATAAAGGGGTGTATGTGTCCCCGAGCTCATTGCCCAAACTGAACATCAGTGCTAACTCCAAGTTACTTGTGTTGCCGTCTAGATATGGTGCCCTTGCCCCATCCAGCCCCAAGGTAGCTGATAGGGAAGGGCCCCGTTTCTTCAGGGTTCATGTACAGGAGGTAATAACCTGAGTCATTGTACAATGTGTGAATGATACTGTGAAAAAAGTGATGTACTGAAAAGTTTCAGAAATGTGTTTCTGATAAGGTGATATGTTGACTGATGATTACATGTATAAGCCTAATGAGATATTGATGTAAATGTATATGGTTGTATTAGAATGTATGGGGCTACTTACTTGATGTGGACACCAAGTTTCCAGGCCAGGAAGGGTGTAACCCCCCTGCAAATGGGGGTTCCCAAAACTCTTCCAGGAGCTTGCCTGAATGCTCCAAGTCTGGGCAGTGTTCGGTGTCTGAGCTGTTTAAATGTGGTTCCAAGTGAATGCTATTTGCGCCTCAACGTACTTTCTCTTTAAGAGCTGTCTGCTTGCAGACTTAATTAGTTTGTATGGGGGGACTGTGTATTTAATGCTCGAATCCCGCCCGAGCTGCTGCCAATTCGCTCCGTTTCTGCCGTCGCTACATGTGCAGAGGGAGCCTTGTTGAAAGATTTAACTGTTTGCCAGAAATCATTTAGAGTGACTGAGAAAATGTAGTTGTCTAACCTGTCTTTATTTTAGCACAAACTGTTTCAGTGTATCTCTTTCATTTTGGTCCTGAACTGCTATGCCGGGCCAACTGGGTTAAGGGAGCCCTAAAATGGAACCTGTGGACGAATCAGAACTTGGACTCTTAATTTTGAGCCTGACACAAGGGGATTGTATGGGCAGTGACTCTGGGAAATGTAGTTTTGACCTTGGCGCCTTTTTTCCACCGACAGAGGGAGTCTTATTGTAAGTGACAGCTGAACCAACCAACAGAATGGTGTGGAGCTAAAGGAAATGCCCTGCTCTGTGACTGGAAAGATCAGATCAGTTGTGACAGTAAAGAAAGAAGGAGCTCTGTGCTTCTGCTGTGTATAGTTTCGTCCAGGAAGCGCGTGCAAGGCCCTGAGGTTCGGCCTGCAGCCGTTGTAAGAGCTAGTTTGGACTGAATCTGACTTGTGAGGAGAAAGAAGGAAGCCTGAAAGGTAGAAACCAGGCTAACCCTGTAGAAGACTGGAGAAATTGCTGAATCGCACTCAGTCTGTCAGGAACTGAAGCTGCTGTGTGTGATCCCAGGTATTTTGCAGTAATTGCGATCGGGATCTAGGAACAGCCTGCCTGGTATAATACTTTCCTTTTACATATGAATGTGCATAGTGCTTGTGGGGAATTGCTATTTCCAATCCCCTGTGCTGTGTGCTGTGTGTTGAAGCTGGAAGCAAACCCCTCTAGTCTTGGACTAAATCCATTTACTATCTACTGCAGTGGGGTCCAGTCACAAGGACCTTGTCTCCATGCCCTGTTGTTCTGGCAACCCAGAAGAACATCCACCATCCGGTTCTCAGCTTGGGTATTGTGAGTACAAATCAGGATATTCCCCTGCAGCCTGTTTTCAATTACAAGTGTGCCATCTAATTATTGTTGTTTCACTTCTTCATGGACTGAGCCATCCAGCTCCAGATTACAATTGGGTGTTGTGCATATATTTTCTTCTACAGGGCCCTGTCCATCTGCACCTGCCGGCCAACCCCAGTCAATGGACCTGGCTAGCCCCCCTCCCTCCAACCTGGGTACCCAGAGTGTGACTTTTCAGACCCTGTATGTGTGCACAGTACTGTGATTTAATTCTGCCAATTAACCTGATCTCCCCCTCCCATGTTTTATTCCCCCTAAATAAACCAGATTTGATGTTGTTAAACTTTAAACTGTCTGAAGTGTCAGTACCTACATATCAAGCATTGTATTGGTTTGTGTATGTTGATTAACCTTATTTTACAGGGGGTCCTCAGAGACGAACCTCAGAATCCATCTCAAGGGTAAGTGGTACTTTATGAATGAACAGTATGTACATGTGGGGTATTGGGGCTGTAACTTCTGTGCATTGTGTGAGCCACTAGAGGGAATAAAAGGGGGGTCTCACTGTCCCAGAGGGCAGTGACCAAGCTAGTCTAGCCACAACAAACCCTGACCACTGGGTGGAGGCACCCACCATAGAACTTAAGCCCCTCAACCTGTCAGTAGTCAAGCAGGCAGAAGTAGTAGCCCTTGGGATAGCGCCACCTGGGGGTTACACAGACATACCAGCCCAGGACATAAATGAAGAGCTCCACAGGAAGGACCAGCAGCTGGCAATCTGGTCCAGAGCAATCAAAGTCCAACTAATCAAGGCAACATTCTGAGTAACAATGACACAGGAAAGATGAATGTATGAACATAAATGTATTAATAGGTGGTGGACATATGTCAGGCATCACATTGGTACCTAAAGGAAAAACAAGATAAACAACACATAATGTACTGCTTAGTCAACCGGGGTTGGGGGTGAGGCAAATATAAAAACAAAAGCATAGTTGCCCTATGCAGGGGACAGCACAAAAATAAAAGCATAGCCACCTTGTGCGGGGGGGGGGCAACACAAAATAAATGTATAGTCGCTCTATGTGGGGCAGAAGACAATACAAAATAAATGCATAGTCACCCAATGTAGGGCGGAGAGCAACAAAAAAAATAAATGTAAAATCAGCCTATGTAGCATGGGGGAGGAGGGCAACACAAAATAAATGCATAGTCATCCTATGCAGCATGGAGGGGTTAACAACAAATGAATGCATAGCCACCCTATGCTGGGCAGGGGGCAACAGAAAATAAATGCATAATCACCCTATGTGGGATGGGAGGGCAATACAAATGAAAGCACTTTCTCTCTATGCTGGGGGAAACAATAGAAATGCACACCCTATGCAAGGGTGGGAGAATAATACACAAGTACACCATATGCACACCATTGGGGGGGTACAGTAAGACACACATGCATAACCACCTGTTGGAAGAGAAAAACAACCAGTAACAGGCCAGCACAAACCCCTGTACATACATTCCATGGGGGGGGGGGTCAGAAAGTGATAACAACTAGTACAGGCACCAGATTGGGGGGAAGGGGCCAGAACAGTAAACAAAGCCCAATATTGATATCCCAATAGGTGAAATCTAAAAGTAAAACATGATCACTGTATGCTGGAGTGGCAGCACAAAATAAAAGCAGTCACCCTATGCATGTGGCAACACAAATGAAAAGCATAGTCACCTTACGCTGAGGGGTCAATACAAAAGAAAAGCACAGTTACCCTATGCTGGGGGCAACAACAAACAAAAGCATAGTCACCCTTTGTGGATGGCAACACAAATGGAATACAGAGTGCCTTATACTGGGAATGAAGAAACGAAACAATGAAGCATAACCAAATCATGGTGGTGTGTGCTTTGTATGAGAATGTGTTCCTCAACCACCCCCTAGCCAGATATGTGTCCATGGGAAGGACACAGCACCAGCAGGTATGGGCAAAGAGGAGCTAACCCCGTGTGTGCCTCCACTGTGCACAGAACCCTTGTGAATGTGGACATGTGGTGTACGTGGCTGGGGTGTCTGACCCCCCTACCCCGTCACATGGTGTTGTGCAAGGAGACTCCAGGAACAGATGATGGTCTGGTATCCTGGACATAGAGGATATCCGTGAGCCACTTATGCTTGGTGTACAGCCAACATGTGGTGACCCCACACGCTGGGGTGTGACCATACTTGCACACTGCTGTGGAGCCGACTGATGGTTGCTAGGGTTGCTTGTGCAACCTCCCTAAGGGTCGCACTTAGCTCCTGTCCAGATTGTAAAACCAGAGAACAGTCTTCAGTGATGGCACACATGACCACCCAGTACCTCTAGTCTGCACCATTCTCCTGGTCCTGGAGGTTGCTATGGATCTGGTGCAGCTGCACTGTGACAGCCTTCTGTACTGCCTCAGCCACTATCAGGTTGCCTCAGTCTGCCTCTGAGGGGTCCACTCCTGGTGCTGTTAGAGGCTGACTGTTGGTGCTAAGGCCTGCAGGCCACAGTTGCCTGCTGTGTGGCATGCCCAGGCTTTTGAACTGGTAGTGAGGCAAGAAGGTGATGAGGCCAGTAAGCCTACTGTGTCCAGCCCCTGCATCTATGCCTTGTGCAACAGGGGGTGGTGTGTGCACCTGTGCTTGGCTAGGACATGCTACACCTACAGCCTGTGCAGTGTCACTGCAGGTCCACTGCCCTGCCACCTGGACCCCAGCTGCCTGCTCTGCTGGCTGGTCCTGGGGCACAAAAACATGTCCCTAGACAGCATCTGTAGTAAGTGTCCTATCACTGCCCCCAGCTGTGTCCTCCTCATCTGCCAGCAAAACATCTGCCAGGGCAAAGTCACAAGTGTACATGAACAGGACCACAGTCTTCTTTCATGGCCCCACTGCTGCACCTCCTGAAGAAGGTACACTGTGTCACAGGTCAGGGGCTGCCCCTGACATCCTATGTAAGACATCCTCTGCGCTTGACCCAGCACATATAGACAAATGGATAACTATGTCCAATAAGTACCACACACAGGTGTAGTGTTACACAGTATGCTCCCAGAAAAGAACCTACATAAACAATGTCGACTGCAATACCTGTTACGCTCCTCATACCACACACCTCACCAGAGGCACACAAATGTGAGAGACAGACAGGGACAGAAGAGCAATGTGCAGCACACCCTACAGTGTAACCCATAAAGCAAAACCCAGTGCAAAACACCAGATGTGGCAATGTGTGTGCATGTCTCTGATACCTTGCATGCTCACTATGGCCTCACACCACATGGTGGACATCATCAGCTCCTCCACTATTGGTGAGTTCCCACCTGCCCCTTCTTCTTACAGTGCGGTGTAGCCAGAGAGTGTCTGCCCTTAGTGTGAACCCATAGTCCATTGACACTCTTCTTATTTTCCTCCACAGTCCATGCCATGCAACACTCAACACTGACAGCCTCCGTCAACTCCTATCATGCATGTTCCTGCACAGCTGCCAGGGACCTACTCCTGCGTCTTCTCTGGCCATGTATTCTTGGGCCAGGACTTCCAGCCTTGGCAAAGCTGGGCTTGCATCTACTTTCAGCTATTCTGTCTGTGCTACACTATCATGGGGAACACCAGTTTGTAACCAGTAGTGTATCCTAAAGGGTCATTCCTTCATACACTCCCTCCAATTGGCCCCCCTTCCTCCAGCTGGTTCTCCCTCCTTCCAAATGGTGCCTCCCTCCCTCCAACTAGGCACCCTCCTTCCAAATGGTGCTACTCCCTCCAACTGGGCTTCCTCCCTCCAAATGTTGTCCCTTCCTTCCTTCCAACTGGATCCACCCTCCAAAAGATGCACACCCTCCCTCCAGCTGCATTAGCCCCACTCTCTCCACCTGGCCCCCCTCCCAGTAACTGTGTTCTATCCCCCTCTTTCAACTTAATCTGTGTTCCTAGTCCAGATACCTCATTTAATTTCCAAACTGCTTTACTATACAAACAGAACACCAAATAACACAGGGGCTCACAAGAATTAAGTGTTTTCCTAGAGCAAATTTTCAGGCCATGCGCTGGGAGTTGGAGAGGTGAGATTGATGCACTGAGTTTAAAGACCTAAACCTTGAGAAAATGCGGCAGCAACTGTTGTTAAAGATAAACGGACTGAGATCTAGATATATACCTACTAGAAATAAATACAAGAACATCAGAAATAGGAAACCTTGGATCACAAATACCATTATGGGAATGTTAAAAAAGAGAAATTAAGCATATTTAGTAGCCAAACAGTCATGTAGAGAAACCAACTGCCTACAATACAAACAATTAGCCAGGGTGGTAAAATCAAGCATTAGAAAAGCAAAGGCTGATTACGAGGTGAAACTTGTCTTGAGAACTAAGGATAATTATAAGGCCTTCTATAAATATGTAAACACCATGAAGGGTAGTAAGGGGCAGGTGGGACCACTTGTGCATAAGACAGGTAACCTGGTGACAGAGGATATAGATATGGCCAATATGGTTAATGAGTTATTTCTGTTTTTAGTGATAAATCAGTATGCAGTTCTGCTAATTCTAGCTATGTGGAATCAGGCACCCAAGTTATAAAATTTGACGTCAAGGACATAAGAGATAGATTACAAAAAATTAAACCAAATAAATCACAGGGGCCTGATGGATTACACCCTAGAGTTCTATGGGAATTGGCAAATGAACTGGCTGGGCTTGTTACTTTGATATTCCAAAGATCCATTGACACAGGGGTAGTTGTATCTGCTTGTAACACCCATTTACAAGAAAGGATCTAGGAAGGACAGTAAGAACTATAAACCAGTGAGTTTTGCATCAGTGCTGGGAAAAATACTGGAGGGGATCATCAAAGAATACATGGAAAATTATTTAATAGAGTCTAACTTGGGGGATAAAACTCAACATGGGTTTACAGCAGGAAGATCTACTCAGATTAATCTGCTTACATTTTACAACAAAGTGAGTAGGGCATTGGACGAGGGAAAGACAGTGGACTTGTTTTTTTGGACTGGAGTAAGGCCTTTGATGCAGTCCCTCACGATCAGTTAGTGCAGGTCCTATATAACACAGGTATAAACAGTACTTTAGTAGCATGGATTAAATCATGGCTCTCTGATAGGAGACAATGTGTGGGCATAAGAGGTTATACATCTAACTGGAGTGCTGTTACTAGCGGGGTACCACAGGGATCAGTCCTGGGCCCATGTTTGTTTAAAATACATGCAGCGTCTGTGCGCATGGCGGAAGGATCATGGCTTATCAAATTTGTTGATGATATAAAAGTTGGAAGGGTCATTGAGAATGCAGCAGATGCAGCTCAATTTCAGGAAGCACTAATAAAAACTGAAAATTGTAATAATGAAAACAATTGGAACTGAGCATTGAGAAATGTGCAGTTATGCATTTGGGAAAAAATAATAAGTGTTTTGGATCTACAATGGCTGTTTAGGACCTTAGAGAAAGTAAGGAACAAAAAGATTTGGGAATACAGATAATCAGATTAGAGACTGGAAATCATTGCTATGTCTTAGCAAAAAGGGCAAACTCCATACTGGGGAATACAAGAAGGAATATAAAGAGCAGGGACAGAAATGTGATATTGCCCCTGTATCTGCCTCTGGTGAGGCCAGGTTTGGAATACTGTGCACAGTACTGGTCGCCCTATAATAGGTCAGCGGCTATGACTTTGGAGAGGGCTCAGCACAGGGTGACTAAAATGATTGATGCAGTAAACCATTTGAACTATGAAGAGCGTTTAGGTGAACTTGGGCTGTACACTTTGGAATATCGTCAGCTACATGGAGATCTATGCTTGGTGTAGAACGCTTTTAATGACCCAGAATTATGGGATTGTTTGGACTTGAAGATGAGATAAAATAGGTATAATACTAGGGCACATATACTTCAGCTGCAAGGCGAGACTGCAAACACTAAAAAAAAGGGCATCATGGTTTGGTCAGAGAGTTATCAACCTGTGGAATTCCTTGCCATGTATGGTGGTCGGTAGTGGGGCCATGGAGATTTAAAAAAAAACTAGATGAATATTGCACTGCAATGAAGATCAAGGGTTATCAAACTTACTGGCGAGCTGCTACGAGCATTTGCCTGCTTGGTTCATATGTACTTACGGTACTTTTGTTACACTGATACATATGTAATAGATGACAGATGTTCATATTTGTACAAATGGTGGACATTGCTCAGTGACCCACACTACTACAAATACTCAAGAGTTTTATTCACTCATTCATTCATTTATTTACTGTATGTATTTATTTATTTTGTTTAGGATTAATACCTTTGAGTCAGAGACTCATTTTCAAAGGTTCCAAGTCAAGGACAGAAACAATACATTACAATTCAAAAACAGTACGGTACAGAATACAATCATACAATACAGAATACAGAGATCATATGGTAAGTGTCATGCAAATCAAAACAGTGCCACATGAGGTTCAAGACTTGTATGTGAGGAACAATTTTACATAAATAAGTGCATTTTGTTATTGGTAACAGGGAAGGGCTAGCCATAGAAGAGAATAATAAGTCAGCAATATTGCGAGCGTATGGCACAGCGATGAAGATGGGGGATGGTAAAGCATCATGTGGTATTGTAGAGGAGAGGGGACGTGAGAAAGGAGAGGAATGGATGGGTAGGGTAGGGAAGAGGGAGGAAAGTCACAGTACAAGAGGAGAGATATGGGTGGGAGAGTTGAAGAAGAGAAAAGCGAGGTACAATCATGGGGCTCAGACGGTTATTTGTGCACACAGTTGCAGGTTGAGGCACTCTTTAGATGGGACCGAAGCCTTCTTTTGAAGTGACTCAGTTTTGTGCCTCTGGCCAGCATATCAGGTAGTTCATTGTACCATTTAGGGCCCCTAAAGTAAGGAATCTCTGGATCAATGACGTGCGCTTGAATGGGACTTGGAGTCCACCTCTAGACACGCTTCTGGTTTGTTTAGTTTGCATCGCTTTCTTGAACAGACTGCATAGGGAGTCAGGCATAAGGCCTAGTTGTGCTTTTTATACAATCAGGTAGGTTTGGTACTGAGCTCTTAAGTGCAGTGGAAGCCAGCCAGTCTTCGAGTAGAAGACACAGGTGTGAGTCCAGCAGTCGGCCCTTAGTGCCAGACGACAAGCCCTGTTAACAAGGGTTTTTATCTTGTTTAGGGCAGTGTCTGACCCTGCTATGTGTATTGGTAATCCATAATCAATGGATGACAATACAGTGCTGCCTATGGCAATTTTGAGGGCAGCCGGTGTTATTAAGCATTTGTTTCTATACAGGATGCCAGTTTCATGTTTGTAGTTTTGGCAATATGATCAATGTGTTGAGAGAAACGTACGGTGTTGTCGAGGTAGATGCCCAGGTATTTAAAAGAGTAGACTTCTACAAGTGTGTCTTCTTTTTGGTTCTGTATATGAAGTGGGCAGAAAGAGTACACTGATATTGTAACAAATAGGCACATAGCATGTGACAGGTACTGAACAGACCTACACATGTGTATGGTGAGTATGCCTGTGTATCCCTATGGATGTACTGGAATTACACCTTGCAGAATGCTCTGCAGTTTGTGTAATGTGACAATACTAACTATACTTACACCTGATGTTTACCTACCTGACTCCAGTGCAGTATCCTTAGTGCCCTCTAGATGTTGGTGGCACAGTGCTGGCCCTTTTATTTGTGTTGGGTTAATGATGTGCAAATTGCACATTTAATGAGCTCTCATGAGATGCTGATGTAGCGTTAGCATGTTGACAGTAATTAGTGTATTAACATACTATCACTCAATATGGTGCATAGTGCAGAGTTTGTTAAGCCAATAGCACTGTGCTATTTACACGTCCTCGCTACAAATGTTTCTTTGTAACAAGGCATAAGTAAGGAAAAATATCTGTATAGTAAAATGCTCTGGTTGTGTCTGTATGATAAATTGGTATTTTTACAGAATAGCTTTGTTATGCATTTTTTAAGTATATCTGTGTTAAGTTTTTCTTGTTTCTTTTTATTAGACAAATGGTTACTGTATTTTTTGCAGGATTTGTAATCTTTTTTATGGTAAACTTTTTTATGTATGTTCCTTTTTGGCATATTGTATTTAATTTCAATTTTCAGGTGTGTTGCAATATTTCATTTAAATAAACTAAATTAGATGTCCCACCAGTCTAACACAGTGTGCTGCATGTTGTGTCATAATAGAACAGTGAGCACAGTGTTATGCTTGCTGCTCTTTTATGACAAGCAAGCACAGTGTTGTGACACTGGGGTTGTCTGCACTGAGCATGCAGAGTACTGTGCAGTGTGCAGGTGCATGCACAGCTAGTGTACAACACATGCCCACATTGGTCACATGTACCATCCATGTTCAGTCACAGCTCACAGCAGCAATGTCCCTACATTGTGGTACAATGTAACTTTCTGCACAGGGCTAATGACAGCGGATACACTGTACCACTGCACAAACATGCTGGAGGGCTATCAGTCCTTTTAACACTCCCCAACAGCATAGAACCACAGTTAGGGAACCATGATGTCTGGAGCAAGTAGTAGATACAGTGGCAAGCAGTATCTGCACGGGTTCACAGAGGAGATGATGATGATGATGCATCTTGTGGCCCGAACCACCAGGGAGGCCTTTCTGCTTGTCCCCTCTGCTGTTGTTAGCCTCAGCCCCATATACACTGAGGAGTGGGAGTCAGTGGGCTGGAGGGTCACCAGTCTGACTGGAGTTACCCACACCAATGTTCAACAGCACCACCATTGGGATGGCCTGTGCCAGAAGGAGGAGTCGTGCCTAACATAGCTCATGGAGATGGTGGTGAGTAGAGAGGTTACTTGTGAAGGTATGTAACAGTATAGCAGATGCTTCATATTACTGGCCATCCAAGAGGGTGTGTGCATGATATGGTGTGCACTAAGTGTGTGCTGTGTGTACTGCATTGCATGTACCTATAACAGGTACAACCATAATGGCATCTGTGCATATGTCTGCACAGCCTGCATGCATGTGTATGGTCTGACATGGGAGTGTGGTCCTTCTGAGGACTGAGAGCCACCATATCATGGCATGACAGCCACATGTACAGCCAGTGTCATGAAATGGGAAATGATGCCTGTATCTCTGGTGTTTGCACAGGTGAAGGGCTCCATGATATGCCTGTGGCACACAGAGGAGTGCACATGTGAACATCATGCTGCACTGTCTCCCATAACAGTGCCCTGTATAGCACATGTATGCGCATTTTGAGTTGCACATGTCCAGCTAGGCACTTCAGTGCACAAAGAAACCCCCACACATGCATATGCTGTTTGTACTCTGTGAAGCACTCACTGTGTGCTGCTGTACCCCTTCTGGCTATTGGAGTGCCAGCATTTGTGCACCAGCAGAATCAGGGTGCCAATATCAGGATTCGCACCCTCTCCCTGAGGTCCACCCCCCCTCAGAGTTAGAATCTATAGAAAGGAGGAGGTGGGGGTGTAACAGAGGTCAGCGAAATCACGACTTCACACCCTGATGGCCGGGCACACTAATGCCGGCACTCTCAGTGGGTGAAACCACATGTGTGTGCGCCACCATTGGTGCCACACATACACAGGCCATATGGCACACACACTTGCTGCAATACTCTGTTGTGCTGTAGCCAGTCCCACATGATGGGTGACATGTGCTGAATGGCATCATCACAGATGTCTTCACAGTGGAGAGGTTGGGCCATTATGCATTTAACACACAATGGAAGGAGTGTACACAAGTCCATTTATGTGTAACCCCTAGGCAGTACTATTCTAAGGGCTACTACCCCTGCCTGTATGGCAATACACAGGTTGAGGGGCCTAAGTTTTGTGACTGGGTGCCTTCACCCAGAGGAATGGTATTGGGGTAGCTTAACTGCTCTGGTATAGCCCTCTTGGTTGCTAATACCACCCACCAACCCTTCTAGTGGCCTAAGAAATAACACAATGGTACATTCACAATCAGTAGACAGTAATAACAATGTGCTCACACCCCTTTCACTTACCACCAGAGCTGAATCTGCGGCAGCTGCCCAAAAGACCCTCTGGAAAATAAGATCAGCAATGCAGCAATGCAATATTACCACTGTAACCCAACTAATAATATGCACACTAGCCAGGTTAAATGTGAAAAAAGACAATCAGATTTATTTAGGAACAGTGAACAAGGGAGGGATGTGAATCTAGTAGAATGCAATCTGATTTAAATCAGGATTGTTCAGCATGCACTGTGAGTCCCAGTTAGACAGTTCAACATCCCTGGGTACCCAGTATGTCATGCAGGCTAGCCTGAAGCATTGCCCAGGTGTGGCCATCATTGCAGCTGTTGTTGGTGCCCTTAAGGAAGGAAAACAGTTAAACGTGCACACAACCCAGTTATTTGTAATCCAAGCAGAATGGCTCAGTCTGTTGCAATAACCCAATGAAAGAAACAATTAGTTGGTACCACAATGATTTTTTCTTTTGTTTCAGGGAGTTACCCTGATTTGAACTCATGCTACCAGAACCTGGATGCTGGACAGGCGAAATGTAGACCTCCTGGTGATGATCTGGAAGGCCAGGGGAAGCAGGGCCGACACGGTTCAACTCCAGGTGGGCACTACCTGCTCGATGGTGTTGGGCAGAGGGCCAAATCCCCAGGCCAGTCTTTCACCGAGAAGGTCTCTGATGCATGAGTAGTGGCCTAGACCAAGATGGCAGGGCCCAGGCTGGATGAACAGTTCTGCAAAAGTTTGTGATCTTCTGCTGGTGAAGCCTCCAGCTGGTGTAACAGATTTGACCATTGGGAACCAAATCATGACCCACGAAACACATTCAGCAAATTTAAATCACTAACTTCTTTGAGCAGCAGTTCAGATACAGTCTGGTTGCAAATTGACAGCTTCACTGCACAAACCTTTCAATCTGAGACAAATTCTGTCACAAGCTGGGCCATTCACTTCTGAAGCAAGCCTTCGGTTGAAATTTCAAATGGCAATAACACACTTCTTTCTTCTGCCACAGTTCCAAGGCTGGAAATTGGACAGATCCAACCTCTGCAATAGGCAGTTCCATGGCAGAAGAACGTGACAGGAAGCTCAGCAAAGTCTCTTCCTGATGATTCCCCTACCCTCCTTCTGGGAGCAGCTGTTCGAAAGCTCGAGCTGTTCACACTTCCACTTTCAACTCTAACTGAACCACTGCTTCAGGCAGTTCTGGGTATTTCCCTTGTAATCAAAAAGGTTTGGTTGGCTGAAGGAACTGTCAGTCATAGTAAGGGTTTCCCCACCAGGTCCATTTAGGCGCCAACACTCAAAACTACAAAAAAATACAGAATTCCTTCCCACAAGAACCCTGGGGACAGGCTCCATTTTAAGCCCCCAGCAGTTCAATTGGTCCAAATACGGAAGTATAGTGCAGTGGTTTAAGGCTCTGAGCTGCAAATCTGGAGACCTGGGTTTGAATCCCACAGCCACCACTTGCATACTGTGTATCCCTGAGCAAGTCACTTAACTTCCCTGTGCTCCCAGGTTGCACCTGTAAACAAGCTTTCAGCTTAGTGTGTCTCACCTGGTTAAACAATTGGGGGGGGAGTCCAGTATCTAACATGGTGGCTTCCATTCAAATGTTCGAGCTGAAATAGAAGCAGGTTAGACAAACTTATATATCTTTACTATAACAGCAAAAAAGCAAATGACAATCATAGTTCATAAGAGAGCTCCCTCTGTGCAAACAGTGACTGCAGAATGGAGCAAAATAATACACTGTCAGGCTGGTCACAAGCCCTGAATCACTCGAACACAGCCCAGACTAATTTCTAAACATAGATTAGCTATGCTCTTAAAGAGACAGGCGCAGAGGCTCACTAGGGCACTCTCACACACACAAATAGAACTACTGAAGACATGACACCAGCCTGACAGTGGGCAATAGGGAGCCCAAGAAGACATGATAGTAAACCCTAATTTGTAGGGGGGGGGTTACACTCTTCACTGCCTGGAAAAACTTGGCATCTGCATCAAGTCTACACATACTATAAGGTTCTATAGAAAATACTATATGTGAAATATATGCATGTTTCATGGTATACCATAACACAAAAGCTGATGCATCAGTAAAAAGAAGCTGGTTATAATAACAGTATAGCTATACTCTTCCATTTGCAATGACATTTCCATAGTAACACATTTTCATGCATTTTTATAAACATGTTAGTAGATTCAAACAGTTAAACACATTACTCTTACAATTCTAGTGTGTATTACCTCCTGCATACTAACCCACATGGCTTGGTAATAGTAAATGGAGTCCACTCTGAAGAAAGGGGGGTTACTAGTGGGGTGCCGCAGGGTTCAGTATTAGGACCAGTCCTCTTCGATGTCTTTGTAGGCGACATTACAGAGGGACTGGAAGGAAAAGTATGTCTCTTTGCAGATGACACAAAGATCTGCAACAGAGTTGATGCACAAGGTGGGGTGGAAAGGATGAGAAGGGACTTGGCAAGGTTAGAGGAATGGTCAAATGTATGGCAGCTTAGATTTAATGCTAAGAAGTGCAAGGTATTGCACCTGGGAAACAAAAACCCAGGGGAAGAGTACACAATGGGGGGTGAGATACTAACAACAACAAAAATGGAAAGGGGCCTGGAGGAAGTCATATCAGATGACTTAAAGGTGGGAAAGCAATGTGAGAGGGCACTAAGGAGGGCTGAGGAGATACTGGGATGCATAGGGAGAAGCGTCACCAGTAGAAAACAGGAAGTTGTGAACCCTCTGTACAGACAGTTGGTGAGACCCCATCTGGAGTACTGTGTGCAGTTCTGGAGACCCAATCTCCGCAAGGACATAGACAAGATGGAAGCTGTCCAGAGGAGGGCAACTAAAATGGTGCAGGGTCTGCACCAGAAGACATATGAAGAGAGACTAAAGGAGCTTAATATATAGCCTCGAGGAAAGGAGGAGAGGGAACATGATAGAAACTTTCAAGTACCTCAAGGGAATCAACAAAGTCCAAGAGGGTAGCATCTTTCAAAAAGGTGTGCAAGAACAAGCGGCACAATTTGAAGATGAGGGGCAGCTCAGAGGTAATGTAAGGAAATATTTTTCACAGAGAGGGTTGTGGATGCATGGAATGGCCTTCCAGAGGAGGTTGTGGAGTCAAAAACAGTGGTTGAATTCAAGCATGCATGAGACAGCCATAAGGCAATTCTAGGGGGTTGGAGTAGAAAGAAGTAGGCTGCTGGTTAACTAGGATCTGCAGCTTATCCATTAGGTGGGGAAATGGGCAGACTGGGTGGGTCAAGCGGTCCTTATCTGCCATCAAATTCTATGTTTCTATGTTGGGGCCTATCCCTATCATCTACACTAGGGCTGCAATGGGCAGGGGTATCAGTACATTGATTGGAGGGTTTTACTATTAGCTTAGATGTGGCAGAATAACCCAATTTTGGAAGAGAGCTTTCAGAAATATACACCCCTTTGTGAACTACATGTAATGGGAGGTCTACAGGCCTTCCTGGCGAGTCATAACTAAAACGCACTACAGGTTTTGTGGCTCTTCCAGACTTTCTAGGAAGGGCAGGCACAGGCTCGGTTCTTTCAACAGTTGCATTTGGGTTACTCATTCCTGGCTTGTTGATTGCCAGTAAGTCTGCTTCTGAAGAAAGAGGTACCTCTGCACAGGTTGTCTGCTCTGTACTGGAAGCACTTTCAGCTTCTGGCTTTGTTAGTTCTGATTCAACAATATTACTTTCATTACTTGGTTCTGTAATTCCAGGTTCATCTTCAGAGGAAATTCCATGGAATTTAAATATTGCAACACATTACTGATGCTTTCAGAATCATTAACTTTGTCAACATCATTTTCCATAACATTGTCAGATTCATTGTTTGCAAACAGTTCTGTACTTTCTGGTATGTCACCAGTGATGCTTTCTGTTTCTGGTTCTCTTTCTTGGAGCTCAGCTAGTTCTACCAAACACAAAGAGTCAGCTACATCAGAAGTCACACTTTGCACTCAATTTCAGGGGGCACAGGGGCTGTAGAGAAGGCTGATGGGTTAGACAGTCCTGAGGATCCAGCTTCATCTCCAAAATTGTACATGGGGTTACCCTGAAACAACTGATTCAATTCACAAGATGGGTAATAGGAAGCTTCGTATTCACTGTCATCAGACTCTGATTGGCAAGCAATCTCATTTAGGGTGTGACTGACAGAGGGCCTTGAATCCTTAACAACTTTAGAGGGGGTTAACTGTTTCTTTTTAGCTGCAGCTCTGGTTATAGGCCTGGGAGGGGTAGTGTCTTGGAGTGCAGAATCGATGACAATTTGGCCAATTGGCAGCAAATGATTTTTGTGCATTGTCTTGACAGCTCATGGGTCTTTTTTTGGACGCACTGTATAGACTGGCAGATCCTCCAGTCTGCTGACAACAATGTAGGGGGTGTGATGCCACCTATCGGCAATTTGTGTTTTCCATGCAGTCTCAAATCTCGTAACAAAACTCTGTCTCCAGGGTGCAGTTCTTTGGCCTTGACATGTCTTTCGTGCCTCTCTCTCTTTGTTAGCTAAGTTCCTTTTTGCCACCATGGTGTGTGCCAATTGGTAGGCATGGTTTAACTGGGCTTTTAGCTTTTGAACATACTGAAGGTAATTCTCTGCTTTGACTCTATCAGGGGACACTCCAAAGCAGATGTCTGCTGGCAACCGGGCTTCTCGACCAAACATTAGGCAGTAGGGAGAGAACCTAGTGGCGTCACTTTTAGTGCAGTTATACGCATGGACTAAGGTGCTTATCTGTTGGTTCCATTTGGACTTGTCCCAGGAATGAAGTGTGCCCAGCATGTCTAATAGTGTCTAATTGAACCTTTTGGGCAGTGGATCCCCTTGGGGGGTGATATGGGGTGGTTCTGGACTTTTGTACTCCCCAGAGTGAGAGCATTTCCTTGACCACATGTCTTTCAAAGTCTCTCCCTTGATCAGAGTGAATTCTCTGGGGGGCCACCATAATGGACAAAGAACTTTTCAATCAGAACCTTTGCCACTGTGGATGCTTTCTGGTCTCTGATTGGATATACCTGGGCATAAAGAGTAAAATGATCAGTCACCACTAGCACATTGCACATATTCTTTTGCTCTGATTCAAGAAACAAGAAGTCAATACACGTGAGCTCTATGGGGGGCACTGGTAGAGATATTAACTAAGGGTGCAGTCCTCTGGGGCTGAGCTTTCCTCTGGAAACAATGACTGTAAGTTCTGATGTGAGTCTCAATGTCAGCCCCCATTTTTGGCCAGTAGAATCGAGCATGGGCCAAGTCGGTAGTTCGGTCACAGCCTAAGTGTCCCATCTGGTCATGAAGGGCACATAGAACCACACATTTGAAAACTGTAGATAGCACTAGTTGTTGCTTAATAACTTGACCATGTCAATTAAGAGTTTCTCTTTAAAGCAGTTTGTTGCACAATGTTAACCTGGGTCCCTCTCTAAACAGCAGGGCAGTTCGGGGATCAGAAGAATGTAGTTTAGACACACTTTTTCCATCATGAATAGCATCCAACACAGGCTTAATCATGGGGTATTGGGCCTGAGCCCACTGTATTTTGTCAGGGGTAAGTTGGGGCAATGCACTGAGATCTAAGGCCGCAAGATGGCAGTAGGCTGCAGGAACACAAGTGTCAGGAGGGCCCAAGCAGTCCACCAAGCAGTCAACTGTTTCAGGAGAGGGGTGCTCATCTTTATCAAATTTCTGACAAAGGACTTTGACAGACTGTTCAGACATTCTCACCCACTTTGCCTTAGAGTCAGGTCTTCTGGAGAGGGTGTCAGCATCAATGTGATTCAAGCCCAGCCGATACTCTACTGAATAATCGTAAGTGGCAAGTGCAAATAACCAGCGATGTCCAGTGGCATCGAACTTAGCTGAAGTCTGGACATAGGTAAGGGGACTGTTGTGAGTTCTCACTAGAATCTTTGCACCATAAAGATATTCATGGAATTGGTCTACCACAGCCCACTTTAATGCAAGAAATTCAAGTCTGTGTACAACGTAGTTCTTTTCAGACGGTGTTAGGCTCCGACTAGCAAACAGCACTGGGCATAAGCCTTCCTCATATTCTTGATATAGAACAGCACCAAGTTCTTTCAAGCTGGTGTCAGTGTGCAACACATAGGGTTTGGCGGGGTCTGTATATGTAAGCACAGGTGCATGGGTGAGTTGGTGAATAATATCATAGAAGGCCGCCTCATATTCAGGGGTCCACCTGGTTCCAAAAGGTTCAATTGTCCAAAAGTAGACCTTGTCCTCCCCTTTAACTGCACTTCTCTTATATTTTTTGTTTGCAGGTGGGTAAGCTTGAGTTAAGTTGAGCAAAGGGCACATGACTTTGGTGTAATCTTTATGAACTGGCAATAATAGCCACAAAACCCCAAGAATCTTTGCAGTTCTTTAAGATTGTTAGGCTAGGGCCAGGTGGTTAGAGACTCCACTTTGCTTGGCTCAGTTTGGATCCCATCAGACGATACTCTATGACCAACATATTTCACTGATTTCTGAAAAAAACCGGCCCTTACCTATTGATAATTTTAACCCACCTGCTAATGCCCTCAGTGGTGAGCTACCAACCACAGCATTGCCACTGATCGTGTGTGATACCTTCCTGTCAGTATTTCAACCCAAAGTCTTGTTTCCAGACTGCCCTAAATTGTTTCATCACTTGTTTTACTGTATCACACCAGCATTTAATAGAATAACTAGCCACTGTTTTTCCTCAAAACAGTTAGCTAACTAAGCTACATCGTTGTATATGCCACCAGATTGGAACACTGCCTTCTCTATACCCTTCCTGCCTCATGTTACAATCGCATGTACTATCACTGTATATAATATCTTGTACTACACCATACTTTGGAAACCTGTAATTGCAACTGAAAAATTCTATGTCTGTCTATGTTCTGTTTTACTTAATTGTACCTAATTGTTCTTACTTAAGACATGGAGCTTTTGGAAATGAGTCTTTGACTCAAAGGGTTGTAATTCCAATTTCTTCAATAAATAAATAAATAAATAAAATCCTCCAGTCGGTCTAGAACCTTAAACATACAGGCTTCATGTTCCTCAAGGGTCCAGCCAAACACAATGACGTCATCCAGATACACAAGGCATTTGAATAAGTTCATGTCTTCCACAGCTCGCTCCATCAGCCACTGAAACATGGTGGGTGCTCCTGAAATACCCTGTGGCATGCGCAAAAACTCAGAAAAACCCAAAGGACAAATGAAGACTGTTTTTTTCTGTCTTCTGGGGCCATCGGGATTTGATAATACCTGCTCCGAAGATCCAGCACAGAGAACCACTGGCTTCCATTGAGGCAGTCGAGAGCATTTTGTATGCGGGGCATGGTGTATTAGTCAGGGATAGTTCTTTGATTCAACCTCCAGTAGTCCACACACATCCTCACTGATCCATTTTTCTTCTGGACCACCACAATCAATCAATCAATCAAAGTCTTTATTTTTCCAGGTGGTCACTGTTGAGCAATGCTCATTTGCAAGATGGACCTGGTTAGAACATGTATACATGGTTAAATCATTCCACACAGTGATAGTACATTCACAAAATGGGCAGAGCCCTGAGATAATATTACATATGAGTAAGAACATACAGATAATACAGTCATAGATAATACAATACAAGGGTTCATGTGGGTGAAGGATAGCATCAGCATAGCACAAATACAAGGTACAATGCACATATACGTGCTGAGCAAAGACTGCAGCTGCAGGCTAGGTAAGAAATAAGATAACACAGAGAGGGAAGGAGAGGATTTAAGGGGAGTAAGAAGGGGGTATGTTATTCTGGCAGGGTGGCAGGACGCAAGTGGTAGAGGTGGGAACATTGAAAAGGTATCTCAAACCAGAGTGTTGGGGGAGCTCCATCCAAAAAGGGAGACTTTGGGGGATTATACTGAAATGTCAAGAGAGCAGGGAAGATATTACAGGAAACTGGGGAAAAGCAAGACAGTGGAGGGAGCTACGAGTGGGTTCAAGCCAGAGGGCGGACCAAGGTGGATTTGGATGCCGGTACTGGGCGAGTGAAGCAGTTGCAAACTTCTGTGATTGTGCAGGAGTATAATGCCTTGAAGGTGGGTAAGGAGATAATGGCACTCAGTTTAAGGGTTCTTTGTAGGTTATTCCATATGGTGGGTAGCATAAAGTTAATTGCCGCTCTGCCGAGGCGAGATTTTGCTTTGGGTATTTTGAGAGAGATGTATGAATGGCTTCTAAGCTTGTATTTTCCTATTGCGCTTAAAGGTAGGCAGCCAGAGATGTAGGGGGGTAGTTTTTTGCCAGAGCACGGTAGGTCCAGAGTGCAGCATTTTTGTGGCACCTAAGTTTAAGGGAGGTCCACCCCACAGCAGCATACAGCGCACAGTGGTGAGTAGCAGTGGATAGACCTGTGATGAACCCCAAGGCTCGGTGGTACAGCATGTCCAGTTTTGCTAAATGAGAGCTGGGGCACTGGCTGTACAGGAAATCAGCATAATCGACCAGTGATAAGAAGGTGGATTGGACCAGTCGTATCTTGGCATCTATGGTAAGGAATTGGTTGATTCTGAAGAAGAGTCCAAGCCTTTGTCAGAGTTTTTTTAGCAAGTCCTCGATATGTTCAGTGAAGGAGAGTCTGTTGTCAATCCATACTCCCAGATAGTTGAACTTTGTGACGAATTCCAGCTTTTCTCCTAGGATTGTGGTTATTTTGGGAATAGACCCACAGGCTGCCAGGTTGGTTACATGAGCGAGCAGAGTGAAGAGCATCACTTTTGGTTTTTAGCATTCAGGAGTAGCTTTTTGTGAATTAGTTGGCTTTGCAGGAGGTTGAATTCGGCTTGGAGATCGTTGCAGGCAGCATCAGGTGTAGGCCTACTAACACAGAGAATGGTATCATCTGCGAAAAAGTGGATGTTGGCATTTTTTATGCAATTGTCGATATTATTAATGTAGATTGAAAATAAGACAGGGCCTAGAATAGATCCCTGCGGTACCCCTCTTAGAAGGGGCTTGAGAGGGGACAGTTCACCTTCCGCTTTGACTTGCTGAAGTCGTCCTGAGAGGTAGTCAGTGACCCAGTGCAATGAGGAGTCCACTACAATGGTTTGTAAGGAGGACAGGAGGAGGCTGTGGTCAACTGTGTCAAAGGCCTTGCTTAGGTCCAGAAAGACCGCACAGGTGAAGTTTCTGGAGTCAAGGGCTCTCAGCCAATCATCAGTTACTTTAGTCAGAGCAGAGATGGTGCTGTTTTGGGCTCTGAATCCCGACTGCATAGGATTTAATAAATTTGTTGTCTAGAGGTAGAACCTTAATTGTACATTCACAATTTTCTCAAGGAGTTTTGATAACACTGGGAGGAAGGAAATGGGCCTATAATTATTCAGGTCGCATGGGTCACCTGATTTGAAGAGAGGGATGACATGAGCAGTCTTCCAAACAGGTGGCAGGATACCCTGGGACAAGGATAAATTGAATAGGTGGGTGATGGGAACAGCTAGGACATGGTAGGCGATTTTAAGAACGTACGGGGTCTAGTGAGTCAGCGCCTGCACTTTTTCTGGTGTCCAGTTGAAGTAATAGATCTTCAACCTCTTTTATGGAAGCGGGTTGAAGTGTAAATAGAGAAGAGGTAGCTGGGGGTGTTGAAGGGAAGTTGTCTGTCAGGGAGAGTATTTTACATGCTGGAGAGTTGTCAAATGCCAGGCCTGCGGTTGTGAAGTGGTTATTGAAAGAGTCTAGGATCTCCATCCTTTTGTTGATTGTAGTATTGCCAGAGATGATCTTGCTTGGAAGGGAATTACCTGAGGAGTGGCCCAACAGATCCTTGATAGTGCTCCAGAACTTGGACGGGCTGTTGGAGGCAGAGTCATGTTCTGAGCGGAAGAAAGAAGCCTTGGCTTCTTTAATTGATTTAGTGCATAGGTTTCATGTCTTTCTGAACAGATTCCAGTCATTGGGCGTGTTCAGTTTACCTGCCTTTTTCCAAAGCTTATCCCTTTCGAAGAGCAATGACCTGATCTCAGGGGAGAACCATTTGCAGGATTTATTCTTGGCTCGGACTTTAGTGAGGGGAGCATACTTGTTGAGAGCCCCTGACAGTATGCCATGGAAGATGTAGTGACTGTTTTGGCTAAATAAAACTCCTGCTGGTGCATAGAGAGCTTCAGTTCATTAAGATTGGCGGCTAGATCAAAGTTGCGTCTGGATCTCTTCAGGGAAAATTTTGATGTAATCGTCAGTTTGTTGGTTGATCTTACTCCTGCAATAAAGCAGTGGTTGCTGACATCTGAGAAAAAGGTGCCAGCATGGGAGAAAAGGTGGACTTTGCTCACTAAGAGCACATCCAGTGTATTGCTTTTATTAGGGTTTTTTGTGTTAGGGCACATTGGGTCAGTAATAAGCTGAGTCAACCCATGAACGTCACAGAAGGATACAAGGGGAGCAGATACATTGGACAGCCAGTCAAGATTAAAGTCACCAAGGATAATGGTTTCAAGCGAGCCTTGTCCCAGGATGTCACTTAGATGGGATAGAAGCTGTAAGCCAGCAGATGGGGGCCTGTAACATCCTATCAGCTGAAGAACACTTGTCTGGGAGATTTCCACTTTGAGGGTTAGGCATTTGTATTCATTGGCAACAGAAGATGAGGCATTGCAGGAGACAGTGAATTTATCTTTGACATATATGGCCATCCCACCTCCTCTAGTTTGCCTATCTACTCTGAACAAAGCATAGCTGGGGATATTTGTTTCCACATCAGAGGTTGCAGATCTAAGCCATGATTCAGAGATCACTAGTACATCGGGGGAGATGTGAGACACCCAAGCTTGGATCAGGGTGAGTTTTTTTAGAAAGCTGCATAGGTTGATGTGCAAGAAGCTCATGCCTTTTAGCAAGGCTAGGTCTGAAGGTGAAGAGATTGGTGCAGGTGGGCCAGGATTAAGCTCTACATTACCTGAGCACAGTAAGAGGAGGAGAAGTATTTTCCTTAGTGCGGCAGAGGAGAGTTTGAGATTCCTGGTCTTATCCCATTTGTCATACTTGGTGACTTCAGGGAGTAGGTTGTTACGATTGTAAATGACGCCGCCTGTGATTGTGGCTACTAGTACTCTGGTTGCGAGGTACCTAGGAGAATAGGTAGGCTGAGTAGTGGGAAACGTACCTTGCAGCCAAGGTACCAGGTATGTACTGCTTGAGCGAGTTAGCCAAAGGTAGGAGTGCATTCGAATAGCCATGAACTCGCAGGGCCATGTTGGCGAAATAGTACCAGTTATCGTAAGGCACATGAAAGGATTATATTCCATGCATGGTATCGGCCCATTTGGCAGGTGAAGACCAGCCAGTACTCCAAATAGGAGAGGCAATAAGCAAGGTCATATGAGTCCCCACATGATGAAGCTTGGTGGTAAGGTATGGAACTCGGATAGCTTGGAAATCCGCTCAGCCAGGGCTGCTTCCTACAGCTGCTGGGTCAGGGAGACAGAGCCTGAAGTCAGGTCGAGATGAGCCTAGCAGGGTCTTCTAGCCTAGTGTAACACAGCCCTATAGAATTAGGCACTGGAGCTGTGCAGGCCAATAGAGGTCACGGAAGAATACAAATGGATGAGCACAGATCCAGGGGGGCATCGCCAGGGAAGGGGCAGGAAGCAAGCGTATTTAATAAGAATAAGTGGTGAGGGTGGGGGGGTCAGGCATAAAAGTTGCAGCAGTTGATGTACCTTTTGGATCTGAGAGTCCGGGGCTATGGTCTTGAGCGGCAGCTAAGGTGGCGCCGGCCGCCCTCTGGACAGGAGTCCCGCAGCTTCGATGCAGGGATCCAGAGAGAGTGATCCTCGGCAGAGAGAGAGAGAGAGAGGAGAGCAGGAGTTAATATCAGGCTGCGGACAAAAGGGCAGACAGAACAGCAGGGGGTCCAATTTAGAGCACAAAGGGGATGAGTATTCCTTTGGTCCCCAAAAGTCTAGGGCCAGTGCAAAAGAGCAGAGGAGAGCTGTAATTCACAATTCACACTGGCTTAACACTTTACTATAAGTCAAAATGTGCAATTGGCAAGCATAAACAGCATTAAAACATATTTTTACTGGGTAATTATAGTCTGAAGAGATTTTTCAGGGCAAGAGTTGGCTATCACCAGGATATCTGGGGCGCAGCCTGCAAGGTGTTGGCGTTCCGATTGGTGCGGCAGTTGCTGTACCTTTGGAGCCGACAGTCCGGGGCTATGGTCTCAGCGTAGCTGAGGCGGGCGCCAGCCGCCCGCTGGCTGGGAGTCCCGTGGCTTCAATGCAGGGAGCCAGAGAGAGTGATCCTAGGTTTTTGGAGCTGAGAGTCCGGGGCTATGGTCTCGAGTGGCGACTGAGGTGGCGCCGGCTGCCCGCTGGCCAGGAGACCCACGGCTTTGATGCAGGGAGCCAGAGAGAGTGATCCTCGGCTGTCAGGGAGATGTACAGACTTCAAGACTCTTGGATGATTCCCACTGCCAGCATTTCCTGGAGGTGTCATCAAACATCATCAATGTCGGCGGGCACAAGGCGACGGGATCTTTCTTGGAAAGGACTCTCATCATGAAGTCTAACGTGATATTCAGCCCCCATGACGCATCCCACATACCACTTCTTCAATGAATGCACTCTGCTTCTGTGAGCAGTTTCTGTCTGATTTTAGCTTTCCATTCTTCAGGAAGGGAGGACTCTCTAAAGTCTATCTGCACAATATACAGTAGCCAGAGTACATCCTTGATTTACTCGAATATCCCGGTCAGTCAGGTTTTGGAATTGCACCACTACCCGCCGAATGTAGGCATGGGCCTGGGCCGGTAGAATGCTAGGCTTAACTAGTAGTCCCTCAAGCAGATTCCCCTCTTCTGGGGCATCCAGCATAAGAATCTTGTTTTTGACATCTTTTTTAATGCACACCTCGCCACTAATGGTACACAGAGCATTTGGAGGCAATACAAATGACTCCGGATCTTTTTTCCATACTACCCCACTGGTTCATCTTTCTCAATCTCTTTGGCTTGCATCTATAACTCATAGGCTCAGTGCACCGTGGCCGGAATGGATAAGGCCTCTCCAGTCCACTTGGCTTGTTTCTCTTGACAGAGCTGGGCTAGCCAGCCAAACATATGGGCGTTGGTGCCAATCAGCAGTGGGATACCATCATACATTCCAGTTGGCGGACACACTAGGGCCAAGGTCTCCTCTTGTTCATCCACGCCAGCAATGGCAGTAGGGAAAGATAACCAAATTGTGTTAGGGAGAAAAGCAAGATTAAAAGAAGGAAGAAACCACTTTGGTTCTCAAAAACAGTAGCAGAAAAGGTCAGAGCCAAAAGGTTGGCCTTCAGGAAATATAAGGGAACACAGCAGGACAAAGACAGGGAGGCATACCAAACTTCCCCAAGGGAAGCAGGGAAGGCACTAAGGCAGGCAAAGGCCCAAACTGAGGAAACACTAGCACGAACAGTAAAAGAAGGGGACAAGACTTTCTATAGATACATTGGTGAAAGGAGAAAGTCCAGAGGGGGTATTGCTAAGATCAAAGGGAATAAGGGGGCACGTGTGTGGAGGCGGACCAAGGAAAAGCATCTATCCTAAATGGATACTTCTGCTCAGTATTTACTGAGGAGAAGGTAGGGTAGGGCAGGGCCCACAGCTCAGCACGATGGACACGGGGGGGAGAGAGGTGTGTACAAGTCCCTTCACAAAACAAAGGGTCCTACAAGAGCTCACTAAGTTCAGGGTGGATAAGGCAATTGGACCTGATGGCATACATCCCAGGGTACTAAAGTAGCTAAGGGTGGAACTTGCAGAACCATTACCAGAACTGTTTAGTGAGTCTCTGAGCACAGGAGAGATCCCAGAAGACTGGAGAAGGGCTCAGGTAATCCCACTCCACAAGAGTGGTAGCATAGAGGAGGCAGGGAACTACAAACCAGTCAGTCTTACCACAGTAATTGGCAAGATTATGGAGGCATTCCTCAAGGAAAGGATGGTGCAATACCTGGAATCCATAGGAGCACGGGATCCAAGACAGCACGGGTTTACAACAGGAAGGTCCTGTCAAACTAATCTCAAATATTTCTTTGACTAGGTAACCAGAGTGGTGGACCAAGGGGGTGCAGTTCATGTCACCTACCTTGGTTTCAGCAAACCTATCGATACTGTTCCACATAGAAGATTGGTTAATAAGCTGGGTAGGCTCAGGGTGGGTCAGAAATTGGTCAACTGGGTGGCAAACTGGATGGTGGGCAGCAAACAGAGAGCGGTGGTAAATGGTATATAGTCAGAAGAGATGCAAGTCACAAGTGTGGTACCTCAGGGATCAGTCCTGGGGCCAGTCCTCTTCAATATCTTCATCAGTGGCATTGCAGATGGACTGGAGGGTAAGGTTTGTCTGTTTGCAGATGACACCAAGATCTGCAACACAGTAAATGATCAAGATGGGGTGGGCAGAATGAGAAGAGATCTGGATAAACTGGCAAAATGGTCGGAAGAGTGACAACTGGGGTTTAACGCAAAGAAGTGCAAAATCATGCACATAGGGAAGAGAAACCCTGAAGCCACCTATAGGTTGGAAGGGGAGTTGCTGGCAATCACAAGGAAAGAAAGAGACTTGGGCATCATCATCACAGATGACCTGAAATCATCCAAGAAGACCACTAAAGCAGTAGGTAAGGCTAGGGGGATGCTGGGGTGTATTAGTAGGGGTATCACAAGTCGGAAAAGGGAGGTAATAATCCCCCTTTGCAAGACACTGGTTAGGCCCCATCTGGAGTACTGTGTGCAGTACTGGAGGCCACACCTTCACAAGGACATTAACCAAATTGAGGCAGTCCAGAGAAGGGCAGCCAAAATGGTGCAGGGACTGCATCAGAAAAGATATGAGGACAGATTAATGGAGCTCAATATGTATACCCTAGAGCAAAGGAGGTAGAGAGGTGATATGATCGAAATATTCAAACACCTTAAGGGCATTAACAAGGTGAAAGAGTCTAACATGTTTCAATATAAAAAAAATAGCAGGACAAGAGGACACAGCATGAGATTAGAGGGAGGCCGATTAAGGGGTAATGTGAGGACATCTTTTTCACAGAAAGGGTAGTGGATGCATGGAATGGCCTACTTCAGGAAGTGGTGGATATGAATACAGTGCAGGGCTTCAAACAGGCATGAGATAGGCATAAGGGACCAATACAGATGAGTATGAATAGATAGGACATTGACAGAGTAAAGGTCTATGGCACATTCATAAAGTAGGAAAAAATGGGCAGCCTGGATGGGCCTTGCAGTCCTTATCTACCATCAACTTCTCTGTTTCTATTTTTCTATGTAAATCTGTACATACCCCTGGTAAGGATAGGATTTTTCATTCAACCCCCAGACACGCAGTCCTTCTAGGGGTAGGAGTGGATGGTCAGATAAGTGCTGGTCATACCAATCTTTAAATATAATTGTGACCTACGAGCCAGTCTAACACAGCTTGTGTGGAGATACCATTAACTGTTACTGTAGTCTCCATTGAGGGGCCCACCATCTCAGACCAAGCTGGGAAAGTCTGTTTTGCAGACTGGCCCACAGCAATTTTGGAGGAAAAATATTTTCGTGGTGGGCCTGGCTGAGGTTTTATATTGCTCTGTCGAACTAGTTTGAGCAGTTTGGTAGTGACTTTCTGCAGTTCCTCAGGAGAATTGCAACTTCGTCGGGTATGTCCATCTTCTCCACACCTATAGCAGAACACCTTTTCCCTGTGATCACTAGGGTGGTTTCGGTTCTTCATGAAATTTGTAACGGTCGGAGGAGGGAGTTCTACTGTCCTCTTTTGGTTTAGGCTCGGGCTTCCTTTCTCTGCAGTTCCGCCAGGGGGCAGAAGTTCCGGTGGCATGTGTGAAGTCCCGCACTAAAGCTCGCAGTTCCCTCATTTCTTCCACCAGTTTGGATTCAGCTCAAGGTTCAGTGGCAAGAGCATGAGCCACCACACCCACAGGTGGAGCCTCATTGCCAGTTTCAGTTTTAGGAGGGAAAAAGTTAGAATTTCTGGCCGCTTCGGCCATGGCTTGTTGGCTGGCTCACATCTCTTTTATCTCTTTCAGCAGCTCTCGGACCTGCTGTGTCTCAAGGGCTTCCTCTTTCTCATTGGGTCGGTCTAGGGTTGGGGTAATGCGTGCAACCCCAGCATATGGTTCCCAACCATCCTCATCGTTCTCAGCCTCCTGGATCTCCTTCATCAGCCAACAGTATTCAGGAGGATTAGCTTTTCTAGTCTGAAACTTCAATTTTAACATAAGCACACTTAAGTAACAGGCAGATTTTAGGGTGTGCTCTAGCCTGACACAGTTCAGTTCACTGGCCGGGACACCCCTTTTCTATATGCTGTCTGCAGGACTCGTTCAATTCAGGTGAGAAAAGCAGACAACTTCTCATTCTTTCACTGTTTAGCAGACTTGAACTTCCACATTAAACCCTCCCCAGATTCGGTGCTACCAAACACCCCTTCTAAAGTGGATAGGTACTCAGCTGCAGTGGCCTCTGGGTTTGTGGATCGAAGGAATTGAATAGCCTCCAGTTTAGGGCCCCTTAAACTTTCCATAAGTCTTTTTCACTTCTCCCACTCAGAGCACTGCCACTCCTGAACCAGGAGCGTAGCATAGTACATCCATGTTTCAAAGTCATCCTCCCCCACTGGCACAGGAACTGCACCACAGAACAATCTGAGCTTGCGATAGTAGTCCAGGTGTACAGATGGTATCACAATGGGGGATACTACAATAGGGGATGTCTTGGGGGTGGCTGGAGAGGCCAGAGGAGATTGTAATGTAGTGGTCTCCTCTGAATCCTCCAAAGCCTTTAACAAATCTTTAGCTGACTGCCCTTCAGCAGCTAGGAGCCTCAATAGTTTGTCCTTAAACCCTTCTATCCTCGGGAATCCCCCAGCGGAAGATGGGCACTGTGTAAACGAATAGCTCTCCACCCCTTCTAGGATCCTTCTGACATGATGACAGGGAATACTAACTCAGGGTCTATGGTGAGGTTGCAAGAATTAGGGCCACCAAAGTCTGAGCAAATAGATCTGAGTCCTGCCTCGTACTTCAACCTTTCCCAGACACTTACCCTTCCCCACTGTTTCTTCAATAGTTTCATTAATGGTCCCCACAGGGATATCAATTAGTAGTATGGCATGGTGGGGGTCTACCCCTTCAGCCTAACTCTACCCCATCATGTGGTGCACGACCAGCTTGTGGGGTGAAATATTCCATTTGGGCGTAGTAAGCGCCTCAATTTCAAATACAGTCTTAATTTTGCACTTGGCTGACATTTTAACTTTTGACCACTAGAGGGCACCAATCCCAGCAGTGCTTCCAAGATATAACCCCTAGGTGGTGCTATTCTAAGGGCTACTACCACTGCCTGTATGGCAATACACAGGTTGAGGGGCCTGAGACTGAGTTCTGTGATCAGGTGCCTCCACCCAGAGCAATGGTATTGGGGTAGCTCAACTGCTCTTGTATAGCCCATTGGGACACTAATTACCACCCACCAACCCTTCTAGTGGCCTAATAAATAACACAATGGTACATTCACAATCAGTAGACAGTAATAATAATGTGCTCACTCCCCTTTCACTTACCACCAGAGCTGGATCTGCAGCAGCTGCCCGGGAGATCCCCTGAAAATAATATCAGCAATGCAGCAATGCAATATTACCACTGTAACCCAACTAATAATATGCACACTAGCCAGGTTAAATGTGAAAAAAGACAATCAGATTTATTTAGGGGCAGTGAACAAGGGAGAGATGTGAATCTAGCAGAATGATTAACAATCTGATTTAAATCAGGATTGTTCAGCATGCACTGTGAGTCCCAATTAGACAGTTCAACAACCCTGGGCACTCAGTTTGTCATGCAAGCTAGCATGAAGCTCTGCCCAGGGGTGGCCAGCATTGCAGTTGTTGTTGGGGCCCTTAAGAAAGGAAAACAGTTAAATATGCACACAACCCAATTATTTGTAATCCAAGCCAGATGGCTCAGTTCATTGCAATAACCCAGTGAAAAGAAACAATTAGTTGGTACCACAACGATTTTTTTCTTTTCTTGCAGGGAGTTACCCTGATTTGTACTCACGCTACCAGAACCTAGATGCTGGACAAGCAAGATGTAGACCTTGTGGTGATGATCTGGGAGGCCAGGGGAAGCAAGGCCGACACAGGTCACCTCCAGGTGGTCGCTACCTGCTCAATGGTGTCGGGCAGGTGGCCAAATCCCCAAGCCGGTCTTTTGCCAAGAAGGTCTCTGATGCACAAGTAGTAGCCTAGGCCAAGATGGCAGGGCCCAAGCAGGATGAACAGTTCTGCAAAAGTTTGTGATCTTCTGCTGGTGAAGCCTCCAGCTGGTGTAACAGATTTGACCATTGGGAACCAAATCATGACCCACGAAACACATTCAGCAAATTTAAATCACTGACTTCTTTGAGCAGCAGTTCAGATACAGTCTGGTTGCAAATTGACAGCTTCACTGCACAAACCTTTCAATCCGAGACAAATTCTGTCACAAGCTGGGCCATTCACTTCTGAAGCAAGTCTTCAGTCGAAATCGCAAATGGCAATAACACACTTCTTTCTTCTGCCACAGTTCCAAGGCTGGAAATCGGACAGATCCAACCTCTGCAATAGGCAGTTCAGTAGCAGAAGAACATGGTAGGAAGGCCAGCAAAGCCTCTTCCCGCCGATTCCCGTATGCTCCTTCTGGGAGCAGCTGCTCTAAAGCTCGAGCTGTTCACTCTTCCGCTTCCAACTCTAACTGAACCACTGCTTCAGGCAGTTTTGGGCATTTCCCTTGTAATATAAAAGGGTCAGTTGGCTGACGGAACTGTCAGTCATAGTAAGAGCTCCTCCTCCAGGTCCATTTATTTATTTTTTATTTATTTATTTAAGAGATTAACCAGGCAAGCATACTGAGCGGGGATCGCTTGTTTCCAGATGCGACCTGGGGGTTACATAGAGAATACACAGGAAAAATACATGCAGAAGCATACATATTTGATACAGTTTAGCTAAACATGGTTAGGTCCTAAGACCCCAGTGTATACAGTTAGCTATTACAAGGTTAAGACCTAAGTACCTCGGAGTATAAACAGGCAGAGATCATGCAGGTTTACAGTAAAGTAGTACTGTCAAGGTACAGTTAGATGCCCCTTGGTAGTGGGTCTGGGTAGTTGGTAACAGTTGCATATGTCTAAGAAATGGTCATGGAGGAGTGGTTTAAGGAGCCTTGGGGCAGGGGGTGAGCCTGATGTCCACAGGGAGGTCATTCCAGAGTTTGGGCAAGCGATATTTGAAAGCGGATTGGCCCTTCGAGGTGTGCATGAAAGGGAGTTGGAGTACCCTGGAGTCGGAGCACCTGAGTGAGTAGGTCAGGGAGGGTTGTGCTGTCAAGACAGAGTTGAGATGGGGGGGAAGGAGTTAGTCCAGAATTTGGCTATGACGTTTGTGCAGTGTATCTGATGACAGGCCTTGAGCGAAGGGAGAGCTAAGGCGATGTAAAGGTCACAATGATGAGTGGTGGGGGGCATTCCAGGATGAAGTAGCAGAAGGCGTGAAAGAGGGTGTCCAAGCTGGCCAAGGTTGATGAAGGTGCTGAGCTGTAGACCACGTCACCGTAGTCAAAGATAGGGAGGATCATTTTATGCACTAATTCCCTCCTGACCGTGGTGGGCAGACACCCTTTGTTCCGATGTAGAGCTCCCAGTTTGGTGTGCAGTTTTTTGTGTAGCGAGTCAATGTGGACAGAATAATCAAGATGTTGATCAAGCCAAACTCCCAGCTATCTAAAGGAGGTGCAGACCTCCAAAATGGACCTGTCCAGGGTGTGGAAGGTGGGGGGAGCAGCGAGGCAGGACAGTCTAGGTTGTGAGCCGAAGGTTAGGGAGACTGTCTTTTTTTGAGTTAAGTACTAATTGATTTGACCTGAGCCATTTTTGAACGGCATCAAAATTCTGTTGGAGGACTGTAAACATGCCCCCAGTGGAGGGGCCAGAGGCGTACAGAATGGTGTCGTCTGCATACATTTGTATGGCACAGTTCGAGCAGGTCAGTGGGAGGTCATTTAAGAATATGAAAAAGAGTAAGGGGCCCAGAACTGAGCCTTGGGGGAACCCCATGGTGACTGGGAGTGGGGGGGATACCTGTGTTCCAATTTTTATCGACTGTTGTGTACCCATCAGGTAGGTCTGGAACCAACTAGTGGCTAGGCAGGAGAGGCCTGCATTGTGTAGTTTAGTGAGTAGCTTTGGGTGGGAGACGGTGTCAAACACCTTGACTAGGTCTATAAAAATGGCCGAGGTGATATGTCCCTTGTCCATCCCTAAGGAGATGTCATTAGAGAGTCTTAAAAGTGCAGTGATGGTGGAGTGAGATTTGCAAAACCCCGACTGATATGGGGTGAAGAAGGAGGTAGAGTCGAGAAATTGTGTGAGTTGGGTAAGGGCTAGGTGTTCCTGTAGTTTGGACAGAATTGGGAGAAGGGAGATGGGGCGGTAGTTCCCAGGGGCAGAAGGATCACCACCCTTTGGTAGCGGGATGACAACCGCCTGCTTCCAGACAGTTGGTATTTGTGCTGTGGAGAAAGAGAGGTTTAGGAGGTCGGCTACGGGGGTGGCGATGGCAGGGGCTGATAGGTGTAGGAGTTTGGCATCAAGTCCTAGAGGGCATTTGCCTTTGTTGGGGTCAAGAGAACATAGCGCATGGAGTACTTCTGCCATTATGACAGGACGGAATGAGAACTTGGGGACGGGGGGGTACTGGGTTTGTGGGGAGTGACTGGGTGTGGCTGAGGTGCATTGGTGGTTTGCGAGGAGAGATACAGCACAGTTAGTGAAAAAGGTGTTGAAGGTCGAGGCAACTTCGCTAGGGTCTGAGACAGTGTTGCCATGGATAGTTAGGGTTGGGGTGGGTGGCTGGACTGGGGGAGTGAGCAGGGTTTTGATGGATTTCCAGAATTTAGAAGGGTGGTTGAAATTGGAGGAGAGGGCCACACTGAAATAGTTCTTTTTTGCCCTCTGAATGGCTTTAGTGCAGAAGTTACGGAGTGTCCGATATCACTGCTTGGATTCCGGGGAACAAGTTTGCTAGTGTTTTTTCCAGGCCTGGTCCCTAGCTCAACAGCTGCTGATGATGCCGGCTGTGACCCATGGGAGATGGGAGCCCTTGACCCTTGTGCATCTTAGAGGGGCGTGATAGTACCATACAACTAGCACGTTGTCTCTGAACATGTCAAAAGCGTTATCAATAGAGGATGCCAGCTGAATGAAAGACCAATCTACATGGGCAAGGTAATTTAGTAGGGACTGGAGACAAAGGGAATTATATGCTCTCGTGAGGAGTGTCCGGGGGGGGGGGTTAGCAGGTCTATGCACCTTTCTGACCATATAAACCATATGGTGATCGCTCAGGGAGTCAGGGAGTAGGCTGGCTTTAATTATCCTGTGTGGGTGTGTTGTGAGGGCCCAGTCCAGGAGTGAGTGGTTTTGTGTTTTTAAGTTTTGGCGGGTGGGTTGATCAATTTGTTGGGAGAGGTTTAGGGAGTGAATCTTGCTCCGTATTTTAGCACAATCTTTTCCTAGCCAGTTGTAATTGAAATCCCTGAGGATGTAGAGCTTGCCTGCAGCGGCAGCTGACTTTAGAGTGGCTATGTAGTCAAGGACGATGGTCGCAGGGGTAGCTGGGGCACAGTATGTCCCTACTACATACACCGGGGAGGAGTGAGGTAGAGAAAGTTTAATCAGCAAGGATTCTATTTGGGGTGTGGGTCCTGGGATCAGGACAGGGGTGAACTGGAGCTTGGTGGATATGTATATGGCAACTCCACCCCCTTTCTTTTTGCCATGTCTGTCCTGCCTGACTACTGTGTAGTGATCCTAGTGATTCACCCTTGGGGAGGGTAAGTGGGGTAGGGTGGGACAATGGCACAGGGTTGGTTTTGACGTCCCCCTGCCAAGAGGAGAAGCAGGGTGATGTAGTGTAGAGAGGCGTACCGTGCATTTCTGGATTTGAGCTTTGGGTGGTTTGTTTATGGGGAGTGGAGGGAGGCTGCTGTAGCTATGTTGCATAGGGCCGGTAGACCAGGAGAGAAAGAGTGAGGGAGGACAGAAGAGCTTACAGCCCATGTCTGAGTGGGCATGTATGTCTGGAGCACGGAGGTGGAGGTTGATGGAGGACCAAATATAGAGGGCTGGCTGTAGTGAGGGTGTAGGTTAGGGTCTTGTAGGGGCTGGGAAGCTGGGGGGAGAGAGACAAGAGGGAAAGCTAGGGAGAGGAGTGGTATGAGGTACAGGAGCATAGTTGGTGTGTGGAGGAAGCAGCAGCGAGCAAGTTCTCAGTGTAGCAGCCACTAGTGGTGGGACGTTATAATCTGCTAATGTGAAAGTGGGCTGATGGGCTCTGGAGCATCACCTGACACAGTCTATAAAAGGCTTTTAGGCCATTTAGGTGCCAACACTCAAAGCTACAAAAACTACAGAATTCCTTCCCACAAGACTGCTAGGGACAGGCTCCATTTTAAGTCCCCAGTGGTTCGATTGGTCCAAATACTTGAAGTTCAGGACCTAACATTGTGGCTCCCATTCAAATGTTTGAGCTGCAATAAAAGCAGGTTAGACAAACTTCTCTATCTTTACTATAACAGCAAATAAGCAAATAACAATCACAGTTCCTAAGAGAGCTCCCTCTGCACAAATAGCGACTGCAGAATGGAGCAAAATAACACACTGTCTGGCCAGCCACAAGCCCTGAATCACTCGGACCCAGCCCAGACTAATTTCTAAACACAGATTAGCTATGCTCTTAAACAGACAGGCATGGAGGCTCACTAGGGCACTCTCACACACAAATAGAACTACTGAAGACAGGACACCAGCCTGAGAGTGGGCATTAGGGAGCCCAAGAAGACATGATAGTAAACCCTAATTTGTAAGGGGGTTACATATGGAAGAGAGAATCTACCAGGAGTTGGAAGTCCTTAAGGAAAACAAGGTGATGGGGCCAGACAGGATTCACCCAAGATTACTGAAGGAAATAAGCACAGTGCTAGCTGCCTTTCTAGCAACCTTATTTAGCACCTCGTTGGAGAAAGGGATAGTTCCAGAGGAATGGAGGAAGGCTGATGTGGTCCCTCTGCACAAGAGTGACAGCATGGAGGAGGACAGTAATTACAGACCAGTCAGTCTCACATCAGTGATGGGAAATTTAATGGAGTCCCTGCTGAAGGAGAGACTGACAGAGTAACTCACATGGGCTTCAGGACCACTGGCAGCATGGGTTCACAAGAGGGAGATCATGTCAAACAACTCTTATAAATTACTACGACTAGGTAATGAGGGAAGTGTGTTAGGGGAGGGCAGTGAATGTGGCTTATCTGGACTTCAGTAAGGCCTTTGACACTGTTCCACACAGGAAGCTGATAAAGAAACTAAGTACCTGGGGGGTGGGGGTGAAGATGGTGTGCTGAGTATAAAGCTGGTTGAAAGATAGGAGGCAGAGGGTGGTGGTAAATGGCAGTCACTCAGAGTACAGGAAAGTGACCAGTGGAGTACCACAAGGATCAGTACTGGGCCCTGTCCCCTTCAGCATCTTCATAAGTGACATTGCAGGGGAGCTAGAGGGGAAGGTGTGTCTCTTTGTGGATGACACAAAAATCTGTAACAGGGTGGACACCCAGAAAGGGGTTGGGAGAATGCAAAGAGATCTGGGGAAACTAGAAGAGTAATCTAGGGAGTGGCAGCTGGATTTCAATATCATAAGGTGTAAAGTCATGCACCTAGGGCAGGGAAACCGGGGGGGGCTGTGTGTAAAATGGAGGAAGTACTTACAGTTATCAAGCAAGAAAGGGACCATGGGGTGATCCTATCCTATGATCTCAGGGTGGCGTGGCAGTGTGACAGGGCAGCATTCAAGGTGAGCAGGATGCTGGGGTGCATAGGGAGGGGAATCTCTAGCAAAAGGGAGGTGGTGTTGCCGTTGTATCACTCATTTTTGAGACCTCACCTGGAGTACTGTTTCCAGTTCTGGAGGCCACACCTCCACAAAGATATCGATAGGCTAGAAGCAGTCCAGAGGAGGGCTTCTAAAGTGGTGCAGGGGTTGCACGAGAAACCGTATGAGGAGAGGCTGTGGGAGCTCAACATGTACTCCCTAGAGGAAAGGAGGGTGTGAAAGGGCATGATTTGAGACTTAAGTACCTCATGGGGGTGAACAAGGTGCAGGAGAGGAGTCCATTAAATAGGAGGAGGAGCACCAGAACACATGGCATGCCATGAAGCTTGGGGGGGGGGTTAAGAGGGATATGAGAAAATATTTCTTCACATAAAGGGTAGTAAACATCTTGAACAGCCTGCCAGAAGAGGTGGTGGAGGCAAATACAGTGGGGTGCTTCAAGCATGCGTGGGATAGGCACATTGGTATAAAACTTGGAAGGCTATAGCCTGTGGTTCAAGGGGGTAGTGCAACTGGCCACACACCCCTTTCAGCCTAATTAAGGGCTGCTCTCCTCACTCCACATACAGGCATTTTATTCTTGCCAGCTGGTGGCTCTGTCAGCCTGTCTTCTCCCTTGAAGCCTGCTGGGCCTTGCAGTCCCCCCAGCTCTTGCTGTGTTTTGACAACCTACTCTGCTCTGTTTCTGCTGGACTTCTGTGTAGCGTTATTCTGCTTTAGTTAGTATTGCTTGCCTCTGGCTGCTGTGCTTCTTTGTGTTGCTTGTTCCTGTCCTGTGTTTGTGTTTTCATTTGCTCTTTCATCTGGGGGCTTTTGTATTGTGTTACTCCTGAGCTTGTGTTATTTTGGCTACCATTTACTCACCAGATTTCAGCAAAACCTCAAGTGCAACTTCAATTGTTATCTGTGTGTTTCGGCTCAGAAGCTACTGCCCTGCTTCTGCTCTCCTATGCTACCTACCCTTCATTGATTACACCTGGTTCATAGTTTTGCTGCCTAGCTAACAGCTGCTCCTTCACAGCTTCACAATGACCTAAGCAACCTAGTTCACAAAAAATACCACCAAAAGCTTAAAATCTGGTTCAATTTCAGTTGGCATCCATTTGTATCTCCCTCCCCTGGGACGAGGCTGAAAATAGGCAAAAAATTGTCTAGTCCTCTTTCCCAGTCAACAAAAACTAACTAAATAAATAAATAAGTAGTCCATGGAACTCAATCCTGTATCTTGAATTTATACCAAGCAAATATTGCTGCTGTTTTCAGTGCATTGCCTTTCCCTACAATTCTATTTCATTCAGAGTGCTGTCCCTACAAGCTGTAGTTAATTGCTGCTGGATGCTGCTCAATTACTTTTGCTCCCTGTTTTATTATACTCTGGAGGTTAGCCCGGCTACTGCTGTTGCTGTAAACTAGTTTTGTGGCCTAATAACCTTATGTTCGGCTACTGCCTCCACTACTAACCTCCTCTGAGTCTTTGTCACCTTTATTTGACACTCACTGATGGACTAGTTGGCTAGCCTCGCACCACTAAAGGCCCAGGTTCCCCTGTGCTGAACCTTGCTTTAAAACATGTTTGATCTATGTATGGTCTCCAATGCTCAGCACTTACATTGTTTCACATGTTTCCCATGCTACTTATTGCTGCCTGTACCATACCTACTGTGTTTCTTTTTCTGCTTAGTACCTGAAATTCTCTCCATTGCCTTGTGTGGCCTATTCCATTGCTGCATGAGATTAGTCAACATTGCCCATCGGTCTGGCTTGAGCTCGCTTGCAGACGACCGTCTCTCTCTGCACCCTAGTCCGCATCATGAGCGTGTGATGCCTGGTGTTGGGTTCTTCCTTCCTGGCCAATAGTGGGAATGTTCTCTCTCCAGGTGAAGCTTTAGTCATTAAGTCTGAAGGTCGATGCACAGTGGCACCTTTTGATGTTGCATTTTGACTAAGCTGTGAAGGGAAGATATATTGCTATCCTTTAGATGAAGCACCAGCAGCCTAAGACACCTTCTACGCTATTCTCCTCATGACTGCCTCTGGTTCACTTGGTTTGTTTTTAGATCGGTAAGCCAACTGAGTGTTTCAGCAGTCGTCGCTCTCTTCTTTCCACCTTGGAGGAGCCATGTTCTAAGTTCGCTCACAACCCTTCACGGCATTCCCATTAGAGGGATAGTGTGAGAGCCTTCCTCCAAATTGGAATATTTTCCACCTCCGATTGGGTTTTCAAATTGCAGCTGCAGAGCCATCACTAATTAAAAACATCCCAAGCCTGGAGGGACGGTGACCTAGGCCTTGGATCCCCAGAGAGATTTCCTGCTCAAAGGGTTATTGTCTCTCCTCCATGTCACAGGTCATAATATTTAATTAGCCTTAGGCAATAATCCCTAGGTCACTTAGGTAGGTTTCTGCTGTTGTATGGCGTGGTTAGCTGTCCCGTAAGTGTCCTGTCCTCCCTTTTAGCTGTTCTCTCTCTCTCCTTAGGAATCCAGGCCTCCACGCCTTACTGTCAGACCTCCGAGTGGGTCTTTCTTGTGCTAATTTTGGGTTCCCCACCTGTAGTGATGACCTTTTGTCTTCAGCAGGCATTTAAACATCCCTTCTTCTCTTGCTTTCCCAGTCGAGGAGCAGCCGCAACAAGGCTCACAGCTCAAGCCGAGGGACACCGGCCAGCGGGTGGCGGCGCCCATAGCCGCTGCGATGCAGGCGGGGACACTCCAGCGGCTGGGGTACTGCTAAAGCCGCAAATTCGCTCTCACCCACACATCCCCCACCTCCAGGCTTATTAAATACTCCCTCTCCATGCCCCTCTCCTATACCCACACCCTCCCTTTTCAATCCATCCAATACACTGCTGTTCATCAAATTCTCCCCTCCTTTTTTAGTCACACCCACTCACTGAAAGCAGAGGTCCCCGGCTATTAAGATTACAGCATATCTGACTCACGACACTCTGCTGATTTACCAGTATTCACGTGCCTTATCCTTGTTCTTATATACTACGCTGCTGTTTCCCTATGCCACAACTATCTCACACAACTTTTCCTGTACCAGTTTCCACTCACTTTTGATTTCTCTAGCCCCCCCCCCATCCTTATTCCACTATGTGTGTAAAATTGTGGATTCTATTCTGGTCCTTCTTCTATTTTACATCGTCTGGACAATACTTGCCACCTTGAGCCCTTATTATTGTGGATACTGATCTGATCTGCTCTGTAACTAGTTCCTGTCCCTACGTTGATAAATGTTTTTTGTATTCTCCAATTCTCCAGCGCTGTATTCAAATTACCATTAACGCTAGTACGCGAAGTGAATTACCATCACAGCTTATGACTTCCGTCAACATCATACAGACTTCACCACTACAAATAGCAGTCAGAGTACTCATCTCTGCCACCCTCAGTAGGAAGGGCACGAAATGTTGAGGCATGCCCTCCCCCCCCCCGAACAATGATCCACGATGGCGTAAAGGGACACAAGTACGAAGCCTACTATTGCCGCCCTAAGGAAATTATTACTTCTTCTTCTCTTGTGTTCAGGAAATGTGGAGCTCAATCCGGGGCCACCAGCTGCAATCACATCACCCTCTGACCTTGACACACTGAAAGGCATGAGTTTCCTCCATATTAATGTATGCGGTCTGTTAAAAAAGTTCTCCGTGATCCAGGCCTGGGTTCTCCACACTCTACCGGATATCCTAGTGATTTCGGAAACCTGGCTTAGACCAGCCACCTCTGATAGGGAGGTCAATATCCTTAACTATATAATATTTAGAGCAGATAGACATTCCAGGGTGGAGGGGTTGCCATCTATGTCAAGGATAAGTATACGGCATCCTGTCTGAGATCATCATCAGTTGCAAATGCTTATGAATGTCTGTCACTTCAAGTCACTATCTTGCATATTTCATCATTATGTGTTATAGGGTGCTATAGACCTCCTTCTGCCGATCTATAATTGTTAACTCACCTAAGTAATATCCTCGAGCAACATTCCTCAGAAGTAATTATTCTTGGGGATCTTAATTTAGACTGGCTGTCTAAAACTGCTGCACCTCTCATAGCCTTCTGTGACACCCATGGATTATCACAACTCATCGTCAAACCAACATGAATAAATAAAAAGAACATGGATAATAGCTCCCTGCTAGATGTCATCCTAGTGAACAAACCACATCTTTTCTCTTATGCCGGCACCTTCTTCAGTGATTTTAGTGATCCTTCCTTTATTGCTTGCATAAGATCAAGTAACAAACCAACTGCTACACCGAAGTTTGCTGCTAACGGATCTAGGTGGCTCTTTGATCTCTCTGCCTACACCAATGAACTGAAACACTCCTTGCATTGGCAAGAGTTCTACTTGGCAAAAAACACACAATCAGCATTTGATGTATTCAGCAAAATTATCCTAGACGCCTTAAATAAATATGCCCCCATAGTTAAGGTGCGAGTAGCAAAAAATGCATGTCGATAGTTCACACCATTATAAAAATCTGCATTGACCGAGAGAGACAACCTATGGAAAAAAGGACGCAAAACACAGTCCTCTTCGGACTGGTACCAGTTCAAGAGGGCAAGAAACTCATGCACTAGAATGGTTAGAGACACAAAAGCCGCTTACTCTCATTCTGAATTTCTCTCTGCCTCCAAAAATCCAACTAAATTTTGGAAAACCGTCAAAGATTTGTCTGGTCACATGTCCGGTGGCTCATTACCCGATGAAATCTCTTTTAACAAAAACACCATTAGTGATAGATTTTAAATTCTGAATGCCTTCAATAATCATTTTGCGACTGCAAGCTTAGCCTTCGACAATTCCCCTGTGAATATGATGCATCCCCAAGTGGATAATCAATGTGCTGATCCCAGCGTCACTGATTCAGTCTTCTCCTTGAGTCCTACTACTCTGAAAGAAGTTGAAGACCTGTTGCTAAAATTAGACGTAAAAAAAAGTGCTGGTGCGGATACCCTGGACCCATACTTTCTGAAGGTGGCCATCCATGTGCTAGCTGTGCCAATAACCCATTTATTCAACCTATCACTGACCCAAGGATCCATTCCCTCAATATGGAAAACAGCGCACATCATACCCCTGTTCAAGTCCAGAAATCCCCTGTGCTCTAAATAATTACAGACCGATTTCAATTCTCCCAGTCTTGTCGAAATTACTGGAAAAAGTTGTAAGTAACCAGCTGAGGCAGTATCTGGAAGCCAAGAACCTACTAAATCCTGTCCAATCAGGGTTCAAAGCGAAACATAGCACCATCACAGCAATTGCCAAAGTGACAAATGACTGGCAAAGAGAGGTTGACAACAGGAATTACACTTGTGCTGTGTTCTTGGACCTGAGTAAGGCTTTCGACACTGTTGACCATTCGCTGCTACTCTCTTCTTCCCTGACCTCACTAGGTGTAGACCCATTATCTTTACAGAGGTTCAACAACTACCTCTCTGATCGATTCCAGTGGGTGCAAGTGGAAGGAGATCTCTCGACTCTCAAACCTCTCCTAAGAGGCGTTCCCCAGGGTTCTGTCTTAGGACCCCTTTTATTCACAATCTACATCAACAACATTGATGAAAGCATAACTAAGGCCAACATACATCTGTTTGCAGATGATACAGTTCTTTACGTAAGTCGCCCGTCATTACAATCTGCATGTAACGACCTTCAATCTGAGTTCAACCTACTGCAACATCAACTTCTAAATAAAAAACTATTACTTAGTGCCAAGAAAACAAAAGCAATGCTCTTTTCTCCCTCTGCCCAAATGGTAAAGTTAGCTCTATCAAATCCTGTGCCACAGATTGCTACTATTCTTGGTGAAAAATTGGAATTTGTCTCTAAATTCAAATACCTGGGAGTATGGCTGGACCATAGGCTCTCCTTTATAGAGCACTCTGAAGAATTACTCAAAAAACTACGATAGAGACTTGGCCTGTTCTTTAGGATAGTCCACTTCTTAACTAGAGATACTAAACTGCAGCTAGTCCAATCAACCTTTCTATCTTTGATAGATTATGCTGACATCCTGTACAGTCATTGTCCCACTTACTACATTACCAATCTTGACACACTATATCATAGAGCTTTGAGGTTCATTACAGGCTTGCCTTACTCCACTCATCACTGCTCCTTATATCAAGCAGTGGGGTGGAGTTCTCTTCTATACAGGTGCGATAGAAATGCAGCCTTATGGACCCTGAGAGCCATCTCCAAAAAACTTCCCCAATATATTACAGACTGTCTTCCTCTAAAACCAATAGGCAATTGTGCCCTGAGAAGTTGCACATCTGTCTTACTGAAGGTTCCCAAACTTAACTCTCACTTTGGCAGGGCTGCTATAAGCTTTACACTGTCCTCCTTGTCGAACAAACTGCAAAAAAAGCTGAAATTAAGGTCACCCATCAGCATCACATCCTTCAAGCTCTTATATTCTCGTCTCAGAAATGATCAGTGCAATTATTTTCCATGACCCTGGTTTGTCATCATGCTAACCTGTACCATTGTACCAGAAATGAGTAGTGCAATTGTTTTCTTTTCTTCTTGACCCTGGTCTGTCATCATGCTAACCTATAACATTGTGATGACTCTGTCCTCCTTCTTGATACTGGCCTACTTTCCTGCTTTTTCCAGCCTTTTTTTTTTCTCACAATCTTCACATGATATTTCCACCATTTACATGCAATCAAATTGTAATATTCCTACCGCCCCCTTTACCCTCCCTGTAGGCCCCACCTCTATTTTATTCTTCTATCCATGGGACTACACATCTCACCATGTTATCCTTCATTCATACATTACATACCCCTCCTGGTACCCACATCTTCCATTGGTTGGTGGTTCCCTTATGCCAGCTTCATGGCTGGTCCCTGTGATTGCCCCTGGTAATTGGTCTATCTGGCATTTCTCTACAGTGAACATGGATTATATGAAGTTGTATTTATGTAATTAAGTTTTCAATGGTGGACCAGACCCCTTTGTAACTGGATCCTCCTCCTCTGTTATAGCTGTTCTTTGTCTCCCTTCCTTTATCTTTTGAATCACCTATATTGCATCAATATGAATGTTTACATACTTATATACATGTATTTATATATATATATTTTTTTTTTTATGTTGAATGATACCCTGACCTTGTTCTAACCAGGTCCATCTTGTAAAAGAGCTCTGCTCAATGATGTTCGCGTGGATAAATAAAGATTTTGATTGATTGATTGATTGATTGACTATTCACCTGTTGTTTCCTGCCTACTCTACTCAAACAATACTATCAACTGACCCATGCTACCAACTGAACCCATACTACCAACCGACCTACGTACAGGTCCTTGAACCTGATACATTTTCACTACCTTGTATGCTTTGCTTGACACTCTTTTTGGGCTTCTTCCTAAGGTACCTTTAGCTAAGGGAATCACTCCCATGGTACCTCAAGGGGTGGAACCCTCCCCTAGGGTACCTTGCCTTCATACCCCCCCAGGGTGGTATACCCCATGGATAGAGAGGCGAACAGCCAAAGTTTATCTACATTACATAAGCAAGGAACCAGTTACACTGGCACATTGAACTGGAAGGTTATAGCCTGTAGCTCAAGGGGGCTGTACAACTGGCCATGCCCCCCTTTTGGCCTCTGTAAGGGCTGCTCTCCTCACTCCATACACAAGCATTTTTCCTTGCCCCTCCATCCACCCCTCCTCCTCCAGTGGCACACTTCTCTCTCTCCCGTGGGCTTCTTCCTAAGGTACCTTTAGCCAAGGGAATCGCTCCCATGGTACCTCAAGGGGTGGAACCCTTCGCTAGGGTTCCTTGCCTTCGTACCCCCTACAGGGTGGTATACACATGGATAGAGAGGTGAACAGCCAAAGTTTATCTAAGTTACACAAACACAAAACCAGTTGAACAGGCACATTGAAATATATATAAGAAAGGAAGGAGGGATGCCTTTGACCAAATAGAGTTGGGGGTGTGGTGTGAAGCAGGGAAAATAGGGCAGACTAGATGGGTGTACTGGTCCTTTTCTGCAGACATTTTCTATGTTTCTGTGTCTGTGTGTGTGCCTATGTCTGTGCCCAGGCTGTCACTTATGCTGTGTGTCTGTGAGCTAAGGACCACAACCAGAGACCATGCCATCTTCACAGGACATCCAAGACACTGTCACATACACACACTCATACTCACACACACACACACACACACACTGTCATAGTATGTCTGTATATGTCTGTGGGATTTTTGTTTTTAACTTTTTTCGTATCTTTGTTTTGAGATTTTTATTATGTCATTAAAAAGGAAGATTATTCCTGAAGGATTCTTGTGTAAATAGCAAAAAAAGATAAAAGTTTAGGCTGATGTTGTTGCAGCAGGAGCTGTCGTCAATATGGGTTGGATTTTTGTAATGCATTATGCTCTACCGCTAAAGCCCATTTCCATATTATAGACAGTTTAACAGCTTTATAATATTCTAGAGGGTCTGGGCAGCCCAATCCTTCATTCTGTTGAGCTATACTTAAAGGCTGCCTTGCAATTCCAGGGCCGTCCATTCTCCATAAAAATTTCTTACAAATAGTTCAAAAATTATTCAGCTGCAATACTGTTACAGTTGCTATAGTAGCTTGAAATAAACAGTGTGTATAAAATATGAGGAATTACCATAATTTTCATGGATTCTACCCTACTGCAGAGTGAAAGAAAAAAAAAAGACATATACATAAACATAGAAACATAGACTTTGATGGCAGATAAGGACCACTTGGCCCACCCAGTCTGCCCATTTCCTTACCTATTGGATAAACTGTAGATCCTAGTTAACCAACAGCCTACTGTACATCTTTCTACCCCCCCACCAGAATTTCCTTATGTCTGTCCCATGCATTCTTGTATTCCCCTACTGTTTTTGACCCCACCACCTCCTCAAGGAAGGCCGTTCCATGCGTCCACCACTTTCTCCATCCATTCCAATCCTCTTAACTTTACCTTGAACATATTGAAAGTTTTGAGTGGCAGTGCATTATTAGTTAAAGTAATTTTATTTTATTATTATTTATTTTATCTTAGATTTAATTTTTATTTATTAAGTTCTTTTATTTGGTCATAATGGATCCTTTTCTTCTTTATGGATCAGAATGACTAAAGCATCCAACATTTTCGGTGGAATGCCTAGGTTTTTGCCATTGCTGGGGCCATCAACTGCAACAATGGGGCTAGTATATCTTTACAATGGCCCATGCCACCCACAAGAAACGTCCAAGACACACACATTGTCTTGGTATAGGTACTGTGTGTTACATCACCCACCACTCGTGTCCATAGGCACTTCCCCTCTGCCTCTATGTTGTTTTCTGTACATGTACCATAATGCTTTATGCTGACATCTATCTTGTGTCCCATTCTATAGGCTCAAGGTCCAGGAGTACCAACAGATGGGAAGAGGAGGACAGCAGCACAGGCAGGGGAGAGGTGCGGTCAACCAGTCAGAGAGCCCTGAAACCTGCAGACAGGGAAAGGCAGTGGGTGGTAAGCTCAACAGCCTGGGTCAGGAGGGAGGACAGCAGCCAGTGGCAGGGACAACCCCAATGGCACATGCTGTAGTGAATATGTTCTCCATACCTACAAAGATGTTCTCCACAGCTAAAGATGTAGATAGGCATACACACTGAATACATTCATGTACAGTGTTCCTTTCACAACCAATATCATTCTACTTTGCAGTGGAGGACAACATTGTTTGTTGCATTTCATCTGTTTACTGGTTGTGTGAGTCTGCTTTTTACTAATATCCAGTAGGCCGTGACTATAACTAAGTGGAGTGTTTTGTTTACTGATTGAATGAGACACCTTTCTGTCATCATGCGTTCTTATCAGACGAATGCTATATTACTCTTCTGGTAACACTGTGATATTTTCAGTGTGTCTTCCAGGATCCTGTTCCTACAGTATCTGTTAAACAGTACACACTGTTACAGGACCGTATAGAATGGGAGAGCTGGAGACTGTGTATACACAGCCAACATGTCTGGCTACAGCCATTCGAACATTGTTTGTTTCCTGAGCACTGTCAGCTGCTCTTGGACATTGTGGGCCACTGTACAGGCCAATGCTGTGTCATACTGGGTGGTCCACTGTACTGCATGTGGTATTGCATGTGTGGTTTACCCCCAGCTGCTGCTATGGGCATGGACAATGAGGACAGTCTATGGAATAGACATGTATTTATCCGTGACCTTACAGTGTCACCCAGTTCCTTTGGCGTTCAGTATGGTATTGTTGTACTTCCACAGGTAACTACCACCCATGCACTATCACCACTCACCAGTAAGGATGGTACTACACATGAGCCTTACTTCTGTACTTCTTCTAGACTGTGTCAGATGGCTCATTTTTGACCATTGTACAAAACCATTGTTATCATGGCTGGTTGACATGACACTGCCTCACTGTGTCCCTCCACTGCTCCATCTGTTATTCTGAGTCTGAGCAAAACACACAAAGGCGCTTATTGGGTGTTTGACTTGCTGGGGAGGGTCTGTTTGCTCATATACCAAGGTAGGCACATCACTCAGGTTCTGTATATGGTACTGCTGTGGTTATGTCACAGATACTGACATGTGTTTGTGGGGGCTATGCAGTGTACCAGCCTGTGTCCACTATCTTATTGCATTGTGAGAGTGTCATTCTTCATTACAGTTGCTTTGTTGCTCTGATCCTGTCAGTATGTAGGGACTGGTTGGACTGTTGCTGTCAGGTACTGTCCACAAAGTGTGTTTTGTACTGCCTTAACAGTGCTATGCTACTGCCTTATGTATGCAGCCACAGTGGACAGTCATGTTGTGCTGATGAGACCATGTTACAACAAACAGTGTGCATCCCTGTCACATGTCACAGTAGTGCTCCATGTAAGTGTGCCGGACATGCTATGTGCTGGCAGTACACAGTGACCATGCTGTCAGTATCCCTTTTATTGGCTTTGTACTTGCAGCTGTGGCTGTACAGTCTGTGGTATGTACATCTATGCAGCTACAATCTGCTTCCATCACTGCATTGTATAGGAACACCTCCAGTCCCATTTCAACCCTGTCAACACACTCTGTGGACTCTGCCAGTCCCCACTGTGGCTATCATAACCACCTGTCAGGCTGTGCTGTCACAGTTTGGTGTTTACTGAGAGTGTGGTTCTGTGTCTCCCCATGGGATCTGTGCAGGTGTATTTGGCTACTGTGTTCCGGGTGGTGCCACCTGCTTGACATATGGAACTGCAGTCGTTCATGGTCACTGTGTGCCTTCTGGCTGTGTTTGTTGCTGTCGGTATCTGTTTTCCATTGCTTATGCACATCATGTGGGTTTCTCTTCATGGATGTTCAGTTGTGGTGCCTGTTGCATTCACGTGGAATTGTGTACATGTACTCACCTATACCTGCATGCGCAGTGAACATGCATGACTGGACATGCCACATGTGCCTCACAAGTGCCAGGTGTGCTCTTCTGGTCAATCATCCTGTCTGTGGTCAGGCATGCTTTCCGGTACACTGACACTATGCAGGTACTGCAGTATTAGCACTTCAAAAGCAATCCCGCACTCACCACCACCAAGTAAAGCTGCTGGAGACGTATGCTGGCGTGCAAATATCTTTATTCAAGGTACAAAAAACACATCTTGACACGTTTTGGGAAACATCCCTATATCAAAAGACATTATACTTATAAAAACACACTTCTTTATATACTACTAAGAGACATGATCAACCTGCACCCAGCAAGCTGTGATGTCATCACCTAGTGGCACAAACATGAATGTAAACAACACACATTTAAAAACCACATCATGACTAACTAGATACAAGTGCAAATACATTTATATTCCTATTCATCTAAATTCACATTTAAAAAATGTGTGTAATCAGTATTTAAAATTAAAAATCTAAATAGAAAATTAATCCAGGTGCTGCTATCAAGGCTTCCCAAGCAGTCATAATTAATCCAGTTGTGTGCAGAAAAACTTCACCTATAAAACAAAAACATCAAAACAGAACTAGCATCAGCATATATACAAATAAAGGAACATAAAAATACTCACTATCCATTATTGTGGTCTTATAATATATTGGATAAAATATCCAATAGCATATAAATATAGAAAAACTAAGAAGCATACTTTACTATTGTATTAGGTACACAAGTAAAATGTGTTGTGTTAAAGATACCTATATATTATCATAATATTACTTGTTCTTTAACTATAGCACCAGATCAACTCTATCAGTAAGACCTAGTTGTGTACATGCATTAAGTGTGTAAGGAGTAGCCCTTTATGTCAATGAAAATATCAAAGCTACAGAAATTCAGAATGCACATAAGGAGCCAGAAGAACTGTGGGTCAACCTGGAAACAGGAAATGGGACAGCCATATGAACTGGGGTTGTCTACAGGTCTCCAGACCAGGGGAAGGACACAAACACATTACTGTTAGAAGATATACAAAACTTGACAGCTAAAGGGGAGGTTCTGATAATGGGAGACTTCAACGTGCCAGATACAGACTTGTCAATACCAGCAGGAACATTTGCCAGAATTAGACACATAGTGGATTCCCTGCAGGGGGAGGGCCTCAAACAACTGGTACAACAACCCACAAGAGACAGGGCTATCCTAGATCTAGTACTGGCTAACAGGGAAAGGATCACATAACTCCAGGTAGAAGGTCACCTGGGGGCCAGTGGCCATCACATTGTATGGTTCAATTTGGTCACTAGAACTAAATCATCCCATTCCAAAGCAAAAATATGGGACTTCAGAGGAGCTGACTTTGATAAGATGGCCAGCAGAGTGAAGCTAGCCCTGGGAAAAAGAAACACAGGTGAGGGAGTACAGGAAAAGTGGGCAAGCATTAAGGATGCAATACTTGAAGCAACATCCCATTGTGTTAGAGAGAAAAGGGAGTACAAAAGGATAAGAAAACCACTTTGGTTCTTAAAAACAGTAGCAGAAAAGGTCAGAGCCAAAAGGCTGGCCTTCAGGAAATATAAGGGAACGCAGCGGGATGAAGATAGGGAGGCATACCAAACTTTCCTAAGGGAAACAGGGAAGGCAGTAAGGCAGGCAAAGACCCAAACCAAGGAAACACTAGCACAAACAGTAAAAGAAGGTGACAAGACTTTCTATAGATCCATTAGTGAAAGGAGAAAGTCCAGAGGGGGTATTGCCAAGATCAAAGGGGATAAGGGGCGTGTGAGGAGGAGGACCATGTAAAAGCATCTATCCTAAATAGATACTTCTGCTCAGTATTTACTGAAAAGAAGGTAGGGCAGGGCCCACAGCCCAGCACCATGGACACAGGGGGAAGGGAGGTGTGCACTAGTCCCTTCACAAAAGAAAGGGTCCTACAAGAGCTCGATAAGCTCAGGGTGGACAAGGCAATGAGACCCGATGGCATACATCCCAGGGTACTAAAGGAGCTAAGGGTGGAACTAGCAGAGCCATGATTAAAACTGTTTAGTGAGTCTCTGAGCACAGGAGAGGTTCCAGAGGACTGGAGAAGGGCTCATGTGATCCCACTCCATAAGAGTGGTAGCAGGGAGGAGGCAGAGAACTACAGACAAGTCAGTCTTACCTGAATAGTGGGCAAGATTATGGAGACACTTCTTAAGAAAAGGATAGTGCAACACCTGGAATCCATAGGAGCACAGAATCCTAGATATCATGGGTTTACAACAGGAAGGTCCTGTCAAACTAATCTCATAGATTTCTTTGACTGTGTAACCAGAGTGGTGGGCCAAGGGGGAGCAGTTGATGCTGCTTACCTTGACCACAGCAAAGCTTTCAATACTGTTCCACATAGAAGATTGATTAATAAGCTGGGTAGGCTCAGGGTGGGTCAGAAGTTGGTCAACTGGGTGGCCAACTGGTTGACAGGCAGAAAACAGAGAGTTGTGGTAAATGGTATACAGTCAGAAGAGATGCAAGTCACAAGTGGGGTACCTCAGGGATCAGTCCTGGGGCCAGTCCTTTTCAATATCTTCATCAGTGACATTGAAGATGGACTGGAGGGTATGGTTTGTCTGTTTGCAGATGACACCAAGATCTGCAACAGAGAGGATGATCCAGATGGGGTGAGCAGAATGAGAAGAGATCTGGATAAACTGGCAAAATGGTTGGAAGAGTGGCAACTGGGGTTTAACGCAAAGAAGTGCAAGATCATGCACATAGGGAAGAGAAACCCTGAAGCCACCTATAGGCTGGGAGGGGAGTTGCTGGAAGTCGCAAGGGAAGAAAGAGACTTGGGCATCATCACAGATGTCCTGAAATCATCCAAGCAGACCACTAAAGCAGTAGGTAAGGCTAGGGGGATGTTAGGGTGTATTAGTAGGGGTATCAAAAGTCAGAAGAGGGAGGTGATAATCCATCTTTACAAGACACTGGTTAGGCCCCATCTGGAGTACTGCATGCAGTATTGGAGGCCACACCTTCACAAGAATATTAACCAAATTGAGGCGGTCCAGAGAAGGGAAACCAAAATGGTGCAGGACTGCATCGGAAAAGATGTGAGGACAGATTAACGGAGCTCAATATGTATACCCTAGAGCAAAGGAGGGAGAGAGGTGATATGATCGAAATATTCAAACACCTTAAGGGTATTAACAAGGTGAACAAGTCTAACATGTTTCAATATAAGAAAAATAGCAGGACAAGAGGACACATCATGAGATTAAAGGGAGGCAGATTAAGGGGTAATGTGAGGAAGCTTTTTTTCACAGAAAGGGTGATGGATGCATGAAATGGCCTACCTCAGGAAGTGGTGGATATGAATACAGTGCAGGGCTTCAAACAGGCATGGGATAGGCATAAGGGACCAATACAGATGAGCATGACTAGATAGGCCATTGACAGAGCAAAGGCCAATGGACATTCATAAGGTAGAAAAATAAATGGGCAGACTGGATGGGCCTTGCGGTCCTTATCTGCCATCAACTTCTATGTTTCTATTTAAATCGAGAAGCCCTCTCTTGGAGAATGAAATTCTCAAAATCTCCACCTCTCGGTTTGGGACACACTTTTTCTATAGCCTAAATGAAAATGTGTGTGAGCCTCCATTACCAGGATGCATAACATGCTGTGCAGTAGCATAGGTGATGTCTCTATTGTTGATTTCCCTGCAATGCTCACCCACTCTAGTTTTAAACCGCTTTTTTGTTTTGCCTATGTAAAGGGTTCCATGAGTGCATGATGCCACATAGATAACCCCAGTGGTGTCACATGTCATAAGTTGTCTTATCTGGAAATCTTTATTCACATGTGGGCTAAAGAAATCCTTGCCTACTGATACCACATAGCAATAAGTGCACTTCTGACACCTAAAGCTACCTGAGTATTTATAAGCCAAGTACCGAGTGTTTGTCTGATTTGTCTGCTATGGACAAGCTGGTCCCTGAGAGTGGTGGCTCTTCGATATGACATCCTGGGAAAAGTGTTATGGTATTCTTGTGAATCCTGATTTCCTTTCAATATGTTCCAGTTAGTGTTGAGAATCTGCAATCCCTTGTTCCCATGCACAGAATATATCGCAACAAAATTAAGTCTCTCAGGGTTCGATTCCCTCTGATGTCTGTTACTGAATGTCAGATTCCTGTCTGTGTTCCTAACCTCCTGCCAAGTTTGATGTAGCAAAACCCCATTGTACCCCCTTCCTAAAAATCTGTTAATAAGATCAAGGGCTGATCTGACAAGATCCTCTAGAGTTGTGCAGTTTCTGTGCAATCGCAGAAATTGCCCTTTCGATATATTTTGCACAATGTGTCGAGGATGACAGCTAGAGGACAAAAGTAAAGTGTTCCTCTCACATTATTTGCTCCACTGTTTGTGTCTCCATACTCACCATGTGTATCTACACACACATCTAGTGTGGTTCTGCACCTGTGTAGCATGTCTGCACATCTGGTGCATGCACCATTAGGGGCCTGCGTATGTGATAGTTTGTGCCCTGTGTACACATCATGATGACATGTTGCCTCTCTGTTTCATAGATTCAGCACAGGAAGGACATCATCCAGAGGTTGTGCTGGCTGGGGAGTCTTTGCAGCAGCTGCTGAGAAGAGTGGTATGCTTCTCAGGGCCATAAAGACAGAATTTCACCAGATTTAGGTGATAATCCTGGTGGGAGCAGCAGTGGTGGTGGCACAGTGGCTAGTCAGGCAGGAAGGTCCCCGGGAGAGCCAGCAACGTAGTGGCACTGTGTGCTAGACAGTAGAGTTATGTTTTGTTTTCATGTTCCTGTTTTGTAGGTGGGCAAAGTGTGACCTGTGGAGGAAGACTTTTTATCAGCATTGTGTAGTTTTCTTTTGGGGTTTCATTTGTACATCACAGTACTGTTATTTCACAATTCTTTTAACATAAGCTGTTTATATTCCCTGTGTCATTGTGGCCATAGGGTGTTCACTAATGCTTGTGTCCGTCTGGGCAGCCTCTACAGGGCTATATTCCATCCTTCTGCATGTGCGGTTTCTTCACATCATTCTGCCATTTGTGTAATCCATACACACTATTATGCTTTTACTCTGCAGTTTATGCAAGCTCAGAATATGAGACTCCTGGTTCCCCATCCCTCTTCTACATCTCTTCCTCTCCCCCCTGCCCCTGCCTGATCACCTTACTTAGAACATCCGGTAGAGTGGAAGCTATCAGAATAGTCATATCCCACACCTGTTATGGCTCCCTAATAAGCACTCAGCCTTGGGTCTAAGTTTCGGGTGGTGCAACCATCCAAAATGTCCCAGTGCACATAGAGGGCATCAGCACCCACTATTTACAAGCTGGTATTGGGCCATACTGTATGTACAAGGTTACTGTAGGGGCAAATCTGGGGTTTGAGAGGAAACACACTGTCAAAAATGGCAGGTTAAATGGGAGGAGGGCACCTTTGGCAGGCTTTGCCAGAGACCTCTCTTCAAGGTTCCACACCTCACGTGCACATGCGAGGTGTACTTGTCCCTTTCAAATCGGTCAGGGTAATAACAGGCAGAGGGCAAATTAGCCCACATGAGCTGGTAGGTTATCTTACAGTGCTCCATAGAAAGCAGACGACCGTGTTTACAGTACGTGTTGCTGTCAAGAGAATATTTGCATTTTTAAGTCTCTGGTATTAGATAAAGGTATTTACTGAGTTCAGTATTGAAGCCTTCTGAAATCCCACTAATAGCCATTTTGGAGGGACATGATCCCCATGTAGTCCTCTAACTTTGGCACTGCAGAGTGTGGAATCTTCAGAACAAAGGGTAAGCATAGAGAATTTTATGTTGCTAATTCACTCTGTAGTTTGGATAGAGGTGGGTGGTGGCTGTATGGTTTTTTTCATTGTTCTAAGGTTTGATGTTCATCTCCTTCTTATATACACACATCTAAAACCCTGCTTACACAGCAGCAGCACCTCAAAACACACTGCTGCCTTCCAGCTGCACTGTGACTTGATCCCACAATTTCGATGTTTACACTCCTGACCTTGATGCACCGCAGAGCATGCCGAGAGGAGTGTCCCTGGACATGGGGTCAGAGTTCCCAAAAATTACATCTTCAGCCAACATAGGTTAAAAAACAAGTTCAGAAGACTGACGTCCATAACAAAACTTGCCACTATGTCAAATTGTCATGGTGGAAAAAACGCAACGTTTATCCCCCATAAAGTTATCTAATCCCTTTTTAAAACTGTTTATATTATTACTGTCAACCACTTCAATAGGTAACGATTTCCAGACATTCACAATTCTCTGGGTGTACCATTGACTCCTCTTTTGGGTTTTATTAGATTCACCATACAATTTCTGATTGTGGGACCTCATTGTATTATGTTGCACAGGATTCTTTGACAAACCAATTAGTTCTAAAAATGCTTCATCCCTGTTTGCTCTAAAAGTCAAACACAGGTCACCTCTCAAGTTCCTGTATTCCACAGAGTACAGGTTAAGATGTTTTAACCTGTCATGATAATGCAGATGTTTTACAGTTCTGATTTTTTTTGGTTACTCTTCTTTGGACTTTTTCCAATTTATTTTTCCCTTGAACTGAGTAAGCGGCACAAAAGGGAGAACAATACTTAATATGGGGCCTGACTAATGCTGAATATAATGGAAGAATTACCTTACAGTCCCTGCTTTTAATCAACCTCAGTATGCACCTAATTATCTGATTGCATTTCCTTACCGTCATGTTAGTGTGGTAATCAAACTTTAGATTATTTGAAATCCAAACACCTAGATCTTTTTCATTTACTGATTCCTGCAATGGAATATTATTTAGGTTATATTGGAATCTGGGATTATTTGACCCAAAGTGCATAACCTTACACTTTTGCTCATTAAAGGCCAATGTATCTTTAATTGCCCAGTTTGCTAAGTGGTCCAAGTTATCTTGAAAAGATTTTGTTGAGATTTTATTGTGAACAATTCCACCAATTTTACAATCATCAGCATATTTACATGCCCAAACTCCTGGAAGTGTTTGCATAGATGATAAGAGGATATTAAACAGGGCTGGGCCCAGCACCGAGCCCTGCAGTACTCCACTTGTAACTTCTCCCCATGTTGATTCCTATCCTCTTATAGCCACACATTGGGTTCTATTATTTAACCAGGAGTTGATCCATCTGATTATATTTGGATGAAACTGAAGCTTAACTAACTCTTTGATCAAAATTATATGTGATACTGAATCAAATGCTTTGGAAAAATCAAGGAAGACCACATCAACAGGCATTCCTTTATCCAGAGAGGCACTTATAGGCTCAAAGAAGCTCCTGAGACTAGTTAAACATGATCTACTAGAAATAAAACCATGCTGTGTCATATCATAATGTGAGATGATGCTTAGGTGATCCATAATATGTTTCTGTAGTAACCGTTCCAGAACTTTACCCAAAACAGATGTTAGGCTTATTGCCCTATAGTTTTTCACATCATGTTTTCTCCCTCCTTTATGAACTGGAGTTACCCGAGCCTTATTCCATACTTTTATGGTTTCTCCAGATTTTAATGACGCATTGAATAACATAGCTAGTGGGCCTGCAAGCTTAGCATTTAATTCCTTCAGAAATTTAGATGGTATGCCATCTTGTCCTACTGAACTATTAATTTTAATAAGTTTTATTGTTTCAATAATGTCTGAAGGCTTAAAAACTGGACAGTCAGCTTGTAGTGGAGGTAATTCACCAGTTATCACCTCTTTCTCCTTATGGACACTGAGAAAATATTGGTTGAAGATCATAGCCATTTCCTCTTCTGAGTTTATTAGATCCTTATTGGATAATATTGGTCCTATCATCATGTTATTCTTTTTTAAGGAACCTATATAATTATAACATTTCTTTTTATTGTCTCCTGTCATTGTAGCTAATCTTCTTTCAGCATCTTTCTTAGCATTTCTAATTTGCTGTTTTACTACTTTTGTAATTTCTTTAAAGGCTGCAGTATTAATATTGGTTGGAAATGTTTTTCTGTTTTTTTTATATAATTTCTTCTTTTTTATAACAACATTTTTTATTTTCTTAGTCCACCAGATAGGTACCCTATGGTGTTTTGAATATTTCACTCTCTCTGGGACCCAATTCTCAATACATATATTTCATTTATTAAACAGTTTGTCCCACGGTTCTTCGACTTCAAGGTCTTTTAATTCATCAGACCAATTCCAATTTTTCAAGAATTTCTTAATATTATTGCAGTCCGCCTTAAAAAAATCCCTAAATTTGCTTATACCAGTTATAGGTTTATTAATTTATATTAAAATATCTAGCAGAATTACATTGTGGTCACTGGTATCCAATGGTGGCAGGAACTTAGGGCTCAGGCAACTAATTTCTGGATTTAGGAATATTAGATCTAATATATTTCATTTCCTAGTGCCTTCTTGCACCATCTGCTGTAAATGACATTGTGTCATAATTTATATAAATCTTTTTCCACTGGACTTATACCAGTTAAGTTCTTCCAGTCTATAGCTGGAAAGTTAAAATCACCCAAAAGTATAGTATCTCTTACAGCACACATCCCTTCAGTTTCATCCAAGAAGATGTGTGTGTCTTCGGTTGACATATTCGCGGATCGATAGGCCAGACCTAAAGTCAAATAAGTGGAGGAAGTTAGGATTCTAGCCCAAATGATTTCATTTTGTGTTACTACAGTGTTTTCTTGTGCAACTTCAGCCAGTTTTAGTTCCTCTTTTATGTACAAGGCCACCCCAACCTTTCTTATTCTGCCTCTCTTTACTTATGAAAATATAGGATAGTAATTCCCCATTCTTCTTTGGCAAACCAGGTTTCTGTAATTCCACAAACGTCTATCCTATTGTCATACAGTAAGAGGCTTAACTCCTCGATTTTATTTTTTAAGCTTTGGGCATTAGTTAACAATAATTTTAGGGGTTTCATGTAATTTCTCTCATTAATACTTACTGATTTCTGTTGTAGTAAGATAGGAGTGTTAGTGGTTCTAGTATCCGCTAGAAGAGAGGTCATTCTAGATTCTCTCACCCCCTTCTCATTTAGTTTAAACTATTTTGAATTATTGCCTTTATATGTTTGCCTAATACAGAACTCCCTTATCTATTCAAATAGAGTCCATCATTACAAAACAGATCCCATCTGTTGCGAAAGTCTCCCAATGTGAGATACATACAACATTCTGTTTCAAGCACCATGCTCTCATCCAGTTATTAAGTGATTTGATTTTATGATTTAATTCAGTGGAGAACCTTGAAACTGGGAGTATTTCAGATACGGCAACTTCTGCCCCTAATTCAATAATTCTGTTTTTGAGGGCCACAAGGTCTTGTTTAATGCTATGATCTGAATCATACAAAATATTATTCACCCCCACATGTGCTATGACGTATGCATTTCCCTTAGCTTCATGTAGAATATCCGGAACCATGTCCATAATGTCAGCTATTTTTGCTCCTCTTAAGCAGGACAATGTACAGTTTGCTTTTTTTGGATTACAGACCACCCTGTCTAGGTGTTTCACAATAGAGTCTCCCAAAACATAAACCTGTTTGGGAGTGGAGTTACTTTTCTCTCTTCCTGATGTCCAAATTCCATTAAATTTTCTGGGCTTAGATTAGTCATAGGAATAGTGTCCTTGATATTATTGATTGCATGGCTACTCTGTTCTTGTTGCCTTAAAGGACTGTCATCAATTAGGTTACATATGGGGGTAGTGGAAGTAGTGTCCTGTTCCACTGTCTGCATGGAACTTAATGGGGCAAAACTATTTTCAACTGGCAGCTGATAATATTCCGCTCTTCTCCCTTTTTTAGCTGCCTTTTTCCACTTGACAGTATACCATTCCTGGGAAGTACTCTCTACATCATCTTCCTCTCTTATACACTTATTTTGATTGATTTTTAAATTATATTTAGTTTTATAACACTCTTTAGTTTGAGTAATGTCTGTACTCTCAATAGTAAAGGGCAGAGTAGCAGAAACATGGCCTGGAGTATTCCTTATATTGCTTGGATCAGATATATTTTGTCTTTCCTTAAATCTGTCAGTCATCAGTTGCTGACTATTCTCCAAGCAAAGCAGTCTTAAACTGAATTGACTTATTTCAGAGCCAAGTTGCTCGTTTTGCAAACATTTTTCACAAGTATATTCAGCCGGGAGTGTGTTGGACTTCAAGATTGTAAACATATTACAACCCTTACATTGTATGCCCGCATCCCCATCTAGCGTCATTATTGTGTACAACATGCTTCACTTACAAAATTAATCCTTCTTATGTATAATGTTTTTATACTATTTCAGTTCAATACACACTACTTCCAGGTTAAGCTTTAGAGTATGTTGTATTTCCTAATGTATCGCACTCACCAGTCAGTAATGTGGGTCCCTAGCTGGTTTTAGTCTCTTATAGGCGTTCCTCCTCGCACTCCTTGCAAAACATGTCAAACACGCATAGACGTGTGTGTCTTTGTGCATGCCTTCACTCGCGTTGCCCTGCGCATGCCCTGCTCGCTACAGGACTATCTGAAATACCTAGCCGTGACCTGGAAGTAACTCCAAAGGTCACACAGCGAGGCAAAACATCTAATTTCCCAAATATAGTGCTAAAAGGTGATTTAGCCCCCGCTATAAGGCTCTTGCAATAAAAAAGAGTACAGAAATGAACTGAGTCCAATAATAATGGTGTAAATAGCAAGTAGTACTTTGCCACAGCACAGCAAACAACTACCAGCCCTCTTCCTGTTCCTATACTAGAAACAGGGCTCCAAAAGCACAGTTTAGTAGTCACGTTTCATTAAAAACACACATGCACAGTAGCGTAGTCTTCCAGAGATAGAATCAGCAATTCTAGCAGCTCAGGAAGAGATTCTTCACTTGCGCTCACTGCAGGACTAGCTAACACATAGGGGATCGCAGCGGATCAAGGCTTCAGTCATTTACACCACAGGGCAATGCACTCGATCAGTACACATCCCCACTTTTCTGTCAGTTTAAAATCTGGAGCGGTACCATATTTAGGTCAATGTGATGAGTGTCCACAAAGCCGTCTTTGCAGCACATCAATCGAAGTGCACGAGTTGATGAACTGCAAAGACAGTGGTATAAACATGCCTTAACTGGGAATCACTAGGCATTCTATAATTGCAAGTTTGTCTGGTATTTCCAGCAGATGTATTCTCCTATACCCTTCTCAGTGACTACACTCACAAAATGTCATATAGAGCACCTCTCATTTCTGTAAGATCTACCTACACTATATGTACTCCATGCATATCAAGGTTAAGCAAGGAACAGCTAGACCAGGGGACAGCGTACTCATTCTATGTGCCTTTATAATTCTAACATAATAGCTATCCCTGAGGCTAAATTTGTGAGCTGGAATATCAAAAGCCTGAATAGCCCCATGAAGAGAAAAAGGTCCTGACACACCTGAAGTACACTGGGGCTGAGATGGCAATTCTTCAAGAAACGCACCGTATTGATAAAGAAGCAAACAAGTTAAACAGGGAGTGGGTAGAATCAAAAATACAAAGCACATTGTCCTACAGAAAGAAGGGGGTATCAATATTGTTTCACAAGCAGCTGAAAGAGATCATCTCATATATTAGAAAAGACCCCAATGGGTGCTGGATATTAACTTCAGTGAATACCCCTGGTGCTGGGCAACCTTTTTGGACCTAACACCAACACCCAGCGTTTTTTCATATTTCTTAATCAGGCCATCAATGACTTTAATCTGCTAAATCTCCCTGTAGAGATAGGAGGAGACTTTAATTCATTTTGGACCATGCACGAGACTGCAGTGATGAATGCCCTGAAATCCATTCAAGCACCAAGAAAGCAACCCAACAGCTTATATCAATAAAACAAGGTGCTGCGTCAGCATGTAGACCGAAAACAAAGCAAAAGGGTAATATTAAATGCCTGCTTAAAATAGAAAATAAAGTTAGAATCAATGGTCTTGATTTTCAAAACTAAATCTGTGATGCAAGGTGCCCGCGTAAAATGACTGTGAAGCAAGTGGCACCTTGCATCATAGTTCGCGGCAATCCCAATTTTTGAATGCAGGCTGCATCGAAATTGGGATGCCATGCACAAAAGCCACCCTGTGTCACCCTTGTGGCAAACGTGCCCATCTGTGTTAAAGAATGCATGGGATAAACACAAGAGAATCATAGTGGAAAAGAAGCAGAGGCGGAAGAAAGCTGCAGATTAGGCAGTCTGCGGTAACAGTGTAGGTAAAGAGAAATGTGCAGACTGGATAGGCCAAGCAGAATTTATCTGCCATCAAATTCTAGGTTTCTATGTTTTGCCTGAGCTGCATTTTTTTTGTAAAGGACTCTGCCACTGAGTAATCTGAGCAAGGCTGAGGCTGTACTGTGTTGTAACTCTCACCTACCTTATTAGGTGTTAGGTATGGCTGATAGCTTCAGCAGGCCCCGGCCAGGCTGACCTTTAAGGTATAAACAGGCCATAGAAACATAGAATTTGATGACAGATAAGGGCCGCTCGGCCCATCCAGTCTGCCCATTTCTTTTGCTTCGTCTTCCACCCCCCTGGTATCCCATATGGAAAGAAGTTGCTAGGAAGATCCCTGCCCCTGATTGGTGTTCCTGATAGAGAGAGTGACTGGAGCAATCTTAAAGGGGGAAGGGGCTCCTGTGGTAGTCTGTCCAATAATGCCACATCATGTGCATTTGAGGAGGCCCCTATCATTCATATCAGAAGGCTCAAAGCGTCAGCAAAGCCTGCCTATTAGAGAACCTGTTCTAAGTTCCAGGTGCCTCTCATTATGGATGTTCTGTGACTTGCCCTGGCCCTGGGTCACATAGTATGCAGGTAGAGGTTGTGGCTCACAAATTCAAGTGTTCTGAGTCTACATGTTTTCCAGGTTCTTTTCTTGGCTTGGGGCACTAGTCACTAGGCTATACTGCTTAATATATTACATTTTGATTCTACTTGACTGGAAGTAGATTCTCACTTCTAAATGCAATCTCCTCTCAGGGGAAAATTAGTAGGGAGGTTTCTGGTTGAGTTTGGGTTGGGGCGATGAGTGTCATGAAAATTATCTTCAAACTTATGAATAAAAGAAAGAAAAAGGGGGCTGAATTTTCTAAGCCCCTCAACAATACTATATTACAATTTGCAAACAATATGGCTAAGCCCAATCTTTAATTTATTAACACCACCTACAAAACCATATTTTAATGACACAAAGTAGCAAAGAGACTACAGTGCTACATAAATCCTATTTGTTTACTTTACAGGCAATTGCACATGTTATGGGGCTATAAAGATACTGTATACTACCCCCCTCTCCCATTATGTACAATTGCCTGCAAAGCAAACAAATAGTATTTGAAGGCCATCACTAACCTCAACCATTTAAAGACTATCTATAGCACTGCAGCCCCTTCCCTATGTGGTTTTGTGGGTGGGGTTGTATCAGGAAGTAAGATTGCACTTCCATTAACTTAATTAACATAAGCAAGGTGGCAGTCATGTATGCTGAGACTAGCTTTGCACATACTGTGATCCCTCGATTATCTGCCAAATGTTGGGACCTTTGCACGAACGGGCAGAAATTATGTGCCAGAGGCACGTATTCCGCCCAGGTAGCTACATGGCCCCAGACAGGTGCAGGGTGCATGGTATGCATGAATGCACCCATGCGCAGGGCACCTGTCCACAGCCCTATCCCACCCAGTGCACATATACATGTGGAGCAGACTGGGGCAGAGTTGCAGATCCAGGCGGGCATTCAATTACATGCCCATCCTGGGGCACAGAGTGGATCCCTTGCATGAACAGGCATGTGCCAGGTTCGTGCATTGCAACAGCATGCACCTGGCAGCAGTGTGGCCCAGCCACATCGTCCAATGATGCATACCCCCCCTTACCAAGCCCATGTGGCACATCCCCACCCCACAGCAGCCCCGTCCTCGTGCCGAATGCTGACTTCCCCCCACCATACAATGCCCAGTGCCCATGTGGAGTACCCCCCTACATGACAGCACTGGCCGCATATACTGTGTCTCATCCAGGCACACCTGTGCCCCTGTCCCCGTGGTAGCAGTCCACCTCTCCCACACATCCATGCCCCTGACCCCCAGTGTGGTGAACCCCCCCATAGTATCAGTACCCCTTCCCGAACACAGCTGTGCCCCTGCCAAGTCCCAGCATCATGACGCCCCAACCTCTAATCCCATCTCCAGTCATTGGTGGCCAGTTACCCCCACCCACCCTGGCACCAATAACAACCCCCCTTCCCCAGACCATAGTAGCATTACTGCTGGAGCTGGATGGCCAGTGGCACGTCCCTCCACACACCTCCCCAGCCACCGGCCATCCAAAGGACGCTGGGAGTGCATCGCTATTTATAGGCAGCATGCTTCCGGCTTCCCCTGGACAGCCAGCAGCTGAGAAGGTGAGTAGAGGGACGTGCAGCTGGCCATTCTGCACCTGTGGCAATACTACTAAGGTACAGGGGATGAGGGGTTGCTTTGTGCATGCCACGTACTGCAGGCACGTCCCCTGCCCACCTCTGCACATAGCTGTCTGTGCTGCCAGGAGATCCTGTGCGTATTTGTTCTCCATGCCTTTAGAGAATGCCACCAGAGGTCCACGGGACCCCTGCTGTGCAGCACTCATGCATAATTATGCCTACGTGCCCGGTTTCTGCAGTGCGTAGGCATCATGTATAGGGCCTGTTGTTTGTACAAAATGTTAGCTATTGTATTGCCCCATATTATCCCACACCCATGATTATCTGCTCAATACTGCTTGTACAAAACTAGACAGATAATCAAGTATGCAGTGTATATTATCACACTGGAATCAAATGGTATGTGACACTTGGGGGGGAATGGAGGGGAGAGAATGTTGTTGCACTGTCGCCAATATAATTTTGAGAAAGGGGAACAAAAGGGTAGGAATTTCTATTTTCTACTGTTGTCTGTACCTCTTTACATACAAGGTGCCTTACAGTCTGTGTGCGGTTCCTTTTGTGGTGAAGGGGCATGTTTACAGCAGGTGGGGACAGATTTCTCTTGGGCCTCGGTCCCCAGGTTGCCTTATTCTGGCCCTAGTGCTAGGACCACCTCCTGTGGCTTGTAGTGAGGAGGCTTCAGTACAGCACTGCTGCAATCTGTGACCTGGTAGCAGCCATCCAGATGGATAGGGAGCAGCAGCAGCCATCTGCAGGCCCATAGAGGCTGCATAGGTCAATGGGACCTGCTGGACTGAGAGTTGCCCATATTTGGTTTAGGTACTGGCAGTTGGCATTTATTTTTGTTTGTGGCTAGTTGCCCTGCTGTGTTAATTTCATTTATAGGCCATCGTCTATGTGGTTGTTGTCTATGGGCAGTTGCTCTTTTGTAATGTATTAAACATTTTGATACTTTTGTTGCTGTGTCATGTGACTTTTATTGGTGCCCATCTCTCTTCCCCCCACCCACCCCCACACCCACCCCCTTGTGCTGTTCTCTACACTACTTGCACAGTAAATGAGGCATCAGCTGGTCTCAGACATGTAACCCAATATAAAACAGAAGTGCAAACTCTTCTTATTTTCAGTCATTTATTCAGGATCAACATGTGCAAAAATTAAAAAAATACACCAAATGTACACCCACAGTATAACCTCCTGCGTTTCAAGTCACACTGGCTCTTTCTCAAGAAGGCTACTATTACTATTACTACTACTACTACTTGCACAGTGCCTGTGGCCAGCGCTGTATTCAGTACTATGATCCCTGCTATATTCAGTGCGCACTTGTGCCCTACACTGTGCTGTAGCAGCACTGTGCATGTGCCCTGCACTTTTGCCCAGTACTGAGCCACGTTATCATGGGCATTCTAGGTCTGAATATATGTGTGGCTATGGTCGTACAGTAGCACTGGTGCAGTGCAAACACGGCCAGTTGAACATGGGGTCCTTAGGGTTAGGGGACAATTATCTGTGTGATATCACTAATGATAAGGATGTGAGAGGGATGTGTGCAAGGGCTGGTGGTGTGGAAGGTATCAACATACTTGGGCACTTGGTTGAGAGACGATGGGAAAGGGTTCTTGTGGAAAAGTGGAAAGAGGGGATCCTGGATATATTAATCTTTATTCAAAATAATGGAAAAAAAAATAACAGTCTACAATCTGTGATTTTTATTTATGACTTCAGGTGTGGGATTGGAGAACAAGCAATGGTGGGGGATTATATTAGTAAGAGGGAGTGGCCTGGGGGTCTGGAGTTGGGAGATTAGAGTAAGATCAGGGATTTATTATTTGAATTTCCATGATAGTCAGTACATGGGGACATTATTTTTTTAAATTCTAGTCTTTTCATTTTCCAGGTTAGGATGAAAACACTATACCTCTGGAGGATGGCTCAGTCAGAATCAAAGCCTTGGATGTGTCCTTGGGTTCAGCTCTGAAAAAGAGAAGAGGAAGGGGACACGACATCAAAAATGTTAAACATTCCCCATCTGGACCTGAACAAAGACAATAACAACAACCTATTACATTTTGGATCTGTGCAGTTAACCAAAACTCCAAAAAAGGCACAAAAGCTGAAAACTGTGCGACACGTATCTCATTTACTTAGTGTGTAGTAATTCTGATGGTTGTTTTATCATAGCTGAATAGTTTGCAATCCCCAGCACCTGCTGGGGCTGGATCGGGCCTCAGGAGAACATGAGAGAACCAGCAGCTGGCTGTCTGACAAGTGAATGAAACTTTTGGAAGAGGAGAAGGAGACAGGAGGACCCACTAGTGGAAGAAAGACAGGAGAAAAGGCTAGTGTTTAGTAGCAGCACAGTTTCTCATCACCAGCATCATCTGTGTGATGTACCATCTGGCTGCTGCCAGCCTGCAAATATTTTGCACAGTAGATATTCTTGAACTTGGGCATGTTCGTTTTTAGAAACGTGAGCTTCACCACATTTTTTGTGGAAAGACATGTTCTTTTGTCATTAATTGGAAGGCTGGGCCTGTAGTTCAAAGGACAAGAAGCCAGCCACTCCCACTTCCTGACCTATATAAAGCAGTTCCTCTCAGCCTCCTTCTGAAGCACTTTTTCTTTGCAGCCAGAGGCTGTGTCGGTCTGTCCTGTGCCTCTGGCTGGGGTCTGTACCCCCCCCCCCCGCCTTGCTTATTTGGCTTTTGCTTGTTTCTGCTGGACTTTTGTTGTCTGTTCTCCTGCATTTGGTTTGTATTTTGCCTCCGGCTGTGTGCTTCTTTGTGTTGTTTGTTCCCTGTTCCTCTGTGTTTGTCTGTCTTTTGTGTTGTCTTTTGGGGAGCGTGTTTCCCCAATTGTTTTAACCAGGTGAGACACACTAAGTTGAAAGCTTGTTTACAAGTGCAACCTGGGAGCACAGGGAAGTTAAGTGACTTGCTCAGGGTCACACAGTATGCAAGTGGGGGCTGTGGGATTCAAACCCAGGTCTCCAGATTTGCAGCTCAGAGCCTTAAACCACTGCACTATACTGCCTCCCAAAATATTTCCTAAAGTGCCTCCCAGAGTGTTTCTAAACCACTTTGTATATTGCTAATCCAGAGTTCATGTTACTTGCTCTCATGTACTTGCAATGCAGCTGCAATCATTATCTGTGTGTTTCACCTCGAGCCACATAGCTGCGCTCCATGTTCTGCACCTTAATTGATTTCACCTGGTTCAGGCTCACACTGAACCCTAGCTATGCAGCTCAATCCTGCTTCCTCAACTCATACCACACACCTCACTGCTGCACTTTTACCCCACTGCCTGATGTTAGCTGCTTTCAGTATTGCCTTTCTGCAAGCTATGTTCATCAAATCCTACAACTCAGTTACTCCATACAAATGCTGCTCTCTGTGTTTGTGCACTGCTATTACACTCTTGAGGTCAGCTAAGCTACCGCTGATGCTGTAAACTAGTTTTATATCTGCATGTGGGTCTCGGCCCTTTCCATCACTTTCTTATTTTTCCTACGGCGGGGACTCGGAGGTGTTGGTGGAGTCATGACCCCATGTGGCATACTTACTTCATGTTCTAGTCCTGCCTCCACTGCCTAAAATCCTCAGAGTATTTGTCACTTCACTGACTTCCTTAAATGCCTGGCTGGCTTCCCCTACTATTCATATTTGCTGCTCCTCCAACCTCCGTACAGGTCCAACCATTGCTACTCTATTTTACTGACCTATGTGCAAGTCTGACTATTGCTATTCTGCTTAATGACCTACATGCAGGTCCACTCATTGCTTACACAATCATTCCTCAATGCTCACCACTACTATCTGACCTCCATGAGGTCCCAGCAATCACCGCTCATTCAGCTCCTCTTCAGTTTTCTGGGGCATGCCAGACATACCATTCTTGGCACAGGGCCACCCTGCAGACAACGGTCTCCCACTGCACCTAGAGTCCGCAACTTGAGCATGCAAAGCTTGGGGTGGGGTCCTTCTCACCTGGCCCATAGCTGAGAATGTCCTCACTCTGGGTGAACCTTCAGTCATCAACTGTACCAACGGCACCTCAAGTTGTAGAAAGAATGACTCAGCGGTGAAGGGGTGGGGCTCATACAGGGCCCCTTTAGCTGCCCGAGTGGGTTCGGAGGCACCCTTCAAAGCTATTCTCCCCATGACTGCCTCTGGTTCACATGGTTTGTTTTTATGGTGAGTCGGCCAAGTGAGCACCTCAGCAGTCATTGCTCTCCTCCTCCTCCCACATTGGTTGCCTTGTTGTAGAGTAATGCTCACAACCTTTCACGGCATTCCCGTTAGAGAGATCAAGTCACAGCTTTCCTCCAAATTGGAATATTCCCCCCTTTAACTGGGTTTCCAAATCGCAGCAGCAGAGCCATCACTAAACAAATATCCCAAGCCTGGAGAGAAGGTGACCTAGGCCTTGAATCCCAAGAGATTTCCTCCTCAAAGGGTTTTTTTCTCTCCTCCATGCCTCTGGTCCTAAACGTTAGTTAGCCGTAATTAGTGTTTCCTAGTTCCTTTAGGTAGGTTCACTGTTGGATGGAAGTGGATGGTGTCCCTACTTGCTGTTCCTTCTCTCCTTAGGGGACCCCCTCAATCTCCAATGCAACCCATCAAATACATGCCATTGCTAACCTGCACACCTCATTAGGTTATCAAGCTGCCTGATGCCTTATCTACTACTATGCCTCACAGCTACTGATAGCTAACATGCTTCGTGCTACTACATTTCTTTTTGAAGATCCTTCCTAAGGTACCTTTAGCCAAGAGAATCATCCCAGGGCACCTCTAGGGGTGGAACTCTCTTCGAGGGTTCCCTGCCTTTGGTACCCCTACAGGGTGGTAATTCATCTGGAATAGAGAGTGTGAATGGCCAAAACCAAAGTAACACAGTTGCACAAGCATAACACTATACTGACTGCTTAGGCCATTGAACTATTGTTCCAGCAGCACTGAAACTTCTCTCTGAATATGTGCCAGAGGGTGGGCAGCTGAGGTATTCAATGGCAATCTCAGTTAAAGAAGGCCACATTTGTTTTTTCCAGGTACCAGTACAATAGTGGTTCATCACCAGCAGTGAGGTGTGCAATCTCTCTCCTCCACATGAACCTTCTTTATTTTTTTAGCAGGGACTTCTGGCACCAGAGTAGTTGAATGAGCCTTTCCAGCTCTCTTTATCAGGCCAAGGTTTGACAGCATGTCACATAGTGGTTTGTCTTCTTGTGGTGTAGCAGAAGTCTCCTCTGTAGTAGCAGCAGTTCTGGTTGGTGTTTGGCAGCCAGAAACATCAGTAGTCATACCTACAGCAGCAGCAGATTTGGTGGTTTGTGTTCCCTCACTCTCATTCAGATTTTGTGCAGCCTGGCCCCTATGCACCTAGGGACAGAAAGCCTACACATCACATATCCATAGCACATAGACTGCGCTGTGTTAAGATGCTGTACATTAGGGTCCAGTGGACCTTCATAGCATGCACAAAAGGAGTGTGCACCCCTTCTGCACTCAATCCCCCAGTCATTTACACAGCTACGTGAGCAGATGGTCCAGAGATGGCCAGGGAGCATGGTCACACTCTGCACCATTCACTAAGGTGTGAAGTGCTGGTTGAGGGAGTGTAGCCTGTAGAAGCAGGCACTCTGCCATAGTTGCTGTGTGCCTTCACAAAGAATGCTCCCCAGCTGCAGTGGGACAAACCCCCACCACCATGCTGTCCCAGTCCTCCAGTATGGCAGAGAGGACTAGGGCAGCCATTGGGCAATCACCCTCTGTACAAGGGTTCCAAGGATGTGCCTTGTCCCACAATCCCTTCCTCAGAGCAGAGCAAGGGATCCACTTTCAGATCAGAATGGGCATCTGATTGGATGCCTGCCTGTGTTTGCCAATCTACCCCCTGTGCACCAATGCATTGGGGAGGCAGGGCTGAGGACAGGTGCACTGCAGTGCCTGTCCATGGGTGAGAAAGTGCACATATGCCCCTCTTGCATGTACCCAGCCTGCATTAGTGCCTAGGTACTATTCAGACAGCCTTGACTGTGGCATTATTAGCACGGATGATTAAGCACTTTTCTCAGCTATACATGCTGACACTTTCTCAATTAACAGTTGTTGATAATATTCTAGGTCCTTAAAGTCATGTGGTTGCACAAATGTCTCAATTGTGTCCATAAACAGAGGATCCAAAACTGTGACCCAAATGTAATGTTCAGCTTTGCACATATTTAAAATGTGCTGTCCAATCAGAAAGGTGTTTTTTCATATAGCTTTTTCACAGTCTGGCACAGCTATCTCCTTCTGTCCCTGTCACCCACCCCATCACCTAACATCCCAAGCACTTACCTAGGGGAGAGATCCCCCATGGGTTTCCCCCGTGGTGGGGTCAGAGAGGGGAGATCTTTCCTCCCCCCTCAAAGCACAATCCAGATATCCCCCAGAACCCTGTATGTGGTGAAGGGGCTACAGGGATCAGGCTGTCATCCTATAGCTGTGTGGGTAGTTTTTTGTGCCTCCCCTGACCACATCCACCACCCTAGACAGTGGGCCACGTCCCAACAGATCCCGCACGCTCTAGCATGCTCTTGCAGGAAAGCAAGCTCTCTAGCCCACTGCAGGAGTTGCTATAGAGGTGGAACCAGATGCCATCCCTCCACAGCTAGGAGCACTGCTGTGCGTCAGTGCCTACACTTTTCTCAGAGTCACCTGACTGACTTCCAGGGCTCGCTTCTAAACCTGGGTCACTGATGTGGGAGCTCGCAGCACTACCACTGGCCATTCGAGTGGCCCCTCTTAGGAAGGTGTTTAACAGTTTCTCCTATCATTTAAAAAAAAACTGTGACTTGAAGTGCTCTAGTCTCAGCTTGATGAATGAAATTAGGTGTAGTATCTGGCTTAGCCCAGCATCGTCAGTGCTTACCACTCAGGTAGCCTCAAAGGGTTGAAGGACACAAGTGATATTCCCCATCAGATGCCACTGATTGGGGTTGATAATCATGCATCCTTTGCCAGCACCATGTCGGACTGCATATTGGTGGATGACTTTCTATGGTTTAAGAATTTTCTGTGGGGGACTTGACTAGCTTTGGAACATGGCGGACGCTTTCTAGCCAGCTCTTCTCGGCACATTCTTGAAAACATCTAAAAAGCCTCCTAACACTACCTAAATCTGTATTAAACTTGACGAGGGACTAACTGGGGTCCATGACCACTGGCAAATCTAAAAATAAGCAGGCTAAACTAAAATTTTAATCAATACCAGTGCTGAAGGAATAGTGCCAGAGATCGGAGGCCCTTGCCAGACCTCAGGCCCTCCAGGCTGCTGACCCCACTATCTCAGCTGACTCAGACATGTCGGATCTGGAGCATTCTCATGCTGGCATCCCTGCAACACTTGCTCAGATGCAGCACGAAATGAAAGCTGGCTTTACAAATATCACAGCGCAAATCACTCACCTTCAAAGCGTTGTTACAGGTCTATCCTAAACCTCCGCCTCACATACAATGCAGATCTCAGAGTTGGAACACCATGTGAGTGACTTAGATGACTCATTGCAACTGGTCACAAATGAGAGAAATGATCTTAAGAAAACCATGGAGGAGCTTGTAGCACGAGTGGACGACCAAGAGAATCCCTCAAGGTGCTCTAACTTGTGCATCGTTGGTCTCCTGGAGGGGACTGAAGGTCATTACCCAGAAGCCGAGCTGCATAAATGGCTTATTGAGCATTTAGAATTACCAGAAGAGGTTGCACAATTTGAAATTGAACGTTCGCACAGGGTGGGCCTTCCGCCAAACTAGGAGACAAGCCATGACATTGCCTGATAAAATACCTAAGGTACGTGGATAAGGAAACCATTCTCCGCGCAGAGCCAAGATGAATGGGCATATCCTCTACAAAAACAAGGTGCACATATTTAAGGACTATAGCCACTATCTCCAACTGCAGAGGCAGAGATTCAATACGGTCAAAGCAAAGTTGTATAATCTCAGCTGGTCCTTCGCTTTCATGTACCCTGCCAAGCTGAGAATCGACAAGCCTGGGTAGCCTCCAATTTTCTTTATCTGCCCGAAACTAGCTGAGAAATGGGTGGAGGAAGAAGAGGCAAGAAGGAAGCGAGCTTGTGCTTCACCAGTCCAGGGAAAAGCAGACAACAGACTGTATCAGACTTACTTAATGTTTACAGCCTAAAGTCAATGTTACCCCTGGAGCTCTTTGACTGAGTAGTTGTCTCTGGGGACTGAATGCCTGGATGGTCTGGATTTGGAGGCATCTTGGGGCCACGTTGTTCCTGAGAGATGATCTGTACGGCCCAGTACCTTATCTCAATGATTGTATATAAAAGGGCTTGCCAGCTTTCACCCTACACCAATGAACCTGAGGGGGCTCTTAGCCCCCCCGCGAACATGTCTAGGGATATGGGACATGGTGGGGAAGCTCGGAGACCTGTGGCCTGCTTATTTAAACCCTTGGGGTCTAGCGCATCTTGGACAGCCTTTGCCAGGCCTGGACCTTACTCTGACAGTTTGTGACAAATTCCTTGTTTGACTGTTCTTTTTTTCTTCACTTCTCCGCTATTAATCTTTCGTTTACATTTTTGAACCTAATGTTTCAGCGCACTCCTTGCCTCAGCTGCAGAATACTGTTATAAATTTTATTTCTACTCTCTTTGAATTATTATTAATTAAAGCAGGTCCTCAGATCAGCAAAGGAGGCCTGAGCAATAGATAACGCTGTTTAATTAGTGCCAGAAAAAGATCCGTTACAATGCACACAGTTGCAATAACATTGTTACTGGTTACCAGTTGTTTGTATGGGGAATCTTATCGGGTACACTTGTGCCTGAGAGGGGGGAGAGGGTTCTGTTTTGGTTACAAGAATGTTAAGGGGATCCAGGGAGGGGTGGAGGGTTTGTTCTTAATTTTAAGGTTGGGGGATACTAAAGTGGGCTGAGTGGGGATTAGAGGAGATGGGGTTCTTGTCGGCTGGCAAGAATCAAACAGCCTGGAAATCTTGTCTGGCAGATGGGTTTCTTCCAACCACCCTGCACTCTATGGGGGAGGGTGGGATGTGTTCAACTGGTTGTAAAAGGGATAAAATTTGGATGTTGCAGTATGAGGATAAGTTAATGCCCTACAGTAAGGCTAATGTGATGTACGATGAGCAATGGAAGGCATGTTTGAGGAAGAGGGCAGTCAATTTACCATCTAACTACAGTGGATTCAGTAAATGTATATTAGATCTGAGAAAAAAATGACTAACACAATTAAGGTGACAACCTGGAATGTAAACGGGCTAAAATCTGTAGTTAAGCGGTAAAGGGTAAAGGGTGTTGGCTGAAGTGAAGAGATCGAAATGGAGATAGTCATGTTACAAGAGACACATATGTCCCCAGGAGAGGCCTTGAAAACCAGAGCATCTTTGGGGGCAGCTGGATAACATCCACTTTCTCCTCCAAAGCTAGAGGCGCCTCGATTTGGTTCCCCCAGGGTACCCAAGTTCAGGTATTGGGGCAAGTTACTGATCCCTCCTGCAGGTACTCTCAAAGAGACTGAAATCTCTGGTATTGGTACCTTTTCATTTGGGTCAATCTATACACAAAATGTGGAAGACCCCGGTTTCTATTAAAGGTTGGCGCTGGATATGGCAGGTTGGGCAGTACCCTGGATTTTGGTGGGTGGTTTTAACTATGTGCATTGGCAATGCTTTCAATGCTTTCTACGGGGCCCTGTACACCTCAGAGGCTGTTCCTAACCCCCAGGATCTGGATCAGTTCTTTGCCAAAGCCCCCATCCCTGAGGTAGGGGAGAAAGTAGCCTCAGATTTAGACGCGCCAATAACTAGGGAGGAAGTGAGAACCGCCTTGGGGGCACTAAAGGGAGGGAAGGCTCCGGGTCCAGATGGCCTTCCCATAGAATTTTTTAAGGCCTTTGCCCACCTGATTATAGAACCCCTCTACAATATGTAAGTTGAGTGTTTAGATAGGGGAGAGCTGCCCCCCGCCATACAATCAGCAATGATTACGGTATTGCCTAAACCTCTCCTGGTGTGCGTCTTTATAGGCCAATCTCATTACTCACTGTGGATTATAAGATATTAGTGAAAGTATTGGCTACTAAACTGAACCCAGTACTTCCCACCCTGATTCATCCAGATCAGTCTGGTTTTGTACAGGGGCGACAGGGGAAACACAACATCCTCCGAACGCTAAATGTGATCCACAGATGGGGTAAAAACAAACAGAAGCATGGGGCAGCGGTGCTGGCTCTTGACACTGAAAAGGCCTTTGATCATGTGGAATGGAGGTATCTATTTGAAACCTTGAAGAGAGTGGGCCTAGGCTCCCACCTCAGATCCTGTATACATGCCCTTTACAACAATCCACAGGTCCAGATAGCCATGAATGGTATGGTGACCCCCACGTTCACACTGGGGCATGGTACCAGACAGGTCTGTCCCCTCTCACCCTTGTTGTACATCCTCTCTTCCTCTCTCCTGAGCTACTTGCTGCAGCCCTCAGAGAAAACAAAGAGATCAGAGGCCTGTGGGAAGGAGGGTCTGAGCACAAGACAGCGTTGTACATTGATGATTTGCTCCTATATCTCCAGCACCCTGCTCAAGATCTGCCTTGAGCACACCAACTAATGAGGGACTATGGCAAACTATCTGGCCACAAGATCAATTGGACCGAAAGTGATCTGCTCCCCATTGGGTTACAGGATAGATGGCTACTAATTTCGAATCTGGGTGGACTACAACTTGTAGAATCCATAAAGTACTTGGGCGTCACCATCTCAGCCAGGACAAGCTCCCTATATGCTCTGAGTTATAAACCCCTCTTGTCTAAAATTTCAGAAGACTGTGAGAGAAGGATGGCACTTCCTCTATCCCTGTTGGGGTGGGTGGGGATGGTGAAGATGACCATATTACCTAAATGCTTATACCGCTACCAATCACTCCCCATCAAGGTGCCTATAATTCACTTGAAGCATCTCTGTGCCACCTTGCATAAGTTTCTTTGATGGGGTAAAAATGCTAGAATCAAAAAAACTATACTACAGTTGTCCCCGAGGCTGGGAGGAGTTGGACTCCCAGACTTCCAGAGTTACTACTGGGTGGTCCAGCTTGCCTTTGTGCCGGTGGGACTCTCAGCTGTTGGGAACAATTGGCTTAAATTGGAGGAGGACACACTCTTAGGTCCATTGAAAGAAGATAATCTCTCTATGGCCGTATTCTCGGACCTATCACACACAATTTCTAATCCATTCATTGCCAATCTGTTGAGAGTCTGGAGAGAGGTGCATAGGCGCATTGGACATCCCAGTCGGCCTTCATCATGTGCTGGAATATTGCCATATGTAAAGGCCAGAGCTCCCTGTTCAATTCCCCTAATACAGAGGCTACTAGAGTGGAGATGAAAGGGTTTGTCCTCAGTGAGGCAACTTTATGAAGGGTGTGTGTTAAAGAATTTTGTTTCTATATGAACAGAATGGGGTTTACACCCAGGTGACTTTTTTGTGTATTTTAGGATTAGGCATTGGTGTGGGGCATCTCTGTCGGCTGAGTCCGGCTGGGCCCCCCTCTCCCTTTGAGGAAGAGCTGTTTAATCCCCAGCCAGATTCAAAACCACTCTCGATATATTATCACATCATCCAGGGGCAACCTAGTAATGCTTCAGAAGGGATCAGAGCTAAGTGGAGTCAGAAGCACCTTACCCCATAAATTATAAAGTATGGCACCTGGCAAGTCAATGCCTCAAGCTTTGTTCTCATAGCAACAAGCTTAGGCAAGTTCCGCTGAACTTCATGTACAGAACCTATATCACCCCCAAGAGGTTACATACTTTTGACTCCCAAAGGTCCAGTGAATGCTCTAAATGTAACAACTAGGAGGGTGATTTCCTCCATATGGCCCTAATCTGTGACCCCAGAGTGACTCCATTTTGGTATACGGTGCATTGCATAATGTGTAGAGTCCTTGAATATTGTCCTTTGAAGTCCCCTCTTGAACTGATGCTGGGAGAGGACCCTCAACACCCAGAAGGGAAACTACATAATCCCTTATGGTCTATAGCCCTGATCAATGCTAGGAAGATGGTGGCTCAGTCATGGATGTCTCCCTCCCCTCCTACATTATCTCAATGGGTCAATAACCTTAAACTGTGTCTGACTCTTGAGAAAACCCAGCTTTATGCAATGGGTAAGCAAAAGACCTTCCTAGATATCTGGGTACCTCTCATCACAATTGAGATGGGTGAAATGCCACTATAGGGGACAGTTGCTATCCCTGGCTGTATGGCAGCCCATAGGAATGTGTTATCCCACTCCCCCCTTTAATCAATCCTACTATGCCACCAACTTTCTTTCTTGCAAATAGCTATCCCTGCTTGTGGTTCCTTTGCTAGTAGGTTGGCTCACAAATTGATGTCCTCAATTGCATTTCTGTAGTATTATATATCAATGTTCTAAGGCAAACATTGTATACCACTAACACTTGCTTATTGTGCAAGATTTCCCTTCTATGGTGATGTATTTGTATTTGTACCTATGTATCCTATGCTCAACATCCTATTAAAATATTTTGGAAAAAAAAAAGAACTTTCTGCATCATATACTAGTTGAAATTCCACTGGGTTCGAACTTCCTGTATAATCTGGTGGAGAAGGCTATTATTAACCAGAAGTTCCTGCAACAGCTTTTGAGCATTCACAGAATGGTTGAATATTCAGAAATAACCTTTGAGCAATGTGCTTTTTTTCAAAGGTTCCATGTCAGCAAAAATGGGTGACAATACATTCAGAGATAACAACACTCAATAGAGAATAACATAACATTGTTTTACATTGCATTACAAAATGAGGAAGCAATAAACTTAGTACACCTTGCATTCACATATTATCTTAATTGTTACAGGAAAGGTTAAAATATGGTGAGAAAAGTAGGTCTAAGAAATAGAAAAGGCTGCGAGGTATGGAAAGAGGTTGACCTGACTTTATAAATTAAGGCTGCAGCCATGAGAGTAGGCTTTGTCAGGTAGCAGAGGCAATAGCAGGTATGGAAGAAGGATGGCAGGTTAAGGTTGCTAAAGAAAAGGGTGGAATGCTGGGAGCCAGCTAGTTAACCAAGTGGGTGGATAGCACTAGTAAGGGGAAGGGAGGAGAGTGGTGCATGATATGAGTGGATTTGATCAGAAGAAGGCCTAGGTGAGGGAGGACTAAAATAGGGGGAGTGGGAGGGAGGGTTTAGAGAGGGAATAAGGTGGGTAAAATCTAAGACCAAGGTATTGGCACATGTACAAGACAGGAGAAGGGAGAGGCTAGGACCATCAGACTACCATCATCCTTGACCAGCTTTGGAATAAGGTGTGTAGGTGGGCAAGTGATGAGGGGCAGAGGGTACTTTGGCTGTCCTCCCTACACAATGACTACTGGCAGCATGATGGGACTTCAGTTCCTTTCTGAAGGAAGAGAGGTTCTCAATGTTAAGTATGTGAGAAGGAACCTCATTCAGCCAAAGTGGGGCTCTGTAAGCAAAGGACCTTTGACCAAGGGAAGTTCTCCAGAAAGAAACGGCCAAGGGGATTTGATTCATGCCTCTTGTCTGAAAATATGACTGATTTGTTTACATGAGCTCCATTATGCTGGGAGGAGCCTTTCCTGAAGTGACTTTTTCCCCATCAAGCACATCTGGAACTTTATTCTACAATTCAGATTCAACCAATTAGTTTGCTTATACAGAGAGCAAGTATGAGCTAGTTTATCCACTCCAATTGCCAGTTTACATGCTTTATTAAGAGCAGTCATGGCATGTTTCAGAGCAGTTTCCAATGCTGCTCCATAGACAATCAGGCCATAGTCAATGAGAGTCAGGATGGAGCTGGAGATTGATAGTCAGAGGATAGAAGGGGAAAGATATTGTTTGTGTCTATGTAGGACACCCAGCTTTATAGTAACTGCTTTTACTACTAGGTAAATGTGTTTTGAGAATGATAGCATATCATCTATAGTGACCTCAAGATATTTGAATGAGTGTACCTGTTCAAGGGGACCGTCCTTATTGCTGAGAATGGTCAGGACCGGATTAATTTTCTTATGTCGGTGGCTTGAAATCAAAATAGATTTGATCTTTTTATAGTTGAGGAGTAATTTATGCATACAGAATCACTCTTCCACCTAGCAGAAGGTAGTCTGTAATTCCTTTTGAAGCAGTTCAGGCTGTGTGTTACTGCCCAATATTACAGCATCGTCCTCATACAAAATTATTTTGCTTTTACATGCATTAGGGAGATTGTTCAAAAATAGGCTAAAAAGGAGAGGACCAAAAATGGATCCTTGCAGGACTCCCAGTGAAATTTGCCTGGCAGTTGAGAGAGTGGGCCCAATTTTAACACTCTGGGTCCTGAGGGACAAATATTCCTTGAACCAAAGGACAGCTTCAGAGGCAATCCCTAGCGACAGCATTTGCTGAAGCAGGATTGGGTGGTTGACAGTGTCAAATGCCTTTGTGAGCTCTATGAAGACAGATCCCACATACTTGCCTTCATCCATTGCCTTATGCACATATTCAGAGAACTCAACTAAGGCAGTAGCCGTGCTATGGTTTCTGCGAAAGCCATGCTGCTGGGAGCATTGCCGATCATATTTCTGTAGGTGCTCTGAGATCTGGTCTGCAACAATTCTCTCTAGCGCCTTAGAGAGGGGTGATAAAATCAAAACTAGTCGGTAGTTGGCAGTGTTAGATCTGTCCCCACTTTTGGGAACAGGGGTCACCGTAGCCAGCTACCATACAAATGGAAATTTGGCCAGGGCAAGAGACTTATTAAAGATTTTGGTGATGGGGCAATAACTTCATGAAGTGCCAAGGCAATCAACTTCATATCGATGTTGTCACTGCCAAGCCTAGTTTTACCTAGTACCTTTAGAACATAGGTTTTTGCCTCCTTGACAGTGACCCGTTTGAAGTAGAATCTAGCTTGAGTGAAACTGGGTCCCAACGCAGGCTGAGGCGGATCAGCTGAGGTGAAGTATTCTGGAAGGATGACGGTACCTAAGTCTGTGAATGCAGAGTTAAATGCTTCTGCGATAATTTGAGGACCTGTGGTGGGGGTGCCATTAATGTTAAGCTTGGTGGGGTGTTTCTTGACTTCTCTACCCATCAGTTCCTTAATGTTTTTCCAAAAACGCTTCCCATTGCCCCAGTTCCTATCCAACTGGTCCTTGAAGTATTTTGCTTTGGCTAGTCTTGTGAGGTGGATATACCTATTTCTAGCAGACCTGTAACTTTGGAGGTCAGTTGCGTTGCCAGAGTTCCTGGCCCTACTCGACAGGTTATCCCTGGCCCTCATCTCATCAAGTAATTTGTGAGTGATCCACTAATTTGTGGTTCCTCTAATTTTCCTTCTTCTCAACGGTGCATAAACATCACAGATCTCATTAAACTTGACTACAAAGTGTTTCAGGAAAGGTCAATGCCCTGTGCTTCATCTAAGATGGTCCAGTCAACCTGTGATAGGGCTGCCTTAAAAGCACCAGCTTGTCCTCTTTTAAGAACTCTGCTCCAAATTGTGATTGGGGGACTTCTTTGCTCCATACTGGCTCATCTACAAATAACTGGGGAGTGGTCACTTATGCAGTCAGAACGTACTGCAATGTCCTTGATCCTGGAGGGACAACTAGATAGGATCCTGTCTAGCAGCATGCTGGTACTCCTCTTGTAATCTGTTAGTCTGTCTGTTGATGTGGGCACACACAGTGCAAACTGCTACAATCAAGTTATGAATACTTCTGTCTCCATTAGTGAAGTCTTTCACCACCAGTTTAATATCGTGTGCAAAGCATGGGGCATGCCTCAAGTTAAAGGAGTACTACCATCAAAATCTGCAAAAATGTATGTTGTACAGAATGTTTCAATTTGTGTCTTTAGTTGCGGTGTGTCCTTTCCTTTGTTTCTTACTAGTTTTTTCTAAATTTGCCTACTGGTTGTATGGCCTCTGGGGATCTCCATATTACTGTGATTTATTGCTCTACTTTTTCCTGCAATGCCTCCTGTCCCATGTGACAGTGATGCATCTGGGATCATAGATTCAGCAAGTACTGGTTTGCAGTCAATTTTACAGCAGTACAGCTGTAATTTTAAGTAATTTTCCTTATCCAATGGGCACTGTAGACTATATTTACAGCTTAGCAATTACTTGAGGTCTAATTGAGTGGGTATTCTGTAAGAAAACAGCTAGAGTCTTTACTAATTATAGCAGTGATGACCTAAGGCAGTGGTGGGCAACCTAAGATAACCATTGGGCCACAGGTGCGGCCCTCAAACACCCCCAAGCGCAGCAGGACCCCATGAGACTCCATTTACCTTAGTATGAAGCAGGAATTATATATTAGAATACAATAAACATTATTTAAATGACTGGAAACAGCGTTAAAAGTTATAAACAGCATTAAAAGTAATAAATACTGTACTAAATATTAATGTGACTTATGGGTGACCATATTTTACACCAGCTTTCCAAAGTTAGGAGTAAGGTTGGTGCAGTCACATCACAACATAGCTGTGAGGTCTCCATCTGTCAGTCTGTTTCATTTATTTTTTATATGCCCTATGGCAGAGAAAGTTTGTTCACATGTGTAGCTTGAACCAAAAATGGACAACATCTCTGCAGTGCAAAGGCGGAGAACAGGTCCTAGAACACATTTCCATAGTTGAGGAACTATCTCTTTCTTGAGCTAGTTAATAAGGTCTTCTTCTAGTGCATGCACATCAAGGAGCTCCTCCTCAATTTTTTCTTGTCAAGCCCCTGCCTCTGACATACAATGGCACTGTTGGCAAAGTCAAATACAAAGGGAGTTGTGAGCAATGAAATGAATGGTTTCAGCTCATTCAAGGGCAAAAAAGGCTTTTCAAAATGCTGGGACAAAATAGTAAGTACAGTATGCCTGAGTGAACTGATGCATCATACTCTGTCCTGCAGGCCATCAGAGCTGTTGTTCAGTGCTTCTTTTAGATGGGGGAAATGAGTGAAATTGTGAGACTACAGCTGAGCTGACATTAACTGTAACTGAATCATGAATTTCCTGAATCTTGTGATTAGGCTAGGTAAGAGAGGACTTTTCCCCTGCACAGCCATGTTAAGCAAATTGAGATGCATGGTGATATCAGTGAGAAAAGCCAAATCTAACAACCACTGTTCATCAACAAGTTCAGCTTGTGCATGTGAACACTGAAGACGAAATTGGAAGATAGTTGGGAGAAGTGCAATAAAATGTTCCAGTACCTTACCCCTGCTTAGCCAGTGTACTTCAGTGTGTAAGATGAGGTCCACATATTCAGCATCCAGTTGATCCAAAAGTTCAGCAAACTGGTGGTGGTGCAATGGCCATGCCCATTTGAAACTCACAATGTACACTACATTGTCCATCACAGCTTTCAGCCCAACTCCCTTGTCTAGCTTGGCACAGAGAGCCTCCTGGTGTATTATGCAATGCACCCCAAATAAGTTGGGTATCTCAGACCTCAACAAAGCAAGAAATTGTTGATTTGCTCCTATCATAGATAGGTAGCCATCAGTTGTGACAGAAACCATTTGCTCAGGCAGCAAAGTATGAGTTTGGAAGAAATTCATAAATGTTTTGAAAAAGTCAGTCCCTTGTGTATGGCTGTGCAATTCTACAAGCTCTAGGAATTCTTCAGTTTGATTTAAATGACTGTCCGCACATCAAATCCAGATGCAAATTTAACCAAGCAGTACCCTGGGGTTACTTGAATCCTCTCAGTATCAGTGCTAGGCAGGGAGAGGAAGCTGGTGGTTAACTAGTTGAATGGTTTTTCACCTGCTCACTCTTCTCTTTATTTGGCCTCAGCTGAGATGAAAGTGATGAGCTCATTTGGAAGTCTCGCAGCAGCATAACCCTTGTGCCAGCTGTTGTGAAGATAGTTAGACTTTTGAGAGGGTAGTCAGAGTGAGTCAGTGGCAGTGGCAGTTGGAGTTAGTGTTTAGAGTGAGAGTCAGAGTGTGGGAGTGAGAGCTGCTCTGCCAGTGGACTCTGAGTTTAGGGCCCAGGATTTCTCACCCTAGTTCTGGTACTTCCCAGCTCACCAAGTGAAGTGGTGGAGACCTTTCTTCACCAGGATTTCCTGATTTTCATCCCTGGAGAAGGTGAAAGGAATTGTAGTTCCATGGATCTAAGGGGCAATCTACTGTTTGATTCAGGATGTTTTGAAGTTGCCTGAAATGTCTAACAGTGAGTAGATTGTGACTATTGTTACAGAAAGCACATACCTGTTCTGTTGTGTTCCATGCCCAGAGGGAAGGCACAGTTTCTCTTTTCTGTAAGTACAGACATGCAAGACTGTCTTTGAATTAAAGCTGGCTGAGGTGAGTGATGTCCAGAGGTATACTAAATCACACTATTTGAGACTTTTATCTTTACACTACCTAGGTGGTGACTTTGAATGCTGAATGCCAAATCTTTATTCAATAGCATTTCAAGAGGTGTTTCAAATGTTTAAGGTGTAACTGTGAAGGAATGTCTGAGTGTGAATTTGGGTGCAAAGGGTAGGCCGAACCCCATCTGGAGTAACCAGTTCAGGACTAGCAGATTCAGTAAAGGGGCCTGGTTACTTTAAGGCTCATTCACACTGCCAATTCTGCGGTGTTATTGGAGGTGCACAGTGGCAAGATCATTGCTGCTATGCATGTCTGAATGCCGTAGTTTGGCCATTTTGGATTCTGTTTTGTTGTGGCTACGATCTCTCTTTTCCTGGGATCGCGTAGTGGTGCAGGGGTTTGCGGCATTTCACTTTGCCATGTGAAATACCCACAATGCTCTGACAGACTTTTCCCAGCCTGCACTTGTGCCTGTCACTGGAGCTGTTCTCGCAATTTTCTGATCCGGGGTCAGCAAAACGTTTTCCTGGTTCCATTAACAAAGCTGAACTCGGGGGAGTGGTTTTCATTATGAACCGAGGGCTAAAAAGTGAAAAATAAAACCACAGGCTCAGAGTTGAGCCATGACACTCGGCATGTGTATTTGCATATTCATAAGCCACATGCTCAGTGTCAGGGCTCAGCTCCTGATCATGTTTTTGTTTTTCACTATGTAGCCCTAGGTTAGCAATAAAAATACTTCCCGAGTTCAGCTTTGTTTGCAGACCGAGAAAAAAGGCCTCACTGAACTCAGGTTGGAAGACCCATCCCCAGTCTGTGGCTGCTGTCATGGGGAGCCCAGCCCATGTGTATACCCCCTTCCCAGCCAGAACTCTACTAGAATCGCCAGAACATCAATGGGAGTTAATGCACTGCTCCCCTGGCCATGCTGTCTGAATGGTGATCTACAAAGTTTCAGCGAGCATGGCCACACCATTCAACATGGCACTGATGCCATGTAAACAAGGCTTTAGACTAATGGCCAACTGTCTGAAGTGGATTTTTAACCCCTGGAGTGGGTTATAGTTTCTTCACTGGTTATGTTTTCAGTTGTGGCCACATGCCACTGAAAGCAAGTGTCCTATGTCCTATTGCAGTGGGAATACAAAGACTTTCTGTCAGTTACAGTTCAATTTTTGGTTTTCTGAAAGTTCCAAGTGCCAAGATGTTAAACCTTGGGGGTTCACCCTTGCTTTAAAGAACATCTTTTGAATAAAGTCCCACTCTAGAACCCCAACTGTGGTCTGGACAGTTATGTTATTGCTTCTTGTGTGGATTTACTGGGTACCCCTCCAGAAGATCGGTCTAGCATATGCCTAGCAAAAAATCTCTCCCCAGAACCTGGTTTGTAAATACCAATGGTTACGTTTTGTACACCCCCACCCCTTGATCTCTAGAGAATGAGCCTGGTATACATTCCCAAAGCTAGGGCTGGTACCATTTCTAAATGTTCTGATTCTGTGCCCAGCATGGGTGCCAGGGGTGTTAACTGTGTAAAGTAGTGGGAAGGGGTTTACAAAAAATGGGATCTCATCTGGTGATGTTTAATTTGGGGAGAGAACCAGAAATTTTTTGCTGAGGGTATGTCTAGCATATTTCTGTCTGGTAGCGGTGTAGCCCAAACAGAAAGGAAGCTTTGGAAAAGTGATTTGTGCCCAGGAAAATTTTGCCCAGATGAACTGCTTGTGTACCTTACAGTACAGTAACGGATCAGAGTGCTGCTTGTTTGTGTTCAGCTAGTAATGGACAGTAAAGCACTGAAATGTGTGTCCTAGTCTCTGCATCATAAAGTGCTTAAAGAACTTTTAAAATGCATTTTTTCAAAACCAAAAGTATTGCGGACTTTGAGGAACAGACTAAGATATGTGCCCTGAAAGTTTCATGTGCTTAGTGTGCAAATTGAGGGAGTCGCTACAAAAAATGTCCAGAAACTGTGGTAAAAAGGGTGAAAATGGCACTCCCACCACTGAAAATTGCAGCTGAGGAAAAAAGTTACAGTTTACAGTTTAAATTTGCTCCTGCTTGATGACCGCCATGAAAGAAGAGCAAGCGAGGAGAGAAATAGGCTCATTTGCATGATGTTGACTGATTCGTGTGGCTGCATCCAGTCCCGCCACCTGGCCAGCGTCTGTGTGCTACAGAGTGTTTGCAGAGAAGAGAGAGAGTGGCGTGCGGGCTGGTTAGGCAAGGATCAACCATCGAGGACCTCGTGAGCATTCTAAACTTTAGCAAACAGACTTGTAAAGTGTAATTTTGGACTCAACCAGTATTCTGACCGACTGGAGAGTGATCAAGGTGATTGTGACTACGATCAGTGGGACCGCCAGCCCATTTCACCCCAGAGGCCTTCCTTGGATTGGCAGTTGACCGAGATTTTCCATTGGAGGGAACCAGCTACTAAATACAGTGAGTAAACAAGTAAACTCTGCAAACAGTGTGTGAATGCAAAGCCAGCTAAACCTCTGTGCAAACAGTGTGATTTATGTGCTAAGAAAGGACTGTGCATTGTAAAAGCAACTGCAGCAAACAGTAAATTCTGGGCAATAGACTGAGCAATGAGAACTGGGTTCAGCAGCAGTAAATTTCTAAGCAGCAGGACTATGAGTTGTATATGTGGGATGTAGCAAACAGGCAGTCCTGAGCAAAGAAAGACTGCGGCTTACAAGTGACTTTGAGCAATTGTAGATATGTAAATATAATTTTCCTGAACCGTGCTGATCGCAAAGTCAAGTTATCGGTTCTAAATCAGTATGAATGTGCTGAGATGTACCATCAGAGACAATCCTTTGCAGTCTAAAGTAATTTTAGTGGCCAGAAAGGTCAGAAACTAAGTTTTTTGTGCAAGTTGAACAGACTGTGATGCATGAGAAAAGTTACAGATGCCAAGACAGGGTGTGGTCAGCAATGTAAACACAGCAGCAGGGAGCCATTTTGTGAGACCATATGTGACTAGTGAGCAATTCAGTAAAGGTTTGTGTGTTTGCTTTCAGACATGGCTTCAGGAGCACCCCAATATCCAGATCATGCCTGAGCTATGATCACCGAGGAGGTGGCAGCACTGAGAGAGGTAGAGAAAGCCTACTATGGTGAAAGGTTACCCTTGGATGTAGCAGTTCCTAGCTATTCAGTGAGACTATGCATTGTGTGTCTAAAGGCTGGAAGGGATGTGTTTCTGATACCCCATTGCTCGGACTGCCTTGCAAAATTTGGAATGAGTAGGGCTACAGCTCCAGAGAGAGCAACAAGAATTCAGTTGGCTCCCACGTGGAACCTGGCAGGGGACCCTGCCAGTAGCAACACACAGTACTAGGCCGAACCTGTTGGGGAAAGTTCTACTGAGTGTGTTACAGAAAGAGCAAGTAAATTTGATGTTGATCCACTGCAAGGGCAGGAACAGAGAGTGGTTTCCACGCCTGTGTCCCAGATGGACAGTGCATCAGAGGGATCAGTTGACCTGTGGAATCAGGATCCGAGTCCTAGCCTAGTGGGTGAGGACAAAGGACAAGAGACACTGAATTGGGAGGTGTCCACCTCCACATCTAGTGAGAAATGGAATGTCTCAGGAGTGAGGATGATTGCTCACTCTTGGGCACAGATCATGAGTGATGAGGAGGATGAAGAAGAGTATCTTCACAGTGTGGGCTACTGTGAGTCACCCCAAGCTCTTGCCTCAGAGGAGCCAATGACAGTTGAAGATGGCTCTAGCAACTTGTCCAAAGAAGTAGTAGAAAACAAGTTCTTTCATTCTTTGAGTTTGAAACACTGGCTTGACCAGAACTGGCCACCCCCAAGCCGGGCCATGGGCCGCAGACTAGTAAAGAGTAATAAGGAGGAGAGAATGAATAGTAGGAGGGCTGACGCCATGTAGGGGAGTCCTATTCTACTTTTCCTTGCCAAGTCTAGGAGGAGATCAAACAAAACAGGCAATCCTGGCTTATGGAGGAGGCAAAGAACAATATGCACCCAGAGGCACCAGAATATGTAAGGGACAAGATCAGCAGTGACCGCCTTAGATTCTGGAGACTGGGCGGGACTCTGTTCATTAATACTGTGCAAAATGTGGATGGTGCTGGGCAAGAGACATTTCACAACATCAGTTTGGAATGCTCAGATGGGGGTCATAGTCCTCGCCCCACACCGTGAGTGGTACTACCCTTAATGGCGCCACTCCCTGTGAATATGCCCAGCATACCTTAAGGAAGTGAGCAGTGGTAGGCCAAATATCTGACATCCAAAGCAGCAGTATCTATGAAGGAAGATGCAGCTCTTCTGGTATTCCAAGATTTCTTCGGGTGTATCCAGATTCATCAGCCCAATAGTTTCCCTGTTCCATTATCTGGCCTTCCAGCACATCAACCCAGCAGTTTTCCTTTTCCATCATCTGGCCTTCCAAGACATCAACCCAGTAGTTTTTCTGTTTCATTGTTTGGTTTTCCAGAAGCATCAGCCCAGCAGTTTTCCTGTTCCATCATCTGGCCTTCCAGGACATCACTCCAGCAGTATCCAAAGATGCCATCTGGTCTGCAGGGAGAAGGTCCTCGGCTTGCAGAGTAAAAGGACATTTTTTTGTTCTTCAAGGAGCTCGTAAGACAAACCTTTTTTGTTTACATTAACTAACTTTGCACAACACATCCTACATTTGAAGACTGTCCAAGGAACTTTAATTTTCATCAAAGACTCTCCCCATGGATTGCAGTGCAATACAGGCCCTGTCCTGTCCAAGAACTGTTCTTCAGCAGGCTTCAGCCTACGAGAGACTCTTCAATGGAAAATGCCTATGGGCACTAGTGCCATCGGTCCCCAGATTTGAACTTGGTAGGGAATTCTATCCACAAAATGGGTTGCATAAATGTTTTCTTTCCATTTTTTACTTTTATAGAAAATATTTTGGGGGGTTCTTTAGTGTTGGGTAGAGGTTTAGGCACTGTGTGGAATGCAGAATGTGTTTTTGTGCTTTTCTTCTCTTGCAGGTGTTCCTGAGGAAGAAAAGAAGAAAAGAAGAAAAGAAGACGATGTTTGGAACTCATCTGAATTCCCCTTTTCATAGTGTTTTTTCAGAAATGTTTATGGTCAACAGGGTGTTAACATGTTTTTCTTCACAGGTGTGATTTTTGGGAAATGTACTGCAATGTAATGTATGTTTTCCTTTGTTGTTCACAGGTACCCGTGGAAGTTTTGGGGGATAAGTTTTTCCTTGGCAGGTAGCCTAGGTAAGATAGTCTTCCCTAGAGGGTTAGGGGGATGGACAAACTGGGGGTCCTGATCTGCAGTAGGGACTCTCAGTACTAGTCTATTAGGGCGTGCTTCAAGCAGTTTTCTTTGAGCCACTGAGAATCCATAGATAGAGTGTAGGATAGAGGCTGAAGTTTCATAAGCCAGCCTCTGTTCCTTTAGTGTTACCTTCCTGTGCCTAGTACATGGTAGAGGAGGACTTGCGCAACCTCCCCGTAGGTAACACAGAGGGTAGGATAGCCTAGTGCCAGATGGAGATATGACTGCGGTCAGTCATTCATCTGGTATGCGGTAAGTGTAACCACCCAGTATCCTGGGTTTACTAGAATCCCCTCAGTATCACTGCTAAGCAGAAAGAGGCAGCTGGTGATTAACTAGTTAAATGGTTTTTCACCTGTTCACTCTTCTGTTTACTTGGCCTCAGCTGAGATGGAGATGGAAGTAATGAGCTCATTTGAAACTCTCACAACAGCATAACCCTCGTGCCAGCTGTTGAGAAGGGAGTTGGAATGTTGAGAGGGGAGTCAGTGTGAGTCAGTGGCAGTGTCAGTTGGAGTAGTGTTTAGAGTGAGAGTCAGAGTGTGGGACTGAGAGCTGCTCTGCCAGTGGGCTCTGAGTTTAGGGCCCAGGATTTCTCACCCTAGTTCTGGTACTTCCCAGCTTGCCAAGTGAAGTGATGGAGACCTTTCTTCACCAGGATTTCCTGATTTTCAGCCCTGGAGAGGGTGAAAGAAACTATGGTTCGGTGAATCTAAGGGGAAATCCACTGTTTGATCCAGGATGTTTTGAAGCTGCCTGAAATGTCTAACAGTGAATGGATTCTGACTTTTGTAACAGAAAGCACGTACCTGTTCTGTTGTGTTCCATGCCCAGAGGAAAGGCACAGTTTCTTTTTTCTGCAAGTACAGACATGCAAGACTGTCTTTGAATTAAAGTTGGCTGAGGTGTGTGATGTCCAGAGGTATACTAAATCACATGATTCAAGACTTTTATCTTTACACTACCTAGGTGGTGATTTTGAATGCTGAATGCCAAGTCTTCATTCAATAGCATTTCAAGAGGTGTTTCAAATGTTTAAGGTGTAACTCTGAAAGAATGTCTGAGTGTGAATTTGGGAGCAAAGGGTGGGCAGAACCCCATCTGGAGTAACCAGTTCAGGACTAACAGGTTCAGTAAGGGTGCCTGGTTAATTTAGACTAATGGCCAAATCTCAGAAGAGGATTTTTACCCCCTGGAGTGGGTTCAATTTCTTCACTGGTTATGGAAGAATTGTGCTAGTGTTAGCAAAGTGTGTTTTCAGTTGTGGCCCAGATGCCACTGAAAGCAAGTGCCCTATGTCCTACTGATGTGGGAATATAAATGCAAGTGTCCTATGTCCTACTGCAGTGGGAATACAAAGAGTTTCTGTCAGTTACAGTTAAATTTTTATATTCGCTTGCACGTATGTGCAAGGAACGTCTTGCAACAGTATGACTTTTGGAAGTGTGTGACCCTCCTCCCCAATGCAATGCTCAGTGTAGCAGGCGTGACCCTATGGGGCCAATACATGCTGAGCTGTGTATGACAGCAGTTCGTCTGTGTTGGTCTTCACTTCTAAGAAAAGGTCCGCTGCAATCAGCGGTGGTAGTGTGTATGCAATTACCATACTAACCTCAGCCGAACTGCTGTCTTGCATAGCATGGCATGAAATCCCTCCCACTTCCTCCCTCTGCTAATGTCCTCCCCCTCCCTCATTAGTGTTCTCCCCCGGCCCCCAGATTGTGTGCCGAGGGGGGTGCCCAATCTCCCTCAGCTCATGTGCCCCACCAGCATACTGTGCGGCTGATGGGGTGCCCAGTCTGCTGTCCGCTGCAGCCCCCCCAACAAACAACCAGTTGGCATGCTGGAAACCCACCCCACCCCCGCATGCTCATGCCTACCCGCATGCAAGCCCCCCCAGCACACTGCATGGCTGATGGGGGTGCCCAATCCACCATCGGCTGCAGTCCCCCAACAAACAAACAGTTGGCACTCTGGGAGCCCACCCCAGCGTGCTCATGCCTCCCCTGCACACTGTATGGCACAGCGGGGTGCCCCAATCCCCACCGCCCCAGTCCCCCCCCCAACAAACACATAGGTGGCACACTGGGAACCCACTACAGCATGCCAAAGGTGTCCATTACTTTTGTTTTTTGTTTTAATTCCTGTGAAAGTAGAAAATTGTCCCTCGGTGAGTCCCTGGGCCCCTCTGCCAACCCACGCCCACCCTCTGCGCACCCACACCCCCCTCACCCCATACTTACCTCCAGAGCCTGGTGCGACAATATTCGGTGGACCGGGAACACATCTGCACTCTTTAAAGGTGACCACGAACTGAAAAAATGCCCTTAAGCTGTATAATGGCATAAATAGGGTTTTTCCAACTTAGGTGGCTATCTCGCCCATTTTTTGACTTTTGGCACCAAATTTTCAGCATGGGGTTGTTGATGCCCCTTCTCATGAATTCAGTCACTGTCATGGTGTTATTCTGCCCTGAAAGGTGATTTCAAGGTCACTGCGCGGAATCACCTTTTGGGACCAATTAATGAAATGACAGTGTCAGTGTTCATGAGGTGGGCTCTCATAACGTCTATATTGCAAATTTGGCGAAACAATTCCAAAAAATGACTGTATTACGAGTGTGTGTTGCGCAGTTTCCACGCACACTCGTATGTTTGCGAATTTGTAATATTTTCACTCCAGATTTTCAACATAGGCATATTTCTACACCACCTTATGAACAGTGCAGCTGCCATTTTTCACATCCTGGCCGAAATGTGTTTTCGCGCTTCCAGCACAAAATAGCATGGTTGCTGTCAGAAATCAGTGTTCACTACAGAGTAAAACAATCACAGTGACACTGTTCATGAGCAGAGGTCCTAAAATGCCTGTGTCGAAAATTTGGTGACAAAAGCCCGTAAAATGGTTGTGTTACGAGCGTGCATTGCGCAGTTTCCACGCACACTCGTAAGTTCATGAATTTGTAATATTTCCACTCCAGATTTTCAACATTGCCATTTTCCCACATCGCCTTATGACCAGTACAGCTGTCATTTTTCACATCTTGGCTGCAATGTGTTTTCGCACTTCCAGCGTAGAATAGCACGGTCTCAGTGGGGGAAATCAGTGTTCGATACAGAGTAAGAAAATCACAGTGATACTATTCTTGAGCAGACATCCTAAAATGCCTATGCTGAAAATTCGGTGAAAAAATTCAAAAAAATGACTGTTTTATGAGTGTGCGTTGCGCAGTTTCCATGCGCACTCAAAACTTTGCGAATCTATAATATTTTCACTCCACATTTTCAACATTTGCATTTTTCCACACCACCTTATGAACAGTGCAGCTATCATTTTTCACATCCTGGCTGAAATGTGTTTTCACACTTCCAGCGCAGAATAACGGGGTCACTGTGGGAAATCAGTGTTTGGTACACAGTAATAAAATCATAGTGATAGTGGTCATGACCAGAGATGGCAAAATGCCGCTGTTGAAAATTTGGTGAAATAATTCCACTGAATGACTGTGTTACAAGCTCGCATTGCACAGTTCCCACACTGGCTCGTACCCTTGAGCACGACCAGGGCATTAGGGTTCCTAAGACAAACACTTAATAAGTGTGAGGGTGAAATGTTGATCAGAAGCAAGAGGAGTTGCAGAGAGGTACTCTGTTGGGATGTGGATGCTGAATGGACATGGATACAACTGGGGGGGGGCTACATAAATGCCAAACACCAATGCAAATACCTGCAAGCGAACGTTCACCATTGACAAATGCTTGTTGATTTTCTGCTAGTTCCAAGTGCCAAGATGTGTAAACCTAGGGGGTCCACGTCCACCCTTGCTTTAAAGAACATCTTTTGAATAAAGTCCCACTCTAGAACCCCAACTATGGTCTGGACAGTTATGTTATTGTTTCCTGTGTGGATTTACTGGGTACCCCTCCAGAAGATAAGTCTAGCATATGTCTAGCAAAAAATCTCTCCCCAGGACCTGGTTTGTAAATACCAATGGTTACGTTTTGTACACCCCCACCCCTTGATCTCTAGAGAATGAGCCTGGTATACATTCCCAAAGTTAGGGATGGTATCATTTCTCAGTGTTCTGATTCTGTGCTCAGTATGGGTGCCAGGGGTGCTAACTGTGTAAAGTACCGGGGAGGGGGGTTACACAAAGTTGAGCAACATCTCTGTTATCAGTGGACTCATCCACAGATACACTGAAGGCTTCACTTGAACAAATTATGCTAAAAAGTTTAGTGGCCAAATCATCTGCAACGTCAGTGACTTGGCGACAGACTGTGCATCTGCTCAACTGCAAATTTCTAATACGTTGGAGAATCATATCTCTGTGTTTTAACTCCCCAAATAAAATAAGTGCTGATTCAATAAAGCACTCTTTCATCAATTCTTCGTCAGAAAAAGGCTTTGTATTTTTGGCTAGCAACCAAGCAATGTGATAGCTTGCCAGAGTCACCACATCTGTTTCTGATATAGTGTTTTTCAGCACACGCTGTTGGGAAGCAAGTCCACTTTTGAGCATTGTAAGCTGTCAAGCCCGTATAGCAAATCCCAAAGGAAACTTTGTAACATAGGCAAAATGGTGAGTTTTATAATGTCTTTGCACATTGAAACATTTTGGAACTGACAATGCTTCCTTTCAAATCAGACAAAATGGTCTACCTTGCTTGTCTGAAACAACAAAATCTGGCTCTCAGCTCTCTTACACTGTTCTACCTTCATTGCCAAGCTTTCTCTTCTTAACACTTCCTTCAACAGTGGTTGAGGCTGACGGTGAACTCGGCTCTCCAAAACTCTTGTCACCACACCTTGTAATAAATGTATCCATTTCTTTTTTCTCTGGTGCAGTCTTCTTTCTGAGACAGCACAGCTGGCTACTGTTGCTTTTTTTGAGTTGTTCTTTTATATGTGCTTGCATTGCTGCTTTATAAGGTAGATTACCATGATGAATTCAATTAATTTAATTTGCAGGGCGGGGGCAAAACTGATCTATCTGAATTTAGCTTTGTGTTTTGAGTTTCTAGCTTTTGATCAAATACCATGGGCCGGCAAGTATAATTAACCGTCCTAACTTAAACAATGATTCTGATGACCCCCCCGCATTAAGTGAAATGAAGTCAGTAAGTAATCAAATACATAAGAAATCATTACAGGTCCTCATCCTACAAGTACATTTCCCAACATTTGCTATTAAATAACACATTTAAATACAATTAAAACAACCCTCCAATCCTACCTTTCAACAGCCTCAAATCTCTTTTACTCTGTCTTGCTCGCTCACTCTGTCTACAGCGCTTGACTGCAGATAACAAGGAACTAAGGGTTTTCACTGAGGATACACCCTGTTCTCAGTCTTGCTCACTCACTCTCTCTCCCACACTTGACTTCCATTAATTAGGAATCAAGGGATTTCACCTCTTAGCAAGGTCTGTTTGATGTTGAGTGACATTGGCGACACAGAGCTGGCAGAAACAGAAAGGACACAATGCAATCAGTGGCACATAACAATTTAACAATTTTTGGGGGCACTTTTTTTATTTCAGGGATGGATGCAGGGGCCACAGGTTAACCCCTGGAGGGTCACATGCAGCCCATGGGCCATGGGTTGCGCACCACTAACCTAGGGTGATTTATGTACTTTTTTTTTAATTCATTCTTTTTGAGCCCCTCCTCACTGCTAGTTATCCGCCCAGTCATGGACCCCTTCTTGCTGTAGCTTCCCTATATCGGCCATCCTCCCTGGACCCCCTGTCTTATACCCCAGGGTGGGGCCGTGGCACCTGACCTCCCCTTGAAGGGTGCCATGGTCAATGGGATAGGGCAGGAGGCAGTCTGGGGAGCTGATCACAGCCAAGGGGTGGGCATCATGGAGGCAGTGGGTGGGCTAGTTTTTCCCCGTTAGCGGGGGGCGGGAACGTGCAATGAAGCCAGCGTCTGTCCCTCCCCCTAGGTTCCTTGCTGCCACTGGCTGTTGTGGTGACTCCTGGCCTCCGCCAGAGGTTGCCAAGTGCCAGTGACACCCCACACCTACCCCCGGAGAAGGACAGTAGTCCTGGGGATGCTCAATCCTTCTCCCCTGGGTGGCCCTCCAATGACCCAGTTCCATTCCCAAACCCGGGTCACCGACGTCGAAAGCGAAAATCCAACTGCTGCGCTAATGGGCCAGTTGATTTATGTACTTTTTATGGCTGGGTGTAGTTTGATGCAATGAAAATATTTAAAAGCAGAACATTTACTCCTACTGGCTAGATGAAGACAAACATATAGAAAGCAAAAATATTGAAATAGTTACTTAGTTGAGGCCAGAACATCAGGCTTCCATCTTCAGATTACTGCTGCAGTACTTATCCTCACAGAATCAGTGGTCCCAGAGGCATCACTGTCACATGAGACAGGAGGCATTGTAGGACAAAGAAAAGCAATAAGCCATGCTAGCTCCCCAGAGGCCATAAAACTAGTATGCAAATTTATAAAAAGCTCCTAATGGCACAATAAAGGGAAGAACACACCAGGACTAAACACACAAATCAAAACACACTGTGCAACATATAGGTATGATTTTGCAAATTTTGACTGTAGCACTCATTTAACAAGTCTTACTGCCTTCAGGATATTTGAATCGTTGTCCAGAATATAAACCTAGTTTGTAAGGACTTCTGAGTCTGTCAATCAGCAAATTTTTCCTGAAAACCCTCTAGTAGATGTTCAGCCTTGTGGTCTTTTTGAAATCCATAAATACATAATGCTGCCTTCCTTTGAACATTGAAAGTCCTTAGCATCTTGATGCTGCTATTACTGTTACTGTTGATAGTGCCACTACATGATGTGGAAGAGGAGGAGGATGAGGAGGAAGGAAAGTTAACCTAATGTGCAGTCATTGCCATACAGTCAGTTTTCTGGCCACTTCTTGTCTACATATCTGCGGTGACATCAATCTTTTTGCCTACTGAATCCTGCAGGGCGTTAGATGTGCACTTCCAAACAGTGCCATATAAATCTGAGATGGCAACAGTTGAGAAATAGGTTATGCAGAGGAGCTGGTACCTAGGCACTGCAATTTCTATAAGTGCCTTAAAACCTGGGTTAGACACACATGAAAATGGGATCAAGTTAGCGGCTGTCATCTCCCCAATTGACTTTGTTAATCACATTGCCTCAGGCCTGTTAGCCTTATACTGTATTTCTGCAACTTATCAGAAGAATCTTTCAAAGAAATTTGATGGCTGCTTTAACAACTGACATCACCAGATTGTTTTGGCTATTTCCTTTGGCCTTTACCCCCATGGGGGTGGTTGACATGAATGGCATCTGATTCCTCTTAGGATGTGGTGGACTCAAAGGGGTAAAGAACCAAGAAAATGAAGATGTACTTTTAATGGAAGGTAGAAACATTGAAACATACAATCTGTTGGCAGATGAGAACCATACAGCCCACCTAGTCTGTCCATTTCCCTACTTGGTTTGGCAATCCCTATGTTTATCTGGACTGCCTTTCCCCCACTCTGCCATACAGCATGGTGCCTTTATGCTTATCCCAAGCACTTTTGAATCCCTGTACTGTTTTCGCTTCCACCACCTCCACTCATAGGCTGTTTCACAGATCCACCATTCTCTCCATGAAAAAAGACTTCCTAGCATTCCCCCTAAGCCTCCCTCCCACCAGCCTCATGTTTGTCCCCTTGTCCTTGTTCACGTTTGTCTCTGAAATATGCTCCCTTCCTGTACCCTGATTATTCCTCTAAGGTATTTGAAAGTCTGTCTTATCCCCTCTCTCCCTTCTCTCTTTCAATGAATAGATGCTCAGTTCCTAGAGTCTTTCCTCATAAGGCTTGTGGTGCAGTCCATGTATCATTTCTGTTGCTCTTCTCTGGACTGCTTCCATTCTGTCTATGTTCTTCCTGAGATGCGGTCTCCAGAATTGGACACAGTATTCCAGACGAGGCCTCACCAGTGATTTATACAGTGGCATCACCACTTCATTCCTCCTACTGGTTATGCCCCCTCCTATGCACCCCAGCATTCTGTTTGTCTTCCCCACTGCTTTTTTGCATTGTTTGGTTGACTTCAGGTCATCGGATATGATAACCCCCAGGTCTCTCTCCTGACTTGTGGTGGCTAGAACCTGCCCCCCCCCATCCTGTATTCCTCTCTTGGGTTTCTGTGTCCCAGGTGCATTATCTTGCACTTCTTAACATTGAAACCCAACTGCCAAACCCTTAGATTCAATGCTAAGAAGTGCAAGGGAATGCACATGGGAAACAAAAACCCAGGGGAAGAGTACACAATGGGGGGTGAGATACTAACAACAACAAAAATGGAAAGGGACCTGGGAGTAGTCATATCAGATGACCTAAAGGTGGGCAAGCAATGTGAGAGGGCAGTAAGGAGAGCTGGGGGGATACTGGGATGCATAGGGAGGCATCATCAGTAGAAAACAGGAAGTTGTTATCCCTCTGTACAGATGGCTGGTGAGACCCCATCTGGAGTACTGCATGCAGTTCTGGAGACCCAGTCTCCACAAAGACATAGACAGGATGGAAGCTGTCCAGAGGAGGGCAACTAAAATGGTGTAATGTCTGCACCAGAAGACATATGAAGAGAGGCTTAAGGAGCTTAATATGTATAGCCTCGAGGAAAGGAGGGAGAGGGGAGACATGATAGAAACTTTCAAGTGCCTCAAGGGAATCAACAAAGTCCAAGATCGTAGCATCTTTCAAAAAAAGAGGTGTGCAAGAACAAGGGGCACAATTTGAAGATAGGGGGGCGGCTCAGAGGTAATTTAAGGAAGTATTTTTTCACAGAGAGGGTTGTGGATGCATGGAACGGCCTTCCAGAGGAGGTTGTGGAGTCAAAAACAGTGGTGGAATTCAAGCATGCACTGGACAGTCATAAGGCAATTCTAGGGGGTGGGGTTGGAAGAAGTAGGCTGCTTGTTAACTAGGATCTGCAGCTTATCCATTAGGTAGAGAAATGGGCAGACTGGGTGGGCCAAGCAGTCCTTATCTGCCGTCAAATTCTATGTTACTATGTTGACCATTCCTCAAGTAGTCTTACGTCATTTCTCATCTTATCTAGCCCCCCTCCCGTGTGTCGACTCTGTAGACTTTCATTATCCTCCACTTTCTCATCAATTACTTCCTCATACTGGTTAAAATCCATGTCCTCTTCCTCTCATCTGAGTGTAACAGTGCAATAACGTCTGTGTGGGTCTTTTGTACTTTTTGATACTGGTAGATATGAGACTTGTTCATATATCTTATCATTGTAGATGTTCTCATTCGAGTCCCCACTTTGCCATGACTTAATTTTGTTTCTCATAATTTGGAAACTACATGACTGCAGCATTATTTATCTGAGAAACATAGATGATGACAGCAGAAAAAGACCAAAGGTGCAGAACAGTTTGCCCATGTTACCCATTCACTCCCTGGGACCTGTTGTCTCTGTGGGGTCTTTCCTCACACTATTCCCCCTTTTGTGATCCATGTTTTCACCTTCCTTTTCCCGAAAAGTAGCTATTATGCCCATGACGCTATCCCTGCTGTGTTTAAAGCTGTTTTTGGCTTTGGCACCCACCATCTCTGCCAGCAGACCATTCCATGGCTCTGCCACCCTTTCTGCAAAATAATGCCTCCACACATTCTTCTTAAACCTCCCCCCATTAAACTCATAAAAACATAAACTTTGTTCACAGATAGGGATTGCTTGGCCCACCCAGTCTGTTCATTTTGCCCATGTCTATACTGTCACCACTGACCCTACCTGATTTCCAGTTATCCCCCCCACTTTCCTACCAATATTCCTCTGTGCCTATGCCATACATGCTTGAAGCCCACCAGTTTTCTCCCCCACCACCTCCACTGGAAGACTGTCCCATCCATGCACCATTCTTTCAGTGAAAAGTACTTCCTCACATCCCTCCTACTTTACCCCGCCATTGCATTACCCCCTGGTTTTGTGCGCCTTCTCTTCTGAAAAATGCTTCCCTCCTGAACCTTATTCACCTCCATGAGGTACTTATAGGCATTTATCATGTCTCTGCATCCCTCCTTTCTTCCAGCATGTATATGTTGTGATCCCTCAGTCTCTCCTCATAAGGCACATGATGTAGCCCCTGTACCATTTTATTATTATTATTTTTTTAGTCTTTGGTAACCAGGTAAGGCCCACAAGGCATAAGTTCTTGTTTTCAGGGGCGACCTGGGAGCACTGGGCGGTTAAGTGACTTGCTCAGAGTCACACAGTATGCAAGTGGAGGTTGTGAGAATCAAACTCAGGTCTGGTTTGTTGGATGTATCAAGCTCATTCACACCTCGTTCCTCTAACCTCTAGGCTGTACTGCCATCCACTTGTGACCCGGTGTCCTAACTTCTCTGTTCCTGATAAATGTTTCTTCACACTTCACCTTGTTAATTCCTTCTAAGAACTTAAAGGTCTCTATCATATCCCCATTTCGTTTGGTTTTGAGTGAAAACATATTCAGTGCTCTTAGCTGAGCCTCATAGAATCTACCTTCCTGACCCTGAATCGCCTTAGTCGCCCTGCGTTGTACCTTCTCTAGACTGTCTCTGTTCTTTCAGGTGGGGACTCCAGAACTGGGCACAGTACTCCAGGTGTGGCCTCACCTGTGACCTATACATTGGTAGCAGTACCTCCTGTTTTCTACTGTCAAACCCTCTCCTGATGCACCCTAGCATCCTGTTAGCCTTGCTGAAGGCCTTGTTACATTGGCTGGTTTGTTTAAGGGTGTCATTAATGATGACTCCTTGGTCCCTTTCCTCTGATGTTGTGTCCAGCTTAACCCTTCCCCTCCAATACTCTGCTCTGGAGTTTTTGTTCGCAAAGTGCATCACTTTGCACTTCTTGGTATTGAATTTCAGCTGTTGGACATTGGACTAATTTTCCAGTCTTTGCAGGACTCTCTGCAGTTCCCTTATCCCCTCCACTTTGTCAATGCTACCACTAAGTTTAGTGTTATCTGTGAATAAACACAACCTGCCAAGAATTCCCTCTGCTGTGTTACTGATGAACATATTAAAGACGACTAGTTACAGAATACAGCCCCGTGGTACTCCACTAGTGACCTCTCTTTCTGCTGATTTGATCCCATTCACCACAACTCTCTACTGTCTCCCCTTCAACCAATTCCTACCCACATAACTATTTCCATAGCTATCCCCAGATCCCCCATCATCTTCAGCAGCCATCAATGTGGCACTGAGTCACGTGCCTTGCTGAAGTTGAAGTAGAGTAAGCTCACCGTGCCCCTTATCAACTGCCCTGGTTACCCAGTCAAAGAGTGCTGTCAGGTTGGTCTGACAAGATCTCCCTGCCAAGATCCCATTCTGCTTACTATCCTGCAGCCCATTTTTCTCCAGGCATTCCACTGGGTCCTCTTTGATTACTGTCTCCATCATTTTCCCTGCCATGGAGGTAAGACTGATGGGTCTTTAGCTTTCTGGCTGCTCCTTGTCCCCTTCCTTGTGCAGCGAAACTATATCTGCCATCCTCCAGTCGTTGAGAACCACTCCTTGCTGCATAGAGCTATTGAATAGCCTCACTAGGGGTTGTGCTCACACTGAGGCCAGTTCTGTAAGTACTCTCGGATGCATCCCATCCAGCCCCAGGAATCTGTTCACCTTCAGGGCTACTAACCCTTTTTTGGCTCTTATACTAGTACATTTCTGTAGTCTCATTTCTGGGACCCCTCTGTCAACTGCCTTTATACTGCTCTCTGGCAAGTGCCCACTGTTGTCCCTAGTAACCACCATACTGAAGTAATCATTCAACATGTCTGCTTTCTGCCCATCCTCCTCTATTACCTTGCCCCCTCCATTAGCCTGACAGTTCCCCCTCCCATCTTTCTTTTTTCCTTATATATCTTCCCCTTCCTTGACCCACTCTGTAATGCACAGTTCTGTGTCTGCTATTGTGATCCTGACTGCTGTTTTGGCCTCTCTAGTTTTATCCTGATACTCATCCCATTCTTCATTCCCCTGCTTTTCTTTATACCTTATAAATTCCTTCTTTTTGGCCCATACTGCCTCCTTGACCTTTTCAGAGAAATAAATTGATCTCCTCTACTAGTTCCTCTTGATAACTGTTCTCATGCATCTTTTTGTTGTCTAGCGAACAGACCCTTTTATGACCACTCATCTTTCCTCCATGCCCCTGATGTTGTCTACCTCCCCAGCTAACCTACCCATGACAAATTTCCTCATTTGACTGAAATCCACCCTTCTGAAGTCTAGCACTTTGGCCTTAGATGAGGACTTGCTGGTGCCCAGGACCGACTTGATGCATACAGTATTGTGGTTGCTGGACCCTAGTAGTTCCCCCACCTGCATTATGCCTACTCTTTCTGAATTAGATGGGCACCACAATGAGAATGGCACCAATATGCAGTATTATATCATATCATACAGGGCCTGACTTCTGGCATTCCTGACTGCTGGGATGTCCCAATCGATATCTGGCAGGTTGAGCTCTCTTGCAATTGCAACCTCGCCCTTGGCCGCCCCCTTCCCTACTTCTGCTCCTAGTTCCCTATCTCACTCCTCCCCTCACCCTTGGTGGCTTGTATACCAGGTCTATGCAAAGTTGTCTACCAGCTGACTCTGTGAGCTGTACTCACAGTGATTTTATCTCCCCTTTCCCTGCAATGGATGCATTCTCTGCTGTTTAGATTCCTTCCCTGATGTAAATGGCCACTCCTCCACTGCTACCTATCCCTCTATCATGCCTATATAAAGTGTATCAAGGATCACCAGGTCCCAGGCATTGTTCTCATAGGCCCAAGTTTCTGTAACAGCCACTAGATCCAGTTGAGAGTATCTCAATGATGCCTGGAGCTAACTCATTTTATTACCCAGACTCCCGGCATTTAGGCACACCATTCTTCAATTTGTGCTCCCACCCCTCTTGGTTTGGGGATATTTCCCACCCCCCCCCATTACAATTCCCTGATATTCTTGGTGTCTTGTGTTTTTTTTCTTTTTAGCTGTTCTATTTGGTCTACACCCCCTAGACCTCTGAACTCATTCCACGCTGCTACTACTTCTGGTACACCCTGCCTTCATCCCTGATGGAGTTCTGGCTAGGTTCCCCCCCTTCACCTTCCTAAACTGTGGAATTTCTAGCCCCAGCCTCTTCTGCAGTTAGTTTAACTGTCTGCCAATGTGGACATCAAACCTCTGCCCTAATGCACTAGTCCTGACTCATGTCAGGTGAAGGCAGTCACCTTTGAAGAGCCTTCTGTCACAAAACCCCCAGCCCCCACAAAGCATTACCCCTTTTCCAAGTACCACCCTTTTAACCACCTATTAAACTGCTTGATTCCCACCTTTCTCATTGTATCTTTCCCCTTCTCCCTATCCCAGATAGGGAGGACCTCAGAAAACACCAAGGAAGCCAAGTGCTTCTTCAATCTGTCTCCCATCCTCTGGAAGTCCTGCTTCACTGTCCTAACAGGCACGTTCACCAGATCTGTGGTACCAAGGTGTACCAGCACTACCTGTTCCCTCCTCTCCTCAATTATCCTCCCTATCTTCATATAATCCTGGATGGTTGGAGCTCCAGGCAGGTATCTGACCACCCTCTCCCATTTCTCATGCTGCCTACAACCCTCTCCATGTCTCTAACCATAGAATTCCACAGCACTAAATTCCTCCTTAATAACCTCCACTCACTCTTGCCCCAAGTGTCACCACATCTTCCTTCCACTCAACACCAGCTGGCTTGCAGTGCCCCTTTTACAGTCAGGCACGTGTGCCTCTTCCAGGGCTGCAAAAAACATTTCCATTAATATCTCCTGGGTAGCACTGACTGCTGTGTGACTACCCCTGCCCCCAAGCTCCTCCCTCTCATCTTCCCCACCACCCTCCATCAGGGGTCACGTTGGCACTAGTATTTAGTACAAAAAATATTTATGCTGCCAATTGTTTTTTTGTGCCAGTATCTGCTCATGAAAACAATCTCCCCATACTTGCATGCTCCTGCACAGTAGTGCTACCATTCTGCCACAGATAACACAGAAAGAAATCCCCTACCCCCACTCGCTCACTCCTGCAGCCAAGAGTGCAATCCTGCTGATGCTGCTGTTGCTGACCACCTAACCCCCAGCTTGTACTTATATTCTTGAATAGCAGCAGTTCCGCTTCTCCCACTCGTGCCCTCCCATAGCCAACAGCATAATCCTGCTGCTGACCACCACCCCCTCTCTCCCCCACTCATACTTATGTTTTCAAGCAGTTACAGCTTGTTCAGTTATGGCGAGATGCAGAGCGTGCACTCACATGATGGAATAAGAACCACTCCCACCAGTATCACCCAGCCAATCACCATGACACCCGTGTGCAAAGGACCAAACAGACAGGTCATCAGAGTGATTGGCATGATGATTAACATATGAAAGAAATGCTGGATGGGATCTTGAGTACCACACACACTGACAGAGCATCAGTATGATCAAGAGCCACTGCTCAAATAGTGTAGACGACACCCGATCTGCTGAGCATTTGCCTGATGACCAAATATATATATATATGTATGTATATATCTAGATATGTATATTTATACAACACATGTTTTGGGATAAATGACAGGATAAAAAGTAATATCTCAGCCAGGTCATGGAGATATCAGTGATATCTTCACATGTGAAGATATCACTGATATCTCCACACTCCTATACGTCATTGAATTGAAAGTGAAAGTCTGCCACTTTACATTGCCCCATCTCTTCTGTTTAAAACCTATCCCCCCCCCCAAACCACACACACACACACACACACACACACACACAGCTCTATTTGGTTGATCCTGCCAATTATTTTTATCTAAAAGTGTAATTTAAGCACTTATCTGGTTGATCCTGCCACTGTGATAGTCAGCCCAGCATATAACTTCACACACAGCAATTGCTGCCTCCTCATTTTTTCTGAGCAACCCCCCATTGCTATAGCAACGAACGCTCGCGCTTCCTCCTGCTTCTATGACGCTGCCGACAAGCACTGTCTCTGTCTTGTGAATATAGTCGGCAATTTACAAAAACTAATACAGAATTGCAGAGTTTTTTACCTAAATGGGTGCAGACCTCTTTATTAATAACTGCTGTACTGTCCTAACGGGTCGATCTTCATGCCACTCGGTCACGCTACTTTGAAGGGGGAAAGTGAAAGTTATATGCTGGGCTGACTATCACAGTGGCAGGATCAACCAGATAAGTGCTTATATTACATTTTTAGCTAAAAATAATGGCATAATCAACCAGATAACATTATTTGTATTTTGAAACTGGCAAAATATACCATATGTATGTTTTTATTTTTGACATGTTATCCCCTGTGTTCTGGGTTGTGGGTGTGTTTTGATTTGTGTTCAGGGAGGGGTTCCATTACAATTCAGCCCAAACATATGTTTGTATAAACAGAATATGACTTGGCCTGACTGAAGATATCATACTTATCTTCACTCGAGGCCAATGACATCGCCACTCGTGAGATATCATGATATCATTGGCCTTTCGTGAAGATAAATATGATATCTTCAGTCAGGCCATGTCATATCCCTATATATATATATATATATATATATATACAATAGCAACTACATAAATAATGGCAGGCAGCTCAAGAAGTTATTAGAAGGGATGGGGGGTTGCTCAGAAAAAATGAGGAGGCAGCAATTGCTGTGTGTGTGTGTGGCTTTCTGTTCCTGGATCAGCTTCAGAAGTCTTTGCGGGGCTCGTTTTGGCTCTGGTAATCTGCAACAGTCAGATCTACCTGCACAGTCCTGAATGTAATTATAAAAAGGGACTTACACAAGTCTTGTGGGCTCTGGTGATCTGCAGTGGTCAGATGTGCCTATTGAGTGTGCCCATACTGTCCTGAAATTAAATAAATATAGCAAGGGACATACAGAAGTCTTTGTGGGCCACCTGGATAAATATTGACTTCAATGCCCACAACAACATGAGTTTAGGTGTGGACATAGTACCACAACAGCTTTACTTGAGTTGACAAGCTTCGTACATAACTCCTTTGACCAAGGTCACTTCGCTGGTGCAGCTTTAATTGATTTAACCAAAACCTTTGACACAGTGCACCACAACCTCCTGATTCACCAGCTTGCAACCACTGACCTCTCCCATGAAACCGTGGCTTGGTTCAGAAGCTATCTTCACAATCATAGACAGCAAGTAAAGATAGGAAATGTCTTATCAGACAGCAGACCAGTCCGCTCAGGAGTACCTCAAGGGTCCATATTGGGGCCACTCCTATTTAGTATCTTCCTCAACTCACTCCCCTATTCCAGCCAGGGTCACATCCTGTTATATGCTGATGACGCTGTCATCTTTGCCAGTGATCCTGACCCCAAGACCATCAAGATCCACATTCAACAACATTTTGCCGAAGTTGAAAATTGGTTCAGTAACCGCAGACTCATAATGAACTATAAGAAGACAAAAATGATGCTATTCTCCAACCCCCAAAATAGGCGCAGGACTTATCCCATTACCATCAATAATGCTATGGACTCCCCATTGGAGCTAGTTCCTCAATTTAAATGCCTAGCTATCACTATTGACAGCACCTTGTTGTAGGTGTAGGTTCATTTGCCAAACCTGTCTTCTGGAAAAAGAAGTCAGTCTAGAACTGATACCACCAGGGGTACTGAAGCTTCTCACCCTCTCTAATAATCAGCGTCACACAAGAAGTGCAGGTACTCAGATCTTTAAGATTTCTCGCTGTCGTACCTCCCACAGCCAAAGATCTTTTGCATACCGTGCCCCACTATGGGTTAACTCACTCAATATTGATGTAGCCTCAACTGCCACCCTGGGCTCATTTAAGAGGAAGTTGCAGCAACAACTAGTAACAAACGCCAGTTGTGACTGCTTCCACTAGCCTGACTCTATCCAATACTCAGCACTTAACTTACCTGCTCCACCCTCCTCACTATGTACCTGTCCTGGAGCATTTCTCCCTCCCCCACATTACCCACCCCCCTCTCCTTCATACCCTTACCCTTCCCTCACCCTACATCTACCCCTGTTAAACTGGACCATTTCTCCCTTCCACCTCCTGTCTCTACTCATTCTCCCACCCACCTCCTTCTTCCTCCCTCTCTTCCTACCCTACCCCAGTTAACCTCCTCCTGTCTCTTCTTGTGTCTGTTTGCTCTCCTTTCGCATCCCAATTCTCACACCTCCACACCCCCTTTCACCACCTCCTTCCTCCCTCCCTTCTACCCTACCACTCTGTTTTTTCCCTCCCTTCTCCACCGCTCCTCCTCCCTTCCCCCTTTTCTACCCACCCAAGTCAACCCCCTCCTTTTTCTGTAAGACTGTCCCCACTTACTCAGCATCTTCAATGTCTCAGCCCCATAAAACTATGTCGACAAGGCCTCCTAGGCTAATTCCCTCCTCCCTCTGTAGTAAGTCACTCATCCCTGTACCCTACCCCCTATCAAATGCCTATGCCTTCTCTCCTTTGTTTCAGACAAGGCATCTTGGGCTGATTCACCTCTCTTTATGTAGTCTTTGTCCTTGGATTGTTTAATTGTCTTTATTCCTTTGTGCACCCAATCTTCAATGCATTTGAATGGAATGATTGTCTGCTGTATTGCCACATGCTTAGTTGTAATCAAATTGTTTGCCTATGTCATTTAACTCATTGTAAATGTTGCCAGCCATCTGCTGGCTACATAATCTCTTCTTTCCTGTAACCCAATTGACGTGGAGCCCATGTAATGAGCATTTTGCTCAAAGGTTGTCTTCCAAAAACTCAATAAATAAAATAAATAAATAAATCTTAATATACAGGGGAATGCCACAAGATGGTCAGGTAGTCATACCTACTAAGTAAAACGCATATTCAAAAATGGGTACAATTACTAGAGAAAGGAGACTTTATTATGTATGCTAAATTTAAGGAAACTTCCTTCTATCCAGAAAATTAATTTCATAACCTACCTTACAGTAAAAAGTAGGTTTAATATACTTGGGAGAAAAGTGAACCAATATATGAATGTGGATCTGGAAAGATTAATCCAAGGAAAAAAAAACATAATCGGGATAGGGTCAGACAAACTATAACAAGGAATTTATAGTAACATAATATCTCCTATTACAGATCCATGGGTGAAAAAAACAAATTTGAAATGGAACTCTGAAGCTGGTCTGTGTTACACAGATCAACAATGGAGAAATTTGCATGCGAACACAAATAAAGATTACATTTTTGCTAAAAACAAAGCTAGCCAGAAAAAAATCATCGATAGAGCATATTATACACCCCAAATTCTGAGTAAAATAGCAAAGAGCTGTAAAACAAAATGTTGGCACCAATGCAGCCTACTGGGGGACTTATCCCATTGTCTTTAGGGTGGCAACAAATTACACAGTGCTGGTCTCACACTTCCACTCTATTAGCCGAGATCTTGAACATTGAGATTCCAGTTAGTTTCTCATTACTGGTCCTCATGATACCAATCAGCTGAGGTTGAAGAAACAAGAGAAGAAAATTCTCTATATTGGGTCTATGGTTACAAAAAGGTTAATTTTGGAAAAATGGAATGCCCCTCCCTAGGGGACTTTGAATAGATTAGATGGTGGTATCTGAGGAAGGAAGCTATGCAGTTAGAAAAACTATGGGATGAAATAACAGATGTTCAGGACATGTCTGAACCATCATAGAAATAAATTGAAGTCATCCTCTTACCATTGCATGTTAAGTTTCTGATTGGGGGATTAAGGGATTGAGTGTCAGAGTTTGTTATACAATTTGATCATTTTTTTTTGTTTGTAAAGTTTAGCTGTACTGATAAAATCATCAATAAAATTTATTAAAAAAGAAGAAGTCTTTGTGGGCTCTGGTAATCTTCAATAGTCAGTAATTGTCTACTAGTTCTTGTGGCCTCGGCTGACTCATTACAGCAGTTGTGCTGCATTCATACTTTTTTAACTGCATGCACAGTGTGAAATAAATAAAAAATGTAGGGACCACTGTGGGTCCTTGTGGTCTCAGCTAAGCTACTACATCAGTTGTGCTGTGCCAGTACTTAACTGCATGCACAGTGTGAAATAAATAAAAAATTTAGGGACTACTGTGGGTCCTTGTGGTCTCGGCTAAGCCACTACATCAGTTGTGCTGTGTCAGTACTTAACTGCATGCACAGTGTGAAATAAATAAAAAATTTAGGGACTACTGTGGGTCCTTGTGGTCTTGGCTAAGCCACTACATCAGTTGTGCTGTGTCAGTATTTAAGTGCCGCACAGTGTGAAATAAATACAAAATTTAGGGACTACTGTAGGTCCTTGGAGGCAGTATAGCGCAGTGGTTAAGGGCACTGAGCTGCAAACCTGGAGACTGGGGTTTGAATCCCATAGTCCCCACTTACATACTGTGTGACCCTAAGCAAGTCACTTAACTTCCTTGTACTCCCAGGTCGCACCTGGAAACAAGCTTCGGCTTAGTGTGCCTTTCCTGGTTAAACAATTTCCCCCTCTCCTTGTGATCTCGACTGAGCCACTACAGCAGTTATGCTGTGTCTGTACTTAACTGCAAGTGCAGTGCTAAAAAAATTTAGGGACTGCTGTGGGTACTTGTGGTCCTGGGTGAGCCACTACAGAAGGTGTGCTGTGCCCGTACTTAACTGCAAGTGCAGTGTGAAATAAAAAAAAAATGTAGGGACTACTGTGGGTCCTTGTGGTCTCAGCTGAACTACTACGGCAGTTGTGCTATGTCTGTACTTAACCACAAGCACAGTGCCAAATACAAACAATTTTAGGGACTACTGTGAGTCCTTGTGATCTCAGCTGAGGCATTACAGCAGTTGTGCTGTATCTGTTCTTAACCACAAGCACAATGTGAAATAAAAAAATAATTAGGAACTACTGTTGGTCCTTGTAGTCTTGGCTGAGCCACTACAGCACTTGTGCTGTGTCCGTACATAACTGCAAGCACAGTGTGAAAGAAAAAAAAATGTAGGGACTGCTGTGAGTCCTTGTGGACTCGGCTGAGCCATTACATCAGTTGTGCTATGTCCGTAGTTAACTGGAATCGCAGTGTGAAATAAAAAAAAAATAGAGACTGCTCTGGGTCCTTGTGGTATCAGCTGAGCCACTCCAGCAGTTATGCTGCTTCCATACTTAACTGCAACTGCAACTGATGTGTGAAATAAAAAAACGAGGTATTATCATGGGCCCTTGTAGTCTTACCTGAGCCACTACCGTACTTGTACTGTTTCTGTACTTAACTCCAATAACCGTGTAAAATAAAAAATAATTCTGAAACTACTGTTGGTCCTTGTGGTTTTGGCTAAGCCACTACAGCAGCTGTGCTGTATCTGTATGTAACCCCGCTATGGGGCTTACCTTATTTTGCCCCATTTCCTCCCATTTCTGCCCATTTCTCCTGTAGTGTTTCCCCCATATCTCCCCCATTTCTTCACCACCACAGCTGAGTTCCCAATGGGCTAGGAAACTTATGTCTAGATCAAATGTTTAAAAGTTTTTGATAGATAGACAGACAGACAGATAGATAAATAAATAGATAGATAGATACTTTTTATATATAGTGCCCCTTTCTAGGGACTTGGAGCACTTCACATAACAATAAAACACAGTATACATCCATATAATAAAAAATACAAATGGAGCTAACAACAGCTTTAAAATCTATCTTTACTCTTTAAAATACATCACTAAAATATACTTATCTATAAATTAAAAGCCTGGTTAAATAAAAAAGGTCTTTAAGTCATTTTTAAAGGTTTCCACCAAGGGTACCTCCCGAAGATAGTTTTGAAATGATTGACTGCCACTTACTAGGTGCCAGGACATACCACAGACTTGGCGAGGACTCCAAGTTTCTCAGGCATGGGACAGTGTAACCACCCCCCATGGGGGCTTACCTTATTTTGCCCCATTTTCTCCCGTTTCTGCCCATTCCTCCTGTGGTGTTTCCCTCTTATCTCCCCCATTTCTTCACCACCACAGCCTGAGTTCCCGATGTGCCCAAGGGTCACCGTACAGCCCTGTATTTGGTTTTGCCCCAAAATGGGAAGAGAGGAGTTGCCGCCGCATTTCTCTTTTGCACTCCTGTGCAGTCAGGCGGCTGTGCATGTGCAAAAGTGCACTTTGTTTTCCAACCATGTTTGCAAACAAACTGTCTCCTGGTGGCCCTGGTCCCAAGAAGAGGCAAAGTGGGGACTGGGGACCAGAACAATAGCCGAGAGAGCCCGCAGTATAGTTTAAATAAAAAGCGCCAATCACACTATGTGTTTGGGCTCAGGGCTCATAAATAATAATGAAGAACCCCTTTGAATATTAATGAGCTGCCTGTCTGCTGCCCAGGGACACTGTATTTCAGTGGCAGTGACAGGTTAAGCACTGCAGAAGAATGCTTGATAATGGCAGCCCTTAAGTGGGCATTGAATGGGCTATTGAGCAGTGAGGATATTGTGGATCAAAAGCAAATAACCTGGCTGCACCAGAACTTTGTTGTGTGGACTACTATGGACTGTTTGGGGACTGTAACTAGTTGCAGCCGTATTTGAAGCATGTCAGCCAATCAGAAAGCCAGGATTTTCAGTAGAGACTTTTGGGACTTTGCCAGAGACGTATGGGACTTTGCTAAAGACTTGTGGGGGAAAAGCAGGGACTAAATTTAGGTGCCCAAACAGGCAGCCTATCAGGCATTGAGGGGGGCCTAATGAATATTCATTTTTGGGACAGACAAGTGGATTCAGCCAATCAGGTGCTGCAAAGAGTTCCCAAAACCCAGAGTCTTTTCTAAGTGAGTTCAGTTCAGCATGAGCCCCTCCACAGGGAGGGGGGGCTCTGGCCCCTTGGTAAAGAAAATGGGCCTAGTGTGTTCAGCGGGAGCCCCTCACAGGGGAGGGGGGCTCTGGCCTCTGCAATGAGAAATGTGGCTACAGAGAATTGGAGTTGCTGACTTGGGGGTTGCCAGATATTGTTTCCCAGGGCTAGCATTTGCCTTTCCACATTCTGGAAAATGTGGGAAAGAGATCTGATCCATTTTCAGCTGTGCAAGAGCTGCAAGAAGCCTGCCTGTCACTGTGGGAGGGCTGCATGAACATTTCTGCCTCAGCAGTGAGAGAGCTGATGGAATCTGTTACTTGATAATGGAAAGCTGGATTTAATTCTGAGTGAGTAAACTTCTAGCAAGGGTACAAGTAACTCATCTGTCTGAACATTGTGTTTGATCAAGCGCCAAGTATAATGTGGACATCTTTTACAAGAGTGACTGCTGATGGTCCAGTCTTTGAGAAATGCTGATGTACATATGAACATACGAACATGCAAAATTACTGTCAGAAAAAGGTTCACGGGTCTGTCAAGTCTGCCCAGTTGTGCAGCTCTCAGTTTAATATCACTGCAGCTGCCCCCCCACCCAATACCCTCCCTCCTACTCCTCTCTTGGTCCTTTCCCCATTGTGTTCTTGCCTGTATCCTGCCCCTGACTCTATCCCAACCTTGCTTAAAGCTATCCACTGTCCTCAGCTTGATTAACTCCTCCAGCAGTACATTCCATCCCACCACAACTCTCTCTGTGAAGTAGTGCCTCCTCATTTCCCTCCTGAACCTTCCCCCTTCCATCTTCAGACTGTGCCCCCTAGTGACCCCCCCACCTTTCAGTTGAACAATTCTACCTCTCTGACTTTGTTTATGTCTTTCAAGTACTTGAAGGTCTCTATCATGTCCCTCTTGTCTTCTCTCCTCCACCGGGTACATGTTGAGCTCCCTCAATCTTTCCTCATAAGGCAACTTCCTACTCCCATGATCATTTTTGTAGCCCTATGTTGCACCCCCTCCAGTAATCTCACATCCTTCTTGAGGTATGGGCACCAGAACTGTACATAGTACTCCAAGTGCAGCCTCACCAGTGATCTATTCAAAGGCAGGATGATTTCCACCTTTCTAGAGGTGATCTCTCTGGCAATGCAACCCACCATCTGATTTGCCCTTGCTGCCACCCTCCTACACTGCTGATACCTTCATGTCCCCTGTGATTAGTACTCCCAGGTCCCTTTCCTCCTCTGAAGTTGCTACCTGCACTCCTCCCAGCCAGTAGCTGGTCCCGTGATTTCTATCTCCAAGGTGCATGACCTTGCACTTCTTAGCATTAAACCCCAATTGCCACTCCTTTGACCAGTGTTCGAGTTTAGCTAGATTTTCCCTGAGTGCCTGCCTCCCTTCCTCACTGTCCACTTTTGCACAAATCTTAGCATCATTAGTGAATAGGCTAATCTTACTCTTGACCCTCTCTGCAATGTCTCCTGTGAAGACATTAAACAAAACAGGGCCCAGCACCAAACCCTGTGGTACCCCACTAGTTACTGGCCATGGCTTGGATGTCTCCCCCCTTACAACTACCCGCTGTTGTCTGCCCTGCAGTGAGTTTTCAACCCACTCCACCAGTTTCTCCCCTGTTCCCATGTCCCTCAGTTTGCTCAATAACCTCCTATGTGGTACTGAGTCAAAAGCTTTGCTGAAGTCCAGATACAGGACATCCACAACGTGGCCTTCATTAACCGCCCTAGTGACCCAGCCAAAGAAGTCGATTAGGTAAGTCTGGCATGATCTTCCTGAAACAGATCTATACTGAACCTCATCTTGTAGACCATTATTATCGAGAAAGGTTATCAACCTCTCCTTCAGAATGGTCTCCATCAAATTTCCCACTTTAGAAGTCAAGCTCACCAGCCTGTAATTGCTTGGTTCATCCTTGGGTCCACTCTTGTGGAGGGGCACCATGTGAGCCATCCTTCAGTCTCTGGGTACATTCCCCATCTCCAAGGAGGTTTTGAAAAGATCTGTCAGATGTGACTGTAAAAGTGCCTACATGAATGGAAGGGGAGTCTCCTGAGGTTGGAGCTTTTCCTAACATTGCCTGTGAGGACTGTGAATATACAATTGAAGCTGCACCAGCCAGCTGGCCAAGAGGGACTTAAATATTTTGATTTGTGCTTTGAGAAACATCTGAGAAAGTTAATTACTGACAAGTAAAGTACTGTCCTGGTTAGTAGTCATGCCTTAAACTCCTGTTTTGCTTGGAAGAAAGAAAGAGATTTTGACTAAAATACTGTGCCTTCTGAAAAGTCACAGCAGTTGTGCTAACCATCTAGCTGGAACAGCCAAGTTAAATAAATGTGCTGAAATGTGTGAAGAAGAAAGAGACTGTGCGAGCTTTGGGTCCTCCCTAGCCCTAGGGAATCCACCCATGTTTGAGAGACTGGGTGGGATATTGAAAAGGGTTGCGCCATGCACAATAGGGTTGCACCTGCGCAAGTCCGAAATTGCACCATTCTGCAATATTCAGCAGGAGGCAGTTGCACCACTGAAATCATGCTGAGCAACAGCGCAATGCAAATGAATGCATGCTGAACTGGAGGGGGAGGAACCATGCATAAACTGCACAGCCCGATATTCAGCCCCCATCCTGTGCCTGCACAATTCTGAGCCAAAAAAAAAAGGAGTAAGTCGAGGGCCACCCACAGGTCAGCTGCCTCACTGCAGGGCGCAACACAGCAGCTGCCACCTGTGGCTGGCCCTCAACATACTTCCTGTGCCCTCCCCCGCAGCCCGATCATGGGCAAAAGCAGAAAAGTCCCCCTCCTGACTGGCCCGATCATGGGCATAAGCTAAATCACCCCACCAGCCCGATCGCGGACAGCAAAGTGTTCCTCCCCAACATATCCCTGGTGGTCCAGTGGACTGCTAAGCGATTAAGGGCTGAAAGGTTTAAACCCCGAACATATCCCTGGTGGTCCAGTGGACCGATAAGCCCGATAAGCAGGCTGATGAGGTTTGAACCCCCAAACGTATCCCTGGTGGTTCAGTGGACCCGATAAGCCCAATCGCGGGCTGCATTATGTGCGACCTCCCCAACCACCATATCCTGGTGATCTAGTGTCCCCACCCCACCACCAAGCCCCCACCACCACGCGCTCCCTCCCTGGCAGCCGGAGGCAGCAGCATCCCACCTGCCTGCCACCCGCCCCCGCACGACTGCCGGTAGGGCTGCATGCCCATTGGTGCAGAGTAAGAGCTAATGGGCATGCAGCCCATACCGTACAAGGCAGTCCAGATTTGTGAATGGGGTGGCAGGCGGGTGGATGCTGCTACCCGCAGGCTGCTGGGGGAGCGGGGTGGTGGGGCTTCATGAGTGGGTGGGTGGGGACACTAGATCACCAGGGATATGGTCTTGGGGTGGGGGTGTCGTAACATAATGCAGCCCACGATCGGGCTTATCGGTCCACTGGACCACCAGGGATACATTCTGGGGGTTTCAACCTCTTCAGCCCGCGATCGGGCTTATCGTCCACTGGACCACCAGGGATATGTTAGGGGAACACTTTGCTGCCCGTGGATCGGGTTGGTGGGGGTGATTTAAGCTTATGCCCGTGATCGGCCAGTCGGGGGAGGGGGGATTTCATACACATTTGCCCGCGATCGGGCTGCAGGGGGCGTCGGTCTCCGATGGCTGCTGCCTGGCAGGGCGCCAGGCACAAGTCCTCAGGGATCGGTGCACCTGCATGCTAATGGCATGCAAATGGGGCCATAAACAGATGCAAATGGTCCCTTCTGCACCTTGCATGAATTATGGCCCCATTTGCATGTCACCTTTTGAATATTGGAAATTTGCGCATGGCCCATGGTACTTGCGCCACCGCAAGTTGAATGTTCCACTCTGACCACTTGCGGTGGCACAAGTTCCACTGCGCCATGCACAGTGGCTGTGGCCGGGGGGTGATGTTCAAAGGAGTTGCTCAATAGCGCAGCTCCTTTGAATATCGCTCCAGCCACACCCCTGCGAAACTATTTTGTGCAGCGCAAGGGCTTGCACCACAAAATAGTGCAGTTTGAATATCCGGCCCACTGTGTCTTGAAAGTTAAAAAGAACCATGTCTGCTTTGCTGGCAGAATGGTTGCAATGCCTAAAATGAGTGAAAGTCATTCAATGCCTAAACTTGAAAGAGAGACTGTTTTCCCAATTGGCCCGGGAGTCAGCCTGGTAGTGCCAGCTATGCACTGCCACATGCATCTCCCCCTGAAAGGAATAGCCTAGACATGGGAGTCTGAAGCATGATGGCCCCGGTCCCAGCCTGGTCTGTTCCTGAACGTGACTTCAAGTCCAGAGAGAAAGGGCAACAGTCCAAAGTTGAGAAAGTTCCAGCCTGCAAACTGCAAAAGACTGGTAAAGAGAGGTCAGCCAAAGCTCCTGCTTACACCTCAGCTAAAGCTTCTCTACACCTGATGATGACATCCAAACCGTGAGTAGGCAGAGCCATTCTTTGCCATCCAAAAAGAAACTGTAAATAGTTAACCCAAGTTCTGCTAAATACAAACATCATGCCTCCAACGTTAAAGATTAACATTTTGCTTTCCAAGATTAGTTAGAATTTTTTAAAGATAATCAAAAGAAAGACTGATAACTTGATTTTCCTTTAAGGGCCCCAACACAGGACAACTCAGCTGTAACTGCGTCAGGCCTGCACCTAAAAACCTAGTACTGGGTACCCAAGTTAAAGTGTAGAATTGAGGGGTTCTGTGTTTGCTCTGGGACTGGTACCAGTGTGGGCATACCATATGTGTTTACCATTTAGTGCAGCTAGCCAGTTAGAAAATATTCTGAATCCATCAGAAGGTTGGTGGGTGACCAAATATACTAAAGGGGTTTGAATTTAAAATGAGAAATGATTACATTGATTGCAATACTAAGAACGCCAATATGATGATGCCAATCAATCTACTGTTGTTTAACCTCTAATTCCAAGTATCCTTTCCTAACCCTCACCCCTTGTAAATAAATGTGGGTTAACCATTTTTTATAAATCTTGAGTCATGAGCATATTTTTAACGTGAGTCAATCATTCTGAATTGCTGAAATGTGGGGTTTTGGTTATTGTTCCATGTGTGGGGTTACTACATGAGATTGTGGGGGGGAAACAGCATCCTGGAGGGGATACCAGGTATTATTCTAGCCCGCTAGAAGTATACTCTAGGTGGAGGCACTGAGTAATAATGTGATCTTTGGGAAAGAACCAGTTTTAAATCTAAAATAGGAACCCAGGCCCCTCAACCTGGATTTGGCCAGCCAGGCCATGGTAAGTAGCCCGTTGGGAGGTGGTGCCTGGGTTACATGTACTAAACTGCAATTGCAGTGTGAAATAACAAATTGGGGGAATACTTTGGATCCTTGTTGTTTCAGCTGAGTCACTAGAGCACTGGTGCAGTGTCTGTACTTAAAGCAAGAGCACAAGATAATAAGGAAGTGATTAGCAAAATTCAGCTTTATGGTTGGAAGCACGCAGCCATAGTTCCAGTTTCCATATCTGTAATTTGCTTTCTAGCAAATCTTTATTTTTTTAGATATTTAAAATGTATTTCCATTTTTGTGGATCCACAGTAAATATGGCTGCTGCCTAATTTGCAACAGAGTTCCCCCCTCACATTGCATCACATCTTCTGTTTACATCCATGGGACCCTGAGCTGCATGTTCCCACTGTTTGGGGTCCTTGTGGCATGTGTGTTTTTTGTATTGCACTGCTGCTAAAAATGGTATGTTATTTTAATTATATTTTATAAAGCTTTGATACTCCCTAGTTGAAGTGGTGCTGGTATTGCCTTCCTATGTTCCTACTGTTCCTGTGTAGTATTGCAAGTCATGTGCATGTGAGGTTGGCAGCAGAGGGTTGTAGTTCAACATGGCAGGTGGGAGAAATGTAAAGAAAAACAGAGCAAATTATGGGGTGATAGTACAGCGAAAACAAGAAAGATTACCAGGTAAGTGCTTAACTGAGCACAGGGAACAAACTGTTGCAAAAGATCCAATTATTATTATCTAGTACTGCTGCTTTAACTGTAAGCACTGCAAGCACAGTGTGAAATAAAAAAATAATTAGGGACTACTGTGAGTGCATGTGGTCTCAGCTGAGCCACTATAGCAGTTGTGCTGTGTCCATACTTAACTGCAAGTGCAGTATGAAATTTTAAATAAAATTAGAGACTGCGGTGAGTCCTTGTGATCTCGGCTAAGGCACTGCAGCAGTTGTGCTGTGTCCATACTTAGCTGCAAGAGCAGTGTGAAATAAAAAACTATTTAAGAACTACTGTGGGTCCTTGTGGCCTCAGCTGAGCCACTACAGCACTTGAGCTGTGTCCATACTTAATTGCAAGTGCAGTGTAAAATCAAATAAAAATGTAGAGACTGCTGTGAGTCCTTGTGGTCTTGGCTGAGCCACAGTAGCAGTTGTGATGTGTCCATACTTAACCACAAGTGCAGTGTGAAATAAAAAAAAGTTAAGGACTGCTGCGAGTCCTAGTGGTCACGTCTGAGTTGCTACAGCAGTTGTGCTGTGTCCACACTTTGATGACCCTGTATCATTTGCTACTGCTCTGAGATGCTCACCCTACCCAAATCTGATAGTGTTTACCCTGAGAGAGACAAAAAAAAGACTCTTTTTTTGTTCAGTAAAATTTTATTAGTAACATCATACACCGTAAAAGAAAAGCACAGTTCATAAGTAATTCAAACAATAAAATCTCTCTGTTTTATACTACAAGTGGTACAAATAAAACAAGTAATACACCAAGCATAGAACAGAACAAACAACATGAGGAAAGGCCCACAATTAGCTCTGCTACAGCATGTTCATGCACTATGTTCGCTGTTGCTTTCCTGGAACTGTATGCTGCCCCATCTGTGACTAAAACCATAACATCAACATTCAACCAGCCTTGTGCATCAACCACCGTTTCAAAAACTGTAGCATCTCTAGTAATAAGTACTATACCAGTGTGTCTGCTCCATCTAAAAGTATTGTGTGTCGTCAAATAACTACTGACCAGACTCATTCCAAAAGTGTTGCCTCCCTTGAAGTTACGTCTAACCGGGTTCACTCCACTGCAGCTTCAGTGATTATAGAGAAAAATGACTGTCAACCAAATGAAATAAGCAGTGGATCAAAAAAATGGGCAAATAGGAGATACAACAATACATGAGTCTTCCGAATCATTTATTTATTTTATTTTTGTCTTTGGTAACCGGGTAGGTGCACTGATCCAAAGGACCATTTTCAGTCACGACCCTGGCCACAGAGTGGCAACAACACAGAAACAACAATACATTCAGGGTACAGTAAAACACACCCCAACATGAGGTGATGTGAAAAAAAAATGCACAGTAGGTAAAACAATAATGCAAATAACAATGTGACAAAAACAAAAGAGCAATTTACATTCGATAACAGCGTATGCTCTCAATGATCCATTTCCATACAGGCACCAACAACCATAGTTGTGCAGGTTCAGATAGTCAACTTTTTTATTTTCCCTTAGGAATCAAGAGAGGATCAAAGAGGATCAGGGGCAGGTTTGAGGGTTTAAATAGTGTGGGGGAGGTAAAAGGAAGACAGAGGTGAGAAAAGGACGGGCAGGAAAGGTAGACGTAAAAGTGGTGCCTACACATTATAGAATCAAGGGCAATATCTAGGCCCTAGAGTTATTGTTAGGTGTAGTGACAGTTATAGAGCAGGAGCCAGGTGCATTTATCTATGTATCTGGGTTCAAAAGGTTTGATGACTGTTTCTCATGTAAAAAAGTGTGTAGAATTCAGATTTACAACTCCTATTTGTCCATAGTTGTACATTTTCTTGGAAAATGCACTTTCTTAAGAGTAACTAAAAGTTTTACATTTAAGTAATAGACTCGGTTTACCTATTTATTTAATTTATCTAATTTATTTGCTAGACTCAGTTTACTTAGTTATTAATGTAATTTATTTAATGTTTTACATGCGACTAGCAAGACTTCTCACAAATCGCAGAGGCGATGCATCCTACACACTGATCCAGGAGTTAGCAGAGACCATGGAGTCCCGCTACCTTTTGATGATGCTCATTGGGAGAAAGTAGTGGATGCAAAGGAAAGGCGTTGTAGTCAAACACTGTCAAAGTACAACATGGTGTGTCTTGAATTGCCTGAATGTTACTCCAGCAGCCATGGGTATCATTATATCTGCTACAAGAACTTCACTGCATATAAGAGTTCCAGTAAACTTGCAGCTGATGAAACTTTAAAAAAAGACATCATAAAGAGTTATCCAGCAAAACTGCTTTGCTCCCAAGTTCATAGTGCTCTATCTGAATCTGCAGCATCTACATCATGCATATTCCCAAATGAATGTATATTTTGTGAATCATACAAAAAAAGGAATCCTAATGGGTCAAAGGAGACTTTTGAATATCTTACAACATGTGTAATTTACGGGGCACCAGACAGTACAAAAAACGCAGCAAAAGAAATGGACGTCGACAAAAGGATATGATGGCAAGCAGTATTGATCTCATAGCCAAAGAAGTGAAGCACCACAACAGCTGTAAGAACAAGTATGTAAAAAAGGCAGAACAAATAAAAGGCACAGGTACAAAATGTGAATACAGTCAGTTGAGGGACAATTGAGGACAGTTGAGGGTGGGTGAGAGCTTTTAGCTGATTGTTTTGTGAGGGCACAGTTTAGGCCCAACCTTCCCACCCCTCACCCCACCACCCCGGAAATAGTTCCTTTATACCTGGGGTTCTGACATCATTTTCTCAAGAGTGCAAGGTGTATATCACTGTCATATTCTCTAGCACACTGCACTGACAATATAAGCATACACATTGTATAATATATATATTTCTATATAACAAACCAATCACACACACACACACACACACACACAAAACAAACAAACAAAAAAAGTAGATAAACGTGGGGAGTAGTGCAATGTAATGGCTGAGGGGCAGCAGTCTTCCGGGAGTCTTTCTGGAGGCTGAGATGCTGCCCTATTTGCAGACAACTCTCTGCCCTGAGGAAGAAAGTTGCCCGTCTTCAGGCCGCACTGGACAGTAGCAAGGGAACTTTCCCCAGGCCACACTGGACAGTAGGAAGGGAACCTCCCCCATCCAGGAAGCACCAGAGCCACCACCACTACCTCAGAGGTTGCAAAGAAAGCACAGCAGTTGGACCACAGTGGGCTCAGGGAGGGTAAGGATGGTGGAACAGAGGCACACCCAGTCAGTTGTTCCACTCCACAATCCATACACCATTCTGGGGGAGCATAGCTCCCCTATGGATGCACCCACAGAGGAGACTGATGACAACTGTCACAAGGGAGGCCCACAGGAAGGAGGCAGAGGACACCATAGGGAAAGGAAGCAGCTCCTGGAGGGTACTCAATTATTAGGGGGATAGAACTGGAGGGAGCAGGGAAAACTGAAATAAGGTGCCTGCCTGGTGCCATGGCTTAGAGGGACAGGAAGCACATCCTCAGGATCACGAGAACAGCTGCAAGGGAGTCTGAGCTGGACATCATTGTCCACCTAGGGACAAATGACTTGGCTCATCATGAGATTAGAGCAGTGCAGGAGGACATTGTAGAGTTGGGGAGGGGCCTAAGACAAGTAGCACACACAGTATCCTTCTCAGAGGTGCTGCATATCAATGGCATGGGGGAGGCGAGGGTAATTTGCACCATGCAGTTTAATGAATGGTTGAAAAAATGGTGTGGAGCACAGGGGTTTGGCTTCATTGGGGACTGGGGTTCCACCTGGTGGGACACCAGCCTATACTGGCAGGATGGTCTGCATCTGTCCAAGAAGGGAACAAGTCTTTTGAGCAATCGGTTTAAATGCTTCATTGGCAAGCTTTTAAACTAGTCAAGGGGGGAGACACTGATAAGCAGCAGGAAAATCCCAGCCTCTCCCTACAAAACAGGGTACTAAATGAGAAAAGACCAAGGTAGAAAGGTCAGTGGGGATGCTGCAACAGAAGGTAAAGCCATCAAAAAATGGAGAGCAATGAGTACCAATGCCTGTAGTCTGGGTAACAAGCTTCCTGAATTAGTGGCCTTGATGGAGGAGAACATCTGGATATCGTGGCAGTCACAGAAACATGGTACACACAAAACCATGATGGGGACATAAACGCACCAGGATACACTATCTACAGGAGGGACAGGGAGGGTAAAAGAGGAGGAGGAGTAGCTCTTTACATAAGGGAAGGAAGAAAAGCAACAGAACAAAAGGGTAAACAGGGAGGAGAAGAAGCACTGTGGGTAAATTTGGAGACAGGCAATGGCACCACAATCTGCACAGGGGTTGTATGCAGACCCCCTTCTCAGGGGGAGGAAATGGACAAGGAAATGATAGAAAGTATACTTAGAATGGCAGAAAAAGGGGAGATATTGCTGATGGGTGATCTGAATATGCCAGCTGTTAACTGGAGTGCAGTTGCAGCAGCAGCCACTTTGAAGAGTGGGGTTATTCTAGATGCCCTACAGGGGGCATGCCTTAGACAACTAGTATTGGAGCCCACTGGAGAGGGAGCAATCTTAAACCTGGTTCTCTCAAATGGAGATGGAGAGAGGATCACAGATGTAGAAGTGGGTAGCCATCTGGGAACTAGCGACCATCGAACAGTATGGTTCACAATAAACACAGTAATAGAGTCAAGCCATACAAAGGCAAAATTACTGGACTTTAGGAGGGCTGACTTTGTCAAAATGGGTGAGTGCCTAAGGAATGCACTAGCAAATGGGCAGGAAGGAGGGTGGAAGAACAATGGGGAATAATAAAAACTGTCATCACAGAGATAATGAGCCTTTGTGTGAAGCAAATAAAACAAAACAATGTAAAAAACCACTATGGTTCTCAAAGGAAGTGGCAGTGAAGGTTCAAGAGAAAAAGAAACTATTCAGGAAGTACAAGGAATCGCAGAAGGAGCAGGTCAGAGAACTGTATCAGTTAAAGCAAAAGGAAGCTAGGAAGGCAGTCAGAACAGCAAAGGCCCAAACCGAGGAAAAGACAGCCAACTCAGTTAAGAAGGGGGATAAAACCTTGTATAGGTACATCAGGAGTGAAGGAAGACCAAAGGAGGGATAGTGAGGCTTAATAAAGGGGAGAGAGGGTGGGCAGAGGGAGACTGTGAAAGGTAGAGATACTAAACAAATATTTTTGCTCAGTATTTACAAAGGAAGAGAGGAGGTACCTAAAACAAACAGTAGAAACACTCTGGATACAGAAGTTGATACCAGACCATTTACAGAAGAAAGGGTTATGAAAGAACTCTTAAAACTGAAGGTGGACAAAGCAATGGGGCCTGATGGGATTCATCCCAGAATTCTAAAATAACTAAGAGTAGAGCTAGTGACACCACTGACTACCCTCTTTAACAAATCATGGGAGGATGGGGTGGTACCCGAGGACTGGAGGAGGGCAGATGTGATTCCCCTTCACAAAAGTGGGAGCAAGGCAGAAGCAGGAAACTACAGACCTGTTAGTTTAACCTCAGTGATAGGGAAAATGATGGAATCACTTCGAAGGAAAGAATTGTCGAGTATCTAGAGGCCAGAGGGCCAGGACCCTAGGCAGCATGGATTCACAGCGGAAGGTCATGCCAGACGAATCTGATAGATTTCTTTGACTGGGTGACCAAAGTAGTAGATCAGGAAGGGCTGTGGACATGGCCTACCTAGACTTTAGCAAGGCATTTGATACAGTCCCACACAAAAGATTAATATACAAGTTAGCCAGCCTGGGAATGGGTCCCAAGATGACAGCCTGGGTAAAGAATTGGCTGGAGAATAGGACACAGAGAGTAATAGTAAATGGAGTCCACTCTGAAGAAAGGGTGTTTACTAGTGGGGTACCGCAGGGTTCAGTATTAGGACCGGTCCTCTTCAATGTCTTTATAAGTGACATTGCAGAGGGACTGGAAGGAAAAGTATGTCTCTTTGCAGATGACACAAAGATCTGCAACAGAGTTGATGCACAGGGTGGGGTGGAAAGGATGAGAGGGACTTGGCAAGGTTAGAGGAATGGTCAAATGTATGGCAGCTTAGATTCAATGCTAAGAAGTGCTAGGTAATGCACCTGGGAAACAAAAACCCAGGGGAAGAGTACACAGTGGGGGGTGAGATACTAACAACAGCAAAAATGGAAAGGGACCTGGGGGTAGTCATATCAGATGACCTAAAGGTGGGCAAGCAATGTGAGAGGGCAGCAAGGAGGGCTGGGGGGATACTGTGATGCACAGGGAGAGGCATCATCAGTAGAAAACAGGAAGTTATTATCCATCTGCACAGACAGCTGGTGAGACCTCATCTGGAGTACTGCGTGCAGTTCTGGAGACCCAATCTCCGCAAAGACATAGACAGGATGGAATCTGTCCAGAGGAGGGCAACTAAAATGGTGCAGGGTCTGCACCAGAAGACATATAAAGAGAGACTAAAGGAGCTTAATATGTATAGCCTCGGGGAAAGGAGGGAGAGGGGGGACATGATAGAAATGTTCAAGTAACTCAAGGGAATCAACAAAGTCCAAGAGGGTAGCATCTTTCAAAAAAAGAGGTGTGCAAGAACAAGGGGCACAATTTGAAGATAGAGGGGGGGCGGCTCAGAGGTAATTTAAGGAAGTAGTTTTTCACAGAGGGTTGTGGATGCATGGAACGGCCTTCCGGAGGAGGTTGTGGAGTCAAAAACAGTGGTGGAATTCAAGCATGCATGGGACAGTCATAAGGTCATTCTAGGGGGTGGAGGTAGGAAGAAGTAGGCTGCTGGTTAACTAGAATCTGCAGCTTATCCAGTAGGTAGGGAAATGGGCAGACTGGGTGGGCCAAGCGGTCCTTATCTGCCGTCAAATTCTATGTTTCTATGTTTAATCACCAGGTTGCCTTTTCCAGACTTGTTAAGTATGTGCAGTGCATCATTGTTAATGTATTGCAAGAAGAATTATTGCTATCTCTACACAAATGGTACAGGGACATTCTTATGGAGTGTAGTGGGCATGAAACAAATTACAACCCACAGATCTTGCAGTCAAAACTGGCTAATCACTTCAAAGATGATATCATGTTTGATACCAAAAGTAGAAAAGTGGGTACAATCATCAGGTCTGCTAAGAAACAGGCTGACTGGAGGGAAGCACAAACAGCACAAGCAGCTCAACACATAAGAGAACAGTTGTTGGAACTCCTAAAGGTACAGCCTCATAATAAAACCAAAGTTAAAGTTGAAGACTTAATAGAAGAAAATGTAAAACTGCCACCCGTTCTTCAGACATTCCTATGCACTGCACTCATGAGTTTATCAGAAGTGGGCAGTGAACGACAGGAGAGGGTAGTTCAATCTGTTGCAGATGACATAGTGTTTGCAGTGTCAAGGGGAATAATCAAACCACAAAAACACACCTCTTGTTGGGTATGGGTGTTAAACCCATGACAGGCAGTAAGAAAGTTTTAACTATTTTAAACAGGTTTGGTCACTGTGTCAGCTACCATGTTGTGGAGGAACTCGAAACTGCAGTCGCAGCCAATATAATGGAGAAGAATATGGCTACACCAGATGGATTGCTCATACAGCCAGGTTTAGCCACTGCTTTGGATTTTGACAATTATGATGAGATGACAGAGACACTTAACGGTCATGAAACTTTGCGTGACACTGTGGGTATAGCATACCAAGACATACCATTCAGTATTGAGGAGACAGCTCTACCCAAAGAAAGGTCTGAAGAAGCTATGACAAGAACACACACAGATGACCAAGCACCAGCAAGAAATGAAATACACACAATAGAAACAAACACAGATAAGCAAAGATCAGAAGTTGATGCCCATGACCAGGCAGGGCCATCTTTAACATCAAAGAGCAAATTACACAGAACATCAAAGACAAAAGGCTGAAGATTTTAATAAAGACTACTGCATAGCAGGTAATATTAGCGCTCCTTTTATTTTAGCGATATTAGCTGAAACGGAAATACTGCTAATATATTCGGATCGCTAATATTATCTACTATATTTGTCATTACTGTATGGTGTAGCAACATTGTACTAAGAAGCTGTTCATCTCTCCTTGAGCAAACAGATCCTGGACTGGAATACCCATAACATTTTAAGCAGATTGTGAAGAATAAATTTCCTGTCAAGAAACAGTTTTGCAGTACAAGTGTACGTGAGTCTCACCGCATTTCGGCGCTGAGCAGGTTCACTTACTGTTTAAACAAGTCAGCCTTATGAAACATTCTGTCTGGCGGTTCAGTTTGTTCTAAGCGCAACACCACATCATCACTTGTACCCCTAGTGGATGGTTGCCAAATAGCAGCCTACAAAGTTTCAGTAGAACCTGATTCAGAAGGAGGCAGTGCAGAAACAGAAAGCTTCTTTGTTTTAATGTCATGAGTTTATATTTGAGCTCTTACTTGGATGGCCACCCTGTGTAGTGTGGGTAATGTTTTTACAACGCAAGTTGGAGCCAGTCATAAGTCGTAGTTGTTAGTGCAAACAAAATTGTCCCGAGTATGAAACTGATTGCGTCCAAGTAGCAGCCCAATACTCAGGAGTCAGGACATGGGACATGCATAAGATAACAGTAATATTTTGGAGCCATGATGAAATGACTAATGTACCATCCGCTAATACAAACAGGCACTAATAAGTACTACATATCAGATGCGCTAAATTAAACGGGCGCCAATATAACCTGCTATACAGTATTTGCCAAGTGTAATGAAGCAAATATTGCAGCCAAAGGCATGACAGGAACAAGACACTGTACCCAGGCGCATTCAAACGCCTCAGAGGAAAAGTTTTCTACATACTGGCGAGAAAGACATTCAACCATATACATCTGAAAAACCAAAAATAAGACAGTATCACTATAAGGTGACAGAAAGCTCTGAACAAAAAACCTCATGCAAGCTAAGAGAAGAGGCGTTGCCTAGATGATATCTTGTGCAAGTGTAGATGCTACTCCAATGTGGCACAGATGGAATGCCCTTGTTTCTGTAGATGACCTGCCACAGCAGATCATATCATACATGGACCCTATAGGAAAGCCTCCTACAAGACTTTATGCAGTGCAAGACACCATGAATACTGCTATCAAGGTTATGGATGAATGCCAGGAGGACTATATGCCTATCACTTATGACTTAGCCACAGCAAAACTTGCTCTACAAATTCAGTCCACAAAGTCCCCAGAATATGACAGACTTTTTATATGTTTTGGACAATTCCATATAAAATTAGCATATTTTAAAGGTCTTGGATACCTCCAGAATGGTTCTGGTGGAGATCACATTCTTGTTGAAAGTGGTGTATTGGGATCCCTGAATGGACTTCTCCAAGGAACGTTTTTCAATCAGGCAAAGAGGCTTCACCTGATGCTATCAGCAGCATTCAGAATTAAACATTTGTAGTGCTTTATACAATATAAAGGTTTGTCAGACTTTCCAATCTCAAAGCATCTGCAGCAGCTTCTTAATGACCCATCACCTTCCTCAATGGTGGACTAGAGAATACAGCTGAGTTTAAGACATTCATGGAAGCATATGAAACATTCTCAGATTCCACACACCATGGTGAGCATGGCACAACTGCCCAATTTTGGCTGCAGTACTGCAGTTTGGTAGAGTTGTACCAACTCTTCTGCCATTCCATCAGGACAAATGACTTGCTTCTCTTTGTATATAGCTTGGAGAAGGTGATACCTTTTTATTTCATAACTGGGCACCACAACTATGCCAAGTGGATGACCCTGTACCTTATGAATTTGCTAAACATGGTTAAGACCCACCCTGGACTAAGGAAAAACAATTGAGAATGGAGCATTAATCATTGCAAGATCAAAGAGAGGATTTAGCAGAAATAACATAGACTTGACCCTGGAACAGACAATTAATGCCGATCTTGCATCAAGACTAACAGGGATTTCTTCTTTGACACAAAACATCAAAGCAAGGAGGAGGTGGAACATTCTGCAGTCAGTTCGAAGTAAAATTGTTGTAAGTCTTATGGAAAAAGTTGGTCTTGTCAGCCATGAAGAAGCCAGCCAAGAGCTGAAGAGTTTTAGAGTTAAATGAGATTCAAAGGATCTAAACAAGCTGTTGAACACAATAGACTCCTCCATGAATCCATTCCGGGATTTGTTTGAGGACAGCAATTTTTATTCAATAGGTAGTGGAAAAGCAGTATCACAAGAGGTAGCAAACAAAGTGTTACAGGTTACTGAGATTGGTACTCAGATGCATCATGTGTTTAGAGATGGATGCAATACCAAAGGCAGTAGGTTTGAGGAACCCATCAAAAGATACAAGTTGAAGAACTTTGCACATGATGCAATGAAGGTGAAGATTAAGAACAAGGACAAGAAAGTCCTCGAGTTGAAAGGAACTTGAGACTTCTTTGGACGTTTGCTATGTCTATCTGTGACTTCAGCAGTCGAAGTTATGTTGGTGTTTGCCTACCCGCTAACCCCGGTACTCCTCTTCTTAGGAAACGTTGATGGATCAATGAACACAACAATGAAGTCAACACTGCTGAAGAAACTTGAGACCAGAGTCCAAAGTAGCAACCCTGATGCTGTAAATGCCACTGTGGTTAATGCCATATTCTTGATCAGAAGTCTTACAAACCTGCCAGCAACATTCTATGGTGTGGCAAAAACTATCCTGTCTCTTGTTTGGGGTACTTCTGCAAATGAAGTCCACCTTGTCAGTGACTGTTAAAAGTCACCATCGATCAAAGGTCTTGAACAAGAGAAGAGAGGAAAGCATAGCATGGCTCCACTCTCCTATCTCATAACTGGTCCTGACCAAAGCCGACCAAGAGACTTTGCTGGATCCCTGTCTTCATCTTCATTCAAGATGGCACTCCTAGGTTTTCTAGCTACAGAATGGAATTCTGATGTGTACTGTGAAGTTCTACATGATTAAAAGCTCATGTATGCAGTAGGAGAAACTTATTACTCATACAAAGTGGAAGCTGGACATATGCTCAGACTAGAGTGCAAGGCTCTAAAAGGCAAACACATAGAAGCAGCCACAAGAATCATTCAACACATACACTACATTTGTAGTCAAAATGAGGGTGAAGATGTGCATGTAGAGGTCAGGGCAGATGATACTGATATTCTGGTCATTCTGCTGTATCATGCAAGTCTAAATGATAATCTCAAACTGCACATGGCCATTGGCCATTCAGGGAATAACACATGAAGATTCGTAGATGTATCTCACTTGTCCGCAGAGTTAGGCAGACCTGTGTGTGCAGGTCTACCAGGTCTCCATGCACTGACAGGGTGTGACTATTAACCAGTGTTCAAAGGCAAGGGGAAGGTGTGACCTCTAACTATTATGGAAAAGAATAGAGTACACACAGGTATTTGGAAAATTGGGATGTCCACACTTGTCTAAAGAAACTGAGGATACAATTGAGAGCTTTGTGTGTACCTACTGTAGTATGGACAGAAAGTAAACAGTGTCAATACAGCCTGCTACAGTATGTTCAACCTCAAGTATCGATCAAGTGACAAAGACGCACCTTTAGAAAAGATCAAAGGAGCAGACGCAAACTCGCTGCCACCATGCAAATCAACTCTGACACAACACGTCTGCCATGCAAATTACATTTCATTGTTATGGAAAAATGCAGACAAATCAGAAATGACACTACTGAAGCCAGAGGACAATGGCTGGACTTATGAGGATGGCAAATACAAGCCAACGTGGTTCACATGTGAAGTTGTACCACCAGCCTTAAGTGAACAATTGAATGAACATGACAACAATCCAAATGAAGAAGATGACGACAGTGACTGTGATGTCAATATTAATGAGACAGATTTGCTTAACATGTCAGACAATGAAGACAGTGCACAAGAATACTGATTGTTGTACTTAGGTTCATAAAACGTCATAAAATGTTGATTGTTTCAAGTTAAATAGAGAATAAAATAAATAATAACATTAATATTAAGCCTTTGAAGCCGGCCCAGTAGCACTGAGGGTTGAGGTGATGGACACCACACTTCATACCATGTCAGAGACCCAGTTTCGGAGACAGACTAGGGGAGCCGGGGGTCGGCAGGGGAGGGAGAGGATGGAGCATCTGGAGGATGGCTCTCTTCTCCCTGGGGAGGGATCCAGGGGATGCTCAGCATCCTGGCAGCCCCTGAAGGAGATTGGAGGAACTGCAGGAACACCAGTCAAAATGTAAGGTGCGGGAGTGCAGCAGATACCAGCAGGGCAGCCATGCATAGGCATCACTGCATGCCACGCTCCCAGGGGAGAAAACATCAAGAAAAAAACATCATTGGGGACAGGTGATGGCACCATGCCCCGCCATGCCACACTCGATCTTCAGGCTTCTCTCTCCACTAGGGCCAGACTGCCCAGCCAGGTACATTAGATTATAGGTAGAGCGCCCTGGGTAGACAGGGTGGCCCCACCTCGAGGGTGCAGAGCTGGGAGGTCTACTTGGCTGGTGCGAGAGTCGAAGGGGAGCTTCAGGCAAGGAGGTAGATCATGCGGGTACAGTGGATGCCTGAGAAAGTTTCCCATAGAGACGGTGAGAAAAAAGGAAGTACAAAAAAAAAAATTAAGCCTTTGATACATATGTTGTTGTTTGTTACAATTTCTGTAGTATTTAGATAAAAGCTTATAGAACTGAAATTAAAGAAGGAACCATTAATTAAAATATGCACAATTTTTACTGACAGTTAATTTTTTCATTGAAGAAGTGCATTTTCCAAGAAAAAGTTCAACTTTGAGTGAATGAGTGTTGTAAATCTGGATTCTACGCACTTTTGTTTACATAAGAAACAGTCATCAAACTTTTCGAACCTAGGCACAAAGATAAATGCACCTGGCTCCTGGACTGTTAGTAGCAGTCAGGAGCCAGGCTTTCAGATTCTGTTTAAAAGCCAAGTGGGTGGGGGACGAGCGGATGGACAGTGGGAGCTTGTTCCATATGGAGGGTGCTGAGATGGAGAAAGCTCAAATTCCCATAGCAGTGGAGATGTGGGGTACTTATAGCGGGAGGACCGAGGATTTCCTAAGAGTCTTTGAAATCACTCTATCTGTCAGGATGGATGAGTAGGAGGACAGGTGTTGGTTTCTAAGTGAGTTGTCCACCAGGCAGACCACTGCATAAGTGAAATGACCTTGTAGAGGAAGCCACCCTAGGAACTGGTAGAGTGTGCAGTGATGGGTACGGTGGGGGACTTGAAGGTTGAATCAATAGAGTTGTATGTTGTGTTTAGCTGTGAGTGTAATGTAGAGGATACAAGGGAGTAGACAGGGGAGCAGTAGTCAAGGAGGGGCAGTAGGTTACCACGTGCGATGGCAAGGTACACTTTGGCAGGCAGAAAATGTTTGAGTCGGTATGCAGCACCTAACATCTGGTGGATTCTCTGTACAGTGTTGTTGACATCTTCTGAGAATGAAAGGGAGGGGTCAAGGGTAATACCTAAGTATTTGAAGGATAGGACATTTTCAAGTGGAGGACTTGCTGGGGTGAATACAAGGAGGGAGGAGTTAGTTTTGGCGGCTTTGGTGAGGAAAGTTTAGAGCCAAAGAGCATAGATTTTGTCTTTTTTTTATTGACTAGGAGCTTGTTGGAGAGAAACCATTGATGGGTGGAGCCATAGTTTCATGTGAGGGTGGAGGAGATGGATTCAATTGACTTGTCGCTGTGGTAGAGGACCAGATCATCAACATAGAAGAGAGCTTTACAACTGAGGCTATTTCTGGGAAGTGCATTAATGAACATGGAAAAAAGCAGTGGTCTGTGTATGGAACCCTGGGGGACTCCATTGTGTACAGGAAGGGCAGCAGAAGATCATTTACCAATGATAACAGGCTGAGACCTCTTAGAGAGATAGCTGCGGAACCAAGCAGCAGTTCCAGCAGAGCAGCCAAAAAGAAGCAGGATGGAGTGGAGGAAGTGGTGGCCTACAAGGTGAAATGCTTTTGACAGATCGACGAAGACAGCACCTGTGGCTTTGCTCTGGTCCATGTTTCTTAGAATATGATTGGAAAAAAGGGCCAAAGCAAAGGAGGTACTGTGGTGCATGCAGAAGCCATGCTGGAGGGGACATAGGAGATTATATTTTTCTAGATGCTCTGATAGCTGGAAATGTACAATTTTTTCAAGCAATTTGCTTAGGTGGGGGAGGAGGGAGATGGGCCTATAGTTGTCAGGGGTGAGGTGATCACCAGCTTTGAAGACTGGTACAACACCTGCATGTTTTCTGGAGTCAGGAACAGTAGATATAGTAAGGGTGAGGTGGAAAATGAAAGTAAGGAGTTTAACAATTGTGGGGGAGATAAGTTTTAGGAATGCAGGGTATAGTCCATCACTGCCAGGGCTTCCTTTGGCCTGGAGAGACTTCACAAGTTTAATAGTGACATTTTGTCCAATACTCCTGAAAGGTAAAGGTGGGGGCAGGGTGGTGGTTGAGGAGGAGGGGTTATTTGGCTGAAGGTTCTGTGCCAGAGAAGCCTGGGGGGGGTTGCTCAGATAGGAGAATAAATTTGTGAATTTTGCATTGAAAGCATTGACAATCTCAGTAGGGTCAGAGATGGGCCCAGCGGGGGATTTGAGTTGTTATTTGCCTGTTGGTCTTAGGGTTTAGGAGTGACCCAATGGAGGTTCAGAAATTGTGTGGATTACCAAGGTTGTTGCTTTGTTGGTTGAGGTAATATTTGCACCTGAGTGATTTTGCAGCCTGTTTGCAGGTGTTGCACATTTGTCTATAGATCAAGATCAAGAATCAGATTCAAGATTTGTGTTTTGCTGTGGCAGAGCATTCAAACCAGTCTGTCAATGTGACAGACTGTGGTTCATATACAAAGCAAAAGAACGAATGATGTACAATCAGATTTATTTAGATGCAAAATTAACAAATTCATTCACAACAGGCTGCTCAGTCATGAAGGCAGAAAGCATCACTAAACACAAAACATCAAAAGGCAACATTTCTGCCAAAGATTATTATAGTATTATAGAATATTAAAGTATATTGTCAAAACAATTATAGCAAGGGCAGATTACTGCTGTGAGAAAATCAAAGGCAGCAATAATAACTGCTCTAAAAAATGTGTACTTTGCTGCAAAACTGAGTTTCCCCAAATACAGTTTTCCCAGAGATAAATCTGCTGTGCATCACACATGGAGTTGAAGACCTCAACACTCTAAAAGTAGATTCACACACTGGCTACAGCCACCACTCTTTGATCAGAGATTTCCAATTAGTAATTGCTTCTGTGATTGAGGGCAATATCATTACAAAACTGAAACACAGTTCCTGTTTTAGCATACTGGTAGATGAATCGACTGAGACTGCAGTGGAGCAAAATCTTATTGTGCATGTGCGATTTATAAATGTGGATTCTACATTGTCTAAAACACATTTTTTGTCTCTGATACAACTCCCTGGTGCTGCTGCAGAGGTTAACATGAATCAACATTTAGATGTTTTGAAAGAGAAGTGCCACATAGATCTCAACATAATGTGTGGTGCTGCCATACTATAGATGGGGCTGCAACCATGACTGAGGTTAAGTCTGCAGTGGTCACTGGGCAAAAGGATATATATCCAAATATCACAGAGAAGGTTCAGAGGAGGGCAAAAAAGATGGTACATGGATTGCATCACAAGTCCTATGAGGACAGGTTGAAGGAATTGAATATGTACTCTCTGGAGGAGAAGAGGGAGAGAGGGGACATGATAGAGACATACAATTATCTTACAGGGAGGAACAGGGTGCAAGAATGCACTATTTTTAAGTGTAAAAGATATTCCAGGACTAGAGGGCATGAGATGAAGTTGGAGGGAGGACGATTCAGAGGAAATGTGAGAAAGAATTTTTTCACAGAACAGGTGGTGGACAAGTGGAACACCCTTCCTGAGGAAGTGGTGGGGGCTGAAACAATCATGAGATTTAAGAATGCATGGGATAGACATAAAGGAATTCTGCAGATCAGGGGTAAGGGGCAATAGAGTTCCAGGAGAACATAAAGTGAAGTTACAAACTCAAATGGGCAGACTAGGTGGGCTATAGGCCCTTATCTACCGACACTGTCTATGTATCTATGTATCATGACAAGTTACTGCATTTCTCACAGAATAGCACTAGTCACACTGTGGATGTTGCAGATAGCATCCCACATCTAGTGAAATACCAGGAGTTGCTTAACAGCATTTACAAATGTTTTGAAAATTTAACAAAACATTCTAATGCTTTGAAAGAGATTCAGAATATTCTGAATAAGAAACAGTGAAAATTTAGTGAGGTTTTCTACACAAGATGGCTATCATTTAAAGGAGCAGTTGACACATTACTGTTGAATTATTCTAGTTGCTGCCATTACGGGTGCCAAAGCCAATGGCTTGCTAAAATCAATTTCCATGTACAAATTTCTGCATGTTTCTCATTTTCTTTTTGATGTTCTCCACCAGCTTGAATTTATGAATAGGGCTTTCGGGAGAAAAAACTTCCATTTTGGCAAAATGGATGACATAATGGCCGTCACTGTTCAGCAACTTTCTGAACTTGAAGCAGGGACCGGTGTGTTCATTACAATGCTTAGAGACTCCAAACCATAGGAAGCTGCATCTGAGTTTGAGTTTTCTGCTAACATACTAAAGGACAGTGACAAAACAAGGGCAGAAGTCACGATAGCATGTAGATTATGTGTTCAGAAATGCATCCAGTCCAGCAATAAAAGGTTCAGTGACATAGACAGTTCAAACATTCTGAGGGGTCTTAGGTTTTCATGACAAAGTTTATCTTGCTAGATCATTCTTCATCATGTCACAATTATCATGATTTTTCTTCATCTGATGATGATACTGAGGCTTCTTCATCATCTTCAATTTTCAGGCATGTTTGCCAGCATTTTATCAGAGTGTGGTTCATCTCTGCAGTTCAGTCAAGTTTTGAGAAAATATGCAGACAGGAAAACAGTCACATCAGAACACAGATGGAAAAGTAACAACATCAGTTGAAAACTGTCACAAGATGTTTGTACATTTATCATCACAGAAAGAGAAGGGGTTTACCCCTGTTTATGTACTCTTGCATCTATTTTCATGCAAATGCCAGTGTTATCTGTTGATTGTGAATGGGGATCCAGCAAGCAAAACCTCATTAAGACTTCATACTAAGGTTCATACTAAGGTAAAGAAGAAGAGCTAGTAGGCGGAGGTCCATAATGCTCTTATAATAGGCCAAAGAATAGTATGATAAGTTATACCCAGACATAATCAACATGTCTAGACAATGTTTAAACATAACTTTAGTATTAGTCATAACTACAGCTGATGGAAGTTTATTCCAAGGACCAATGGTGAAGAAAATCTTATGATTATTATGTTTAAAAGTTTTGCCAATCAACTGAAGTAGGTGACCTCTAGTATTATCAATAGATGACCTGAAAGATATATCTAACTCAGACATACCATAAGGATCATAGACAACATTGTATAAGAATAGAAGGTCACCTGTCAGGCGTCTAACAGTAAGAGGCATAAGTTTAAAAGTATTTAACCTGTGTTCATAGAAAGTGGATTCTAGACCAGATATTTTTTTAGTATACCTTCTCTGTACTTTTTCAAGAATGTTACAATCTGATTTTTTAAATGGACACCATAACTGTGATGCATACTCAAGATGAGGTCTGACATAGGACCTGAACAGAGGCAATAATGCCTCATGATCTCTAGAGTTAATATTACGGAGGATAGACCAAACAACCTTATTAGATGTGCTAATAACTGAATGCAGATGTCTGGAGTGTGTTAAATTATTTGAAATAGAAATTCCCAAATCCCTCTTGTCAGTAGTTGCACACAGTGTTAAACCATCCAATAAATATTGAAAATTTGAATTATTAGAACCCACGTGCATAACTTTACATTTGTAGAGTTCAGTTTCATACTCCATTTGTCAATCCAGTCAGATACAATGTCAAGATCATGCTGGATACAAGATATCTGATCTAGGTTAGAACAAGGTCCCCCAATCTTCACATCATCTGCATATTTTATTGTAAAGGAAAGACAATTATTGGTTAAATTGGCAATGAAAGCTTGAAAAAGACAATGGCTGAGAACTGAGCCCTGCAGAGCACCATTCCAGACCTTGCCAGAGTTAGAAATAGCACCATTGATAATCACCCTTTGTGTCCTGTTACAAAGCCAGTTTGTGATCCAGACAATTATATATGTATTAATGATAAGTCCTCTAGGTTTATGAATTAAAGCCCAGTGAGGCATAGTATCAAATGCCTTACTGCAGTCAATAAAGACTACATCGCAGGGTATCCCATTGTCCAAAAGGGAACTAAAGTGTTCATAAAAACTGAGCAAGTTGGTTAAACAACTTCTACCCCTTTTGAAGCCATGTTGTTGAAAATCATGTGCATTGATGACTACAGCAATGATGTCTTTAAGGAGACTTTCCAATACTTTACATATAGAAGAGGTTAAACTAATGGGCCAATAGTTTTCCCAAAGATGTTTAGATCCCTTTATGGGAATGGGGACAACAAAGGCCTCCTTCCATTCAACAGGAATATATTCTTTAAGAAAAGTTCAAACAGAAGTTTGAGTGGAAGGGCAATATGGTCAGGCAATAGATATAATAAATGGCCTGCTATGTTATCTGGACCAGGACAAAATTTGCCTTTTAGTGTTGGTAATTTAGAAAGAATAAGCTCCGCAGTAAATGAAATAGGGGAGTCGGAAGAAGTGATGATGGACTGGGGACTTTGGACTTCTGATGCTGAGAACATTTTACAGAATTCTCTATCAAATACATCAGCCATATTCTTAGGCTCATGAATAATGATGTTGTCAACTGACAAAAGCCCCACCACACATGGTGTTTTTCTAAGAGAATTTATATAAGAATAAAAATGTTTAGAATTCGATTTGCTTGCAATCTTAGCCAAATTCAGTTCCCATCTAGATTTAACCTTTCTAATGACTGATTTACATTTCTTATTAGATTTTTTATAAGACTCCCAATTAGATGTGGTCTCATTTCTAAGATATTTATGATATGTTTTGTTTTTATGTCTGATCAATCGTTTAATATTATGATTCATCCATCTTGGAATCTGTTTGCCATTTGTGTTCTTAATTTTAGAGGGGATGTAAGTATCCCGAAGAATAGTAATAAGTGACTTAAAAGTGACCCAACTTTGATGTGGTGATTGATGAACAAAGATGGATGATCAATCAAAGTCATCAAGATACTGTTTAATGGAGTGAAGATCAACTTTATCATAGAAGTATATGATAGAAGAATTAGAATTGTAAATAGTATGAATCTGTAAAGTAAATAAAATTGAATTGTGATCACTGCCACCGATTGGTGAGGAAATTCTTACATCCCTAACATCTAGCTCAGCAGCACTACCCAAGACAAGGTCTAAAATGTTATTACCTCTAGTGGTGGAAGCAACCCATTGATTCAAGTCAGGTTCCAGACAGGTGGACAGGAACATATTTCCTTTACAACTAGAAGATGAAGAAAGCTGCCAATTAATGTCAGGAAGGTTAAAGTCACCTGTGATTAGGACCTTACCCATTTGATTAGCAATATCAAATTCAGATAAAAAGCCTCCAAAATAGGACCAGGTGAATTAGGGGGGAGACAGCATGTCTCAAGGATAATGAAGTCCTGTTTAAAAAGAAAGAGTTTAATCCAAAGACTCTCAGTCAAAAGATTATGAGTTTTTATAGAACTAGAAATATTCACAGAGTTAATTTTATTATTGATAAATAGAGCAACCCCGCCACCCTTCCTATCAATACGTTTGTATGAGTAGGAAATATAACCTGGAAAATATTTATCCCAAAGTGATTTGTCATCTCCCCAAGTTTCACAAATGGAAATAACATCTATGCCATTGTTGAAAGCTGTGATATATAGTTCATCAGTTTTCTGATTCAAACTCCTAGCATTGAAACTAAGAAAACGTAAGTATTTACTAGAAAGTGTGCATGAATCAGGAGAAGAGGAAAGTACCCTTGACTCCCCCCCAAGATTTAGTTTAAATTATTATTAATTATTGATAGGAATTGCTGACTCAGCAGAGCACTACCTCGTCTTCTGAGATGCAAACCATCAGAACAATAAAGTTCTGGTCTATCTAAAAACTTCTCCCAATGGATAATACAGTGAATGTTCTGATGCAAACACCATTGCTGAAGCCAGTTATTGATAATTTGAATTTTTTGATTGAGAAACAACGAATAACGAGGTATAGGAAAAATCTCTGAAAAAATGATGTCACAACTAAGTTCAATCATTTTATTAGTCATAGCGACGTATGCTGATTTAATACACTGAACAGAATCCTTGTAAATGTTATTTGCTCCTACATGATTAATACAAAGAGTGTTGATGTCCTGGGAAGCAATAATATTATCAACCATGCGTGTAAGATCTGCAATTTTAGCACCACTGAAACTAGAACATGTCCTATTGTGCTTATCAGGTGCACAAATAGCCCTGTCCAAATGTTTAACTATGGAATCACCCTCTACAAAGGTTTGTCTAATATACGTAGCATCCTTATTGGGAACAGACTGTGAAATCTCAACTTCACGATTAGAAGTTGTATCGTTAAAAGATGAAAAGTCAATTAAAGGAGTATCAATCATAGAAATAGGAGGGGGAGTCAAAGAACTGGAGTTAGGCATGTCTACAACATTGTGAAGAGAGCTTATAGGAATACTAGTGCCATTAGAAGCCTCAATGGGGGGGGTACAGGATGTGTCAGTGGGAATGGTGGACAGGGGATCAAAACTGTTATGTAGGGGAATATTAAAGTACTCAGCCCTTCTCCTTTTTTTATTAACTTTTAACCTTTGTGCTTTATACCAAGCAGACAGCATCTTCTGCACTGTTCTCATGGCAGGGCTCATCCTCATGTGCTCTTTTTTTTGATACTTCAGAAGAGTGAGTATCAAAACTACTATTATATAACAGGCATTTATTGTCTCTGGGTAGAGCTGCATCTATAGCAGTATTAGAAGATGGGTTAGATAGCACCATTGTTTGGTAAGTGTGAGGTACTACACCAACCCCATGGAGTTTAGATTGAGTATCCTGACTTGACTCAAGTGCTAATAAACGTTTATAGAACAAGCTAGTCTCACATTGTAACACTACATATTCAGTGCATTTAGAGCACTGGAAGGGGAGGCTATCACAGGGAGTGGTTGACAGACAAAACATATTGCAAGATGTACATTGCATGCCGATTTCTCCATTAACAGTAGTAATGTAAGTGTTAACATTGCTAACTGCACTAGAAGGGAACGCCATAGCCACGAGTAGAGTGTGGGACTATACACAACTCAAATGTACAAAAGCAAATCAAGACCTACCATATGTCTATTATGGATATGCTTGCTGTTGTTAGGGTCTCAATAAGCCTCCTAACACCACCTAACACGCGCTAGATGTGTGTATCTTAGCGCACGTCTTCACACATGTGTCACGCACGCTCTGCTCACACAGGGTCTGTTTAAATAATAAGCAGGAGTGACCTGGAAGTACCCCAATAAGGTCACACAGACTTGTCTAAAAAACTGTTTGAACACAGAGACCCTGTATAATTTAATGATGATATCAATTGAGGGACCCCCAGACACAGAATTCTCATTTTACAAACATTTGAGAAATGGGCTGTGAAACCCTGTCATATATTGTCATGTGACAGTACTAGTGACAATTAAATCAAAGTGTACAAAAAACAAATTTGGTACAGGTTGTGGTGCAAAACAAAAAAACAGAGCCATATCTGCTCCCTCTACCAGAGCCAGTGGGCTTCTGAGGAAGAGGGGTATGGAGGGGGCTGGCACTAGCTTAGCTGGAGTTGCAGATGGGATATTTCCTTCCTTGCTGCTTCCAACTGAGCTTGGAGCTCTCAGACTATCCTACAAATTGGGCAATGTTCCCTCCTCCAAAGCATAGTCCTGGACTTCCAACTGAGCATGGAGCACCCAGAACATCCTACATATTGGGAAATGTCCCCTCCTCCAAAGCATAGACCTTGAGATGAGTGCTCCACAATCCCCACAGCTGACTACCTCTCCACTCACCCTGTGCTCTATTCTAGCCTGTTGAGTGCTTATAAACAACCAAAGTTACTTAGTAATGTGTGGACATAGACTTTCTGTCTTATAACCTTATCCTATATAGGTATAAGCTATGATTACCAGTGCTAGAAGTGATCAGTAACACCACACCTAAGACTTGGCCTAACTTTCTGTCTGCCTGTCTTATAATCTTACCCTATATAGGTACAAGCTGAGATTGAACAGTTTTAGCAATAGTCAGTAACACAACACATTTAGCCTAACTGTTTGTCTACCCTGTCTTGTAACCTTACCCTAAACAGGTAGAAGCTAAGATTCAACAGTTTGAGAAATGGACTGTAACTGCCCATTAGATACAATATGCTGTATATCAATTAGGGACTTGAGCAAGTCCTTCAAGCATCTCCTAATTTACCAACTGTTGCTAGACAGACGCCACTCCTTCAGAGTCCACTACAGTCTGGCTGTCTTTCTGCAGATGTCCTACAGATTTCCCTAGGTCAGACATTCCACTTCTTCTCTGTACCACTCACTTGATGAGATGCCCATGTGATGGGATGTTTGAGGAAGGAGGAATTTATCTACAGGAGCAGCTTCGTGTCTCAGTCAGCTGCCTCCTTGCTCTAATAGCAAGAGCTAACTAAAGTGAAGTCTAAATGCAGACAAATGCTTCACTTCTGCCTAAGTTACACCTACCAATTAATAGCTATCCCCTAAGCTAACTGCATAGATGATTTTCAGCTGGCTTCCCCCATAGAAACATAGAATTTAATGGCAGATAAGGACTGCTTGGCCCACCAAGTCTGCCCTTTTCCCTACCTAATGGATAAGCTGCAGATCCAAGTTAACCAACAGCCTACTTCCTCCTACCCACCACTAGAATTGCTTTATGTTTGTCCCATGCATTCTTGAATTCCTCCACTGTTTTTGACTCCATGACCTCCTTAGGAAGACCATTCCATGCATCCACAACCCTCTCCATGAAAAAATACTTCCTCACATTACCTTTGAACCGACCCCCCTCCATCTTCAAATTGTGCCCCCTTGTTCTTGCTCACCTCTTTTTCTGAAAGATGCTACCCTCTTGGACTTTGTTTATTCCCTTGAGGTACTTAAAAGTTTCTATCATGTCCCACCCTCCCTCCTTTCCTCAAGGGTATACATATTAAGTTCCTTTAGTCTCTCTTCATATGGCTTCTGGTACAGACCCTGCACCATTTTAGTTGCCCACCTCTGGACAGCCTCCATTCTGCTTATGTTCTTGCAGAGATGAGGTCTCCAGAACTGCACACAGTACTCCAGATGGGGTCTCACCAGCTGTCTGCACAGAGGGATAACAGCTTCCTGTTTTCTACTGACGATGCCCCTCCCTATGCATACCAGTATCCCCCCAGCCTACCTTACTCCCTTCTCACATTGCTTGCCCACCTTTAGGTCATCTGATATGACTACCCCCAGGTCCCTTTCCATTTTTGTTGTTGTTAGTTTCTCACCCCCCATTGTGTACTCTTCCCCTGGGTTTTGTTTCCCAGGTGCATTACTTTGCACTTCTTTGCGTTGAATCTAAGCAGCCATACATTTGACCATTCCTCCAACCTTGCCAAGTCCCTTTTCATCCTTTCCACTCCACCTTGTGTATCAACCCTGTTGCAGATCTTTGTGTCATCTGCAAAGAGACATACTTTTCCTTCCAGTCCCTCTGCAATGTCACTTATAAAGACAATAAAGAGGATTGGTCCCAAATACTGAACCCTGCGGTACCCCACTAGTAACCCCCCCCTTCTTCAGAGTGGACTTTACTATTACCCTCTGTGTCCTATTTTCCAGCCAATTTTTTACCCAGACTACCCTCTTGTGACCCATTCCAAGGCTGACTAACTTGTATATTAATCTTTTGTGTGGAACTGTGTCAAATGCCTTGCTAAAGTCTAGGTAGGCCATATCTACAGCCCCTCCCTGGTTTACTACTTTGGTCACCCAGTCAAAGAAATCTATTAGATTTATCTGACATGACCTTCCCGCTGAGAATCCATGTTGCCTTGGGTCCTGTGCCCCTCTGGCATCTAGGTACTCAACAATTCTTTCCTTCAGAAGTAATTCCATCATATTTCCTATCACTGAGGTAAAACTAACAGGTCTATCATTTCCTGCCTCTGACCTGCTCCCACTTTTGTGAAGTGGAATAACATCCGCCCTCCTCCAGCCCTCAGGTACCACCCCATCCTCCCATGATTTGTTAAAGAGAGTAGTCAGTGGTGTCACTAGTTCTACCCTTAGTTCTTTTAGCATTCTGGGGTGGATCCCATCAGGCCCCATTGCTTTGTCCACCTTCAGTTTTAAGAGTTCTTTCAGAACTCTTTCTTCTGTGAATTGACCCCCCCATCCAGAGTGTTTCTATTGTTTGGTTTGGGTACCTCCCTCACTTCTTCTTTTGTGAATACTGAACAAACATATTTGTTTAGTATCTCTACCTTTTCACAGTCACCCTCTACCCACACCCCTTCCCTTTATTAATGCTCACTATCCCTCCCTTTGTCTTCCTTCGCTCTCTGATGTACCTATAAAATGTTTTATCCCCCTTCTTAACTGAGTTGGCTATCTTTTCCTCAGTTTGGGCCTTCGCTATTCTGACTGCCTTCCCCACTTCCTTCTGCTTTAATTGATACAGTTCTTTGTTTTGCTCCATCTGTGATTCCTTGTAGTTCCTGAATGCTATATTTTCCTCCCTAACCTTCCCTGCCACCTCCTTTGAGAACCATAGTGGTTTTTTACTTCATTTTGTTTTGTTTATTTGCTTCACACAAAGGCTTGTTGCCTCTGTGATGGCAGTTTTGATTATTCCCCATTGTTCTTCCACCCCTCCTTCCTGCCCATTTGCTAGTGCATTCCTTAGGCACTCACCCATTTTGGTAAAGTCAGCCCTCCTAAAGTCCAGGACCTTTGTCTTTGTATGGCTTGACTCTACTGCTGTGTTTATCATGAACCATATTGTTTGGTGGTCGCTAGTTCCCAGATGGCTACCTATTTCTAAATCTGTGATCCTCTCTCCATCTCCATTCCCAACTCATATTAACATCCTGTTAAGTATTGTACTTTTTATACCATGAAAGAAGTTCTCAATTTACCTTGCAGACCGTACACTTCTGATACAGTATCTATCTACGTACCCCCATTTAGAAATGTTCTAGCTGCCTCAGTCTGTTGCCTCCTTGCTCTGATAGCAGGAGGTAACTAATGGAAGTCACAAGAGGGCAGTATTTTTCAGAAAAGAAGATGCACAAGAACAAGGGCACATGCAATGAAGATGGGGGGAAGGGATTAAGTAGAGATGTGAGGAAGTACTTCTTCATAGGGGGATAGAACTGGGGGGAGCAGGGAAAACTGAAATAAGGTGCCTGCCTGGTGCCATGGCTTGGAGAGACAGGAAGCGCATCCTTAGGATCATGAGAACAGTTGCACAGGAGTCTGAGCTGGACAGCATTGTCCACCTAGGGACAAATGACTTGGCTCATCATGAGACTAGAGCAGTGCAGAAGGACTTTGTAGAGCTGGGGAGGGACCTAAGACAAGTAGCACACACAGTATCCTTCTCAGAGGTGCTACCTGTCAGTGGCATGGGTGAGGTGAGGGTACTTTGCACCATGCAGTTTAACGAATGGTTGAAAAAATGGTGTGGAAGCAGGGGTTTGCTTCACTGGGGACTGGGGTTCCACCTGGGGACACCAGCCTATACTGGCAGGATGGTCTGCATCTGTCCAGGAAGGAATGTCTTTGGGAAATCAGTTTAAATGCTTCATTGGCAAGCTTTTAAACTAGTCAAGGGGGGAGGCACTGATAAGCAGCAGGAAAATCCCAGCCTCCCCCTACAAAACAGGGTACTAAATGAGAAAAAGACCAAGGTAGAAAGGTCAGTGGGGGATGCTGCTACAGAAGGTAAAGCCATCAAAAAATGGAGATCAGTGAGCACCAATGCCTGTAGTCTGGGTAACAAGCTTCCTGAATTAGTGGCCTTGATGGAGGAGGAACAGCTGGATATCGTGGCAGTCACAGAAACATGGTACACACAGAACCATGACTGGGATGTAAACATACCAGAATACACTATCTACAGGAGGGACAGGGAGGGTAAAAGAGGAGGAGGAGTAGCTCTCTACATAACGGAAGGAATCAAAGCCACAGAACAAAAGGGTAAACAGGGAGGAGAAGAAGCACTGTGGGTCAATTTGGAGGCAGGCAATGGCACCACAATCTGCACAGGGGTTGTACACAGACCCCCCTCTCAGGGGGAAGAAATGGACAAAGAAATGATAGGAAGTATACTTAGAATGGTAGATAAAGGGGAGATATTGCTGATGGGTGATCTGAATATGCCAGAGGTTAACTAGAGTGCAGTTGCAGCTGTCACTTCTAAGAGTGGGGTTATTCTAGATGCCCTACAGGGGGCATGCCTTAGACAACTAGTATTGGAACCCACTCAAGAGGGAGCAATCTTAGACCTGGTTCTCTCAAATGGAGATGGAGAGAGGATCACAGATGTAGAAGTGGGTAGCTATCTGGGAACTAGCGACCATCAAACAGTATGGTTCACAATAAACACAGCAATAGAGTCAAGCCATACAAGGCAAAAAGTACAGGACTTCAGGAGGGCTGACTTTGCCAAAATGGGTGAGTGCCTAAGGAATGCACTAGCAAATGGGCAGGAAGGAGGGTGGAAGAACAATGGGAATAATAAAACCTGCCATCACAGAGGTAACAAGCCTTGTGTGAAGCAAATAAACAAAAAAACGATGTAAGAAACCACTATGGTTCTCAAAGGAGGTGGCAGTGAAGGTTCAAGAGAAAAAAAGCATTCAGAAAGTTCAAGGAATCACAGAAGGAGCAGGACAGAGAATTGTATCAGTTAAAGCAAAGGAAGCTGGGAAGGCAGTCAGGACACCAAAGGCTGGACCAAGGAAGATAGCCAACTCAGTTGAAGGGATAAAACCTTTTAGGTACATCAGGGAGTGAAGGAAGACCAGAGGAGGGATAGTGAGGCTTAATAAAGGGGGGGGTGGGCAGAGGGTGACGGTGAAAAGGTAGAGATACTAAACAAATATTTTTGCTCAGTATTTAAAAATGAAGAGGGGGAGGTACCTAAAACAAGCAATAGAAACAATCTGGATACAGAAGTTGATACCAGCCCATTCACAGAAGAAAAGGTTCTGAAAGAACTCTTAAAACTGAAGGTGGACAAAGCAATGGGGCCTGATGAGATTCATCCCAGAATTCTAAAAGAACTAAGGGTAGAACTAGTGACACCACTGACTACCCTCTTTAGCAAATCATGGGAGGATGGGGTGGTACCTGAGGACTGGAGGAGGGCAGATGTGATTCCCCTTCACAAAAGTGGGAGCAGTGCAGAACCAGGAAACTACAGACCTGTTAGTTTAACCTTAGTGATAGGGAAAATGATGGAATCACTTCTGAAGGAAAGAATTGTCAAGTACCTAGAGGCCAGAGGGGCACACGACCCAAGGCAGCATGGATTCACAGTGGGAAGGTCATGCCAGATGAATCTAATAGATTTCTTTGACTGGGTGACCAAAGTAGTAGATCAGGGAGGAGCTGTGGACATGGCCTACCTAGACTTTAGCAAGGCATTTGACACAGTCCCACACAAAAAATTAATATACAAGTTAGCCAGCCTTGGAGTGGGTCCCAAGATGATAGCCTGGGTAAAGAATTGGCTAGTGAATAGGACACAGAGGGTAATAGTAGATGGAGTCCACTCTGAAGAAAGGGGGTTACTAGTGGGGTACCACAGGGTTCAGTATTAGGACCGGTCCTCTTCAATGTCTTTATAAGCGACATTGCAGAGGGATTGGAAGGAAAAGTATGTCTCTTTGCAGATGACACAAAGATCTGCAATAGAGTTGATGCACAAGGTGGGTTGGAAAGGATGAGAAAGGACTTGACAAGGTTAGAGGAATTGTCAAATGTATGGCAGCTTAGATTCAATGCTAAGAAGTGCAAGGTAATGCAACTGGGAAACAAAAACCCAGGGGAAGAGTACACAATCGGGGGTGAGAAACTATCAACAACAAAAATGAAAAGGGACCTGGGGGTAGTCATATCAGATGACTTAAAGTTGGGCAAGCAATGTGAGAGGGCAGCAAGGAGGGCTGGTGGATACTGGGATGCATAGGGAGAGGCATCACCAGTAGAAAACAGGAAGTTGTTATCCCTCTGTACAGACAGCTGGTGAGACCCCATCTAGGGTACTGTGTGCAGTTCTGGAGACCCAATTGCCACAAGGACATAGACAGGATGGAAGCTGTCCAGAGGAGGGCAACTAAAATTGTGCAGGGTCTGCACCAGAAGACATATGAAGGGAGACTAGAGGAGCGTAATAGGTATAGCCTCGAGGAAAGGAGGGAGAGGGGGGACATGATAGAAACTTTCAAGTACCTCAAGAGAGTCAACAAAGTCCAAGAGGGTAGTATCTTTCCAAAAAAGAGGTGTACAAGAACAAGGGGGCACAATTTGAAGATAGAGGGGGGCGGCTCAGAGATAATGTAAGGAAGTATTTTTTCACAGAGAGGGTTGTGGATGCATGGAACAGCCTTCCAGAGGAGGTCATGGAGTCAAAAACAGTGGTTGAATTCAAGCATGCATGGGACAGACATAAGGCAATTCTAGGGGCAATTCTAGGGGGGTGGGGGTAGAAAGAAGTAGGCTGCTGGTTAACTAGGATCTCCGGCTTATCCATTAGGTAGGGAAATGGGCAGACTGGGTGGGCCAAGCGGTCCTTATCTGCCGTCAAATTCTATGTTTCTATGTTTCACAGAAAGAGTGGTGGATGCCCGAAATGGTCTTCCAGCAGAGGTAGTGGGGGTGAAAACAGTGGCAGGGTTCAAGAATGCATAGGATAGACATGAAGGAACCTTGGTGGAAAGAAGGGGGGGAGAGAGCTGGAGATCAAGTAGGGTCTGTGGTGACACTATAGGAAGGGAAAAAATTTCCAGAGTGGGTGACCCAGCGATCCTTATCTGCCATCAAATTCTATATTCCTAAGTCTAAATGGAGGCAACTGCTTTAAGTCTGCCTTTTTCGTGCGTGAAAAAATCCCACACCATAGATTTCACTGATTTTGTTGTATTGTTGCTTATGGGGTGGGGATGTCCACCACCACCACCATTTCCTCCACCACAGATGCCACCACTGCCAGTATCTCTTTGATGTCTTTCCACCTCCATGACTTCTTGACGCACAGTTTCTCTGACATGCTCAACAGCTACTATTTCTACTCCTCTGGAACCCTGTTCTTTTCTGTCCTTTGTTTTTTCACTGCATATGTGGGTTCCTCCTTTATGTCCCACTATCATTTTTATCACCATTCTATATTTTTGGCTTTTTTGTTCTTTTTCTGGCCCTCTATTCCTCCTCTTCACATTCCACAGAACTACTGCAACTTGAAAGACTGACTGCTACAGTAGGTGCTTTTACACACAGTGGTCTACAAACTGCCGTAAATTGTGGAGCTGGTCACAAATGGCTCTGCAATCAAAAATACGTAGCATGCAGAAAAACCTTTCAGACATGCAAGGCTGTTCCGCATGGGCTCCAAAAATGACCATGTTTGAAATTCTGGCCTCGGGAATATATTCTCAAGCAGGGCAATAAAGAACTTAGTGGGTGTGTTGAATGTGAACACAGAAGAATAATCCCAAATGGAGCAATAAACTAGAATAAAGCCCCATGCAGATGCTGAGTTCAAAGACAGGGAATTTTATCCCCAAACACAGCCATGTTTGAAATTCTGGCCTTGAGACTGTATTCTCAAATAGGGCAATAAAGCACTTAGTGGGTGTGTCGAGTGTGAATATGTGAGAATAATCCCAATTTGGGCAATAAACTAGAATAAAGTACAGCACAGTTGCTAAAAGTGCAAACACAGAGAAATTTATCCCCAAACAGGGCAATGAAGCACTTAATGGGTGCATGTATGAACACAAGAGAATAGTCCCAATCAGGGCAATAAACTAGAATAAAGCACTATGTGGCTACTGTGAGTGCAGACACAGGGAAATGTACTCCCACACAGGTCAATAAAGCACTTAGTGAGTGCGTCCAGTATGTGTAAACACAGGAGAATAATTCCAAGTAGGGCACCAGACCAAATGTAGTACAAAGCAATAAGACATGATGGGGTGTTGGTTGTGCTGCCACAACTAGACACCAAGGGGTTAGTAAGACAAGAGGCTGCAGGTCAAGTGCCTTCAGCTCCTGGAAGTGTAGTTACGGCAGCACAACCAACACCCTGGAGTGTCTTATTGCACTTATAAAATGAGTTTTGTGTTAAAAAGTAAAAAAATAAAAAATTAAACTGTTAAAACATCAGTAGTTTAAGCAGAATGGTCATACCAAATAAATAACCAACCAAAAGAGCTAAGCAAAGAGAACATGTCTGCACACTGTACAATAATTTTAATTGGCTGCCATCAGATCAAAGAGACAGACTACATATGTCTTGTTCTGTCCACAGCTCATTACAATGTTCACTTGTTAATCCACTTGCTGCTTTCTTTGAACAAACACAGAATTTAAAAGTTTTAAGATCAGACAATACAGTGACCCTGACAATTCCGATTTGTAAAACTAACAAAAAACAAAGGGCAGCTAAACAAATTGTAATCAAAATCTGAAACAATCTGCCCAACAAACTTCGAAACATATGGAGTGGTCAAAATTTTAAAGCTTCATTAAAAGAATTACTCCTGTCTGAGACACAGTACAATTGTAGATGAACTGCTTATTACTAGGTGTAGGAGTATTGCAAGTATACCTCTTTATTATATAGATGTATTTCAATTTTTATACACATAATTTTAACTTAGTTTAGTTTTTGTATATAAGTTATTGTGCTTGTATAGTGTTATATTATTTGTTACATGTTTCTTCTGTTAAGAGAGGTATGTATTTTAATGTCATGTACACTAACCCCACAACTAGAGAAGTAGTAGACCAAGTAATGGTTCCAGAAAAATTCCACTCCCAAATCACATATCTGGCATATGACATCCCTCTAGCAGGCCATGCAGGCAGAGATAGTACCCTGAGTAGGATACTACCCAGGTTTTATTGGCCCTCTATCCGAGAGAACATAACTGAGTATTGTAAAGCATGTGCTGAGTGTCAGAAAGTAGCTCAGGCTGGAAAAAGGGATAGAGTACCTCTACAACACATCCCCATTGCGACTAACCCCTTTGACAGGATAACCATGCATGTAGTGTGGCCCCTGGAAAAGAGCTCCAAGGGTAACAGATTTGTACTGATCATATGTGATTACACTACCCGCTACCCAGAAGCTATTCCCATGGGAACTGTCACTTCCCCAAGAATAGCAGAGGAGCTAGCAAAGGTGTTTAGCTGCTTGGGAATCCCCCAGGAAATTCTTACTGATCTGGGGAGCAATTTTAATGCACACCTGCTAAAAGAACTGCACCGTCTGCTGGACGTGGCAGCAGTGCGTACTTCCTCATACCATCCACAGACTGATAGCCTCATAGAGAGGTTTAATCAGAAATTAAAAAGAATGTTGAGGAAGTATGTAAAAGAAGAGGGTAGAGATTGGGATAGGTACCTCCACTATTTACTTTTTGCTTACAGAGAAATCTGTCAAGCATCCACTGGTTTCTCTACTTTTTCATTATTGTATGGGAGGAACCCGAGGTGGCCACTGGATGTGGTTAAAGAACACTTGGAAGAAGGGAAGGAGGTGAGGCATCTTAATGTCATAGAATACATGATCAGTTATGCAAACGCTTGGTGAGGTATCAACTTGACACACCAGAGCTTAGTACAGAAGCAAGACTTGCAGAAAGATATGACCAGGGTTTGAAGACCAAAACATTTCAGTCAGGGGACAAAGTGCTGTTACTCCTTCCTTCCACAGAGACCAAACTACTCATGAAATAGCAGGGCCCCTTCACCATTTTGAGGTAGACAGGAGCAGTGAATTATGAGCTTGGTATGCCAGGAAAGAGACCCCCCAGAAAATGTGCCATGTGAACCTCCTTAGGAAATGGCGTGAGAAGCCTAAGCCCTCCCTTTATATCCATCCTAAAGTTAGGGAGTCAGAGCTGGAGGTTGCCTATAAAAGGCTAGAGCAGTCAGGACAGTTGGGGGAGATCCAGATAAACCCTGAATTGGAGCCTCAACAACAGAAAGATTTGCAGGGGGTATTACAAGAATGTGAGCCCATATTCACAAACATACCAGGGAGGGCCAAAGGAATTGTGCACACCATAACTGCCATGCAAGACAAGCCCATACACCAAAAGCCCTACAGATTGCCCATGAAAGTGAGGGATGAGGTGATTCAGAAAGTCAAAAAAATGGAGCAGTTAAGCATAATTGTGCCCTCAAAGAGTATATGGTCTTCACCCATGGTCATAGTGGACAAGAAAGAGGGTGAGATACGTCTTTGCCTAGATTTTAGAAAACTTAACAATTCGTCACTATTCGATGGCTATCCAATGCCCTGAATAGATGATAGCTTTGACAGGCTAGACAATGCACATTATATATCCACCCTTGATCTTACTAAGGGATATTGGCAAATCCCCTTGTCACCTAATTCACAAGATAAAACCACATTTAGCACCCAAGCGGTATATACCAGTTTTTCACAATGCCTTTTGGGCTACATGGGGCACCAGCCACTTTTCAGTGTTTTATGGACCACATACTAAGACTACATACTGAGTACTGTGCGGCTTCTCTGGACAATGTGGTCATATTCAGCCCTGACTGGGAATCCCATGTTAGACACTTATTCCAGGTATTACAAGCAATAAATAAGCCAGGAGTGACCATTAACCCTGCTAAGTGTGCCCTAGCAAAGACCAAGACAAGATACCTAGGGTTCATTTTAGACAACAGACAAGTGAAGCCCGAGGTAGAGAAGGTTACAGCAGTAGCGTACAGCCAATTGCCTACCACAGAAAAGCATGTGAGATCTTTCCTAGGCCTGACTGGTTATTACCAGAGATTTATTCATAATTTCTTAGTCATTGCCAGTTCTTTGACTGACCTCACTACAAAGAGGTGCCGGAATAAGGTTCGGTGGACCCCTATTTGTGATGAGGCTTTTGGGAATATCAATGCCATTCTATGTACAGTTCTGTATTGAAAAACCTTGACTTCAGTTAAGTGTTTGAGGTTCAAACTGATGCATCAGAGAATGGTATTGGGGCAGTCTTATCTCAGAAAATAGATGGGGAAGAATATATGACCATGTATATCAGCAGGAAGCTAGAGGAGAGAGAGAGAGAGAGAGAGAGAGAGAGAGAGAGAAGATATGCTACCATGGAGAAAGAATGCTTAGCTCTGAAGTGGGCTATTGAGTCTCTGAAATATTACTTGTGGGGGGCTGAATTTAAGGTTGCAAATGATATAACCCCCTTTGCTGGTTGCACCAAATGAGAGAAAAAATTCCCTGTATAATGTGGTGGTACTTAGTTCTTCAGCCTTATCGATTTACTGTGTCGCACAGGGCAGGGACAAAACATGTAAATGCTGATTTCATGTCTAGATATGGTGAAGGAATTGAGGTCAATGAAATATGACAGACTTTCCCTTAAAAGAGATAGTGCAGGGAAGGTACCATTAGTTCCTGTTGAAAAATGTATTAACACCTCAGGGTAAAGAATGATGATATCCACTATGTTTAAAATGGAATGTTTATCATAAATAGGGACCCTGAGATGGAGCTTCTGAAGACAGATGGGTGGAAGCTCCATCCCTTCCTAGGACACGAAGGTGGTAAGCAGTCTGAAATAACTGCTTCCCTCTTAAGGTGGGGGATATGTGACAGAGAGATCCTGCCACGATTGAGGACCAATCTTTTCTTAAATATTTTGCAGTTCTTCTATTTCTTAGCCTAATTTATCCTCTACAATTTCTAGTCCATAAGGTTGGCAACCTATAGGCGGCCCCTTCCCTTTCTTGGCTATGCTATAGTGTACTCTTTAATTTTACTTTTCCCTGACAGGTCTTCACACAGGGAGGTTATTGTGATGACCTCCAAGTGCTCCTCATTGTTGGATTTATTATGCAATAGCACTATGTCATAAAATACCATGATGTATATGCCTTATGTGTATGAAACCTGTAAGTGTTGAACATAACATGGCACTAGGTGTTTTTGGTAAAGGTAAAAAGTTGTTAGGGGACTGTATTATAAAAATGAAGTTACCAGGGTAGAGATTTAAAAAAAAAGTATTATTTTAAATGCATGTAAATTACAGATTGTTTAAAAGGCCCTTTGGCATCATGCATTCCTGCTTTAAGTTGAACCAGCCTAAAATGTTATGGTGATTTACATATACATCCCATGATGCTTTGCATCATGGGGGTATGTGTGATGTGTTTCTTTGAAACTTGGCTTTATTGCCAATGTCCTTTGGGGTAACCCTTGCTTCAGTGCTTCTGTACTGAGGTTCCTTGTCTTTAGCTTGTTTTGGGGTTTTCCTTTTTGAGCTCCCCATCACCCAAATACATAAGATCAATACAGAGAATTAAATAATTTTCACTAAAGAGATAGAGCAGTAGATCAGTGGGTTAGTAGGTGCTGACCAAGTGCAGAGGAAGGCCATGTATAGTCTGTTGCTGCAAACTGATGTAATGAAGAAGGGATATGCCATTGCCTAAGGCTATCCCCTGTGTTTTAAACAAACATCACACAGAGATTGTGTGTTGAAACTGAAGTTCTGTGTCTGGTCCATCTGTTATCCCACAACTTCTCCACAAAGCAAAAGCACACAAACAGAGGTTGGCTCCCAATGGCACACTTTAACTTGGGGTGGGAGCTAAGGCACAAACATGCCACCGAGGATAGGCTCCCACAGGTTGTCAGTCCACCTCCTCCATCTGTACCACCACCCATTGCCCGCCCCTCTTTCCACCTGCGTCGTGTCACCATGCAAGAAGTTAGGCCTTACTTGCTAAAAGCCCTAAAAGGTAACACCATTGGTAATGACTCACTTGATCCCTGCCTTTTACGTCAGGTCTTGGATCAGGTCCTCTCACCTATTAAATGCATTTTCAACAAATCACTCTGTCTCGGAAAAGTCCCCTCTGCCTGGAAGATTGCCACAGTTACCCCTGTCCATAAAGGTGGTGACAGGACTCTTCCGGGTAACTACCGACCCATCTCAATCCTCTCCCCCCTCTCTAAGGCATTAGAGAAAATTGTGGCGTCCCAAGTCTCTGACTACCTCTGTAAGTACAATGTTCTCTGCCCTGAACAACATGGGTTCAGAGCAGGTCATAGTACCAATACAGCACTCCTGGAATTTTCCAATTTCCTCCATGCCTCCTTGGACTCTGGTGCCCTGGCTGGTGCTATATTCATTGACCTGTCTAAAGCATTCGATACTGTTTGCATCCTCTTTGCTCTCACCCTCGACCTAATAGGTTTTGCCTCAGGACTGTTTCCTGGTGCACCAGCTATCTCCGCCCAGCCTCCCAATGTGTGAAAGTCAGCGGTACTCTCTCTGAAACATGCCCCATTTGCTCTGGGGTGCCGCAGGGCTCAATTCTTGGACCCCTACTATTCTCACTCTTTCTTAACTCCCTACCCAGCAGTTGTACGGGTAAGATGCTTCTCTATGCTGATGATGCTGTTCTCGTTGCCTCCCACAATGACCCCATGCTGCTACAGAACTCCCTCCAACTAGTCTTTGACTCTGCAGCTACCTGGTTCACTGAGCACCGACTTGTTATCAACCTTAAGAAAACAAAAGCGATGCTCTTCTCCCACCCCAAAATAAGTACAGCAAGTTTCCCTTAGCTGTCCACTCCACACCAATCTAATCATTGACCAGGTGCAATCCTATAAATATCTTGGTATAACCTTTGACCCTGCACTTTCATTCCATGGACATATATCTGCCCTAAATTCTGTCGCCAACTCACGGCTAGGCATTCTTTACCCACAAGAAATGCCTCCTCCTGATGCCCTCCGCCTAGCTGTCACCTCCTCTGTCATGTCTCTCATTGACTATGGCCTTCGGTCTATGGCTCAGCAGATCAGACTGCCCTCAACAAGGTTCGTCTCACAGTAAATAAGGCCTGCAGACTTATCACTGGTGCTCCCAGACTCACTCACATGTGAGCTGTACACCCTGGCTACCCTACTCAACCTGGAAGAGCGACTCATGTATCAGACATGCCAGCTCACCTTTAAAGCCCTGCATGGCCTATCCCCCATAGGCCAATCCAACTCCATTCGCCATACTGCACCGACCCTGATCAAGCGCAGCTCGTCAAGAGCTACCCTAGTTACTCCGAGAGCCAGGACCTCACAAGGTCAGAGGGCATTCCCCTACCGTGCTCCCCACTGGTATAACTCTCTCCCTGCCAGTGTCTCAAACTCTCTAACCTTAGCTTGCTTTAAGCCCAGTCTCAGAAACTTCCTGCTTAGCTCTCACAAATGCAACTGCCGCTAGCCTAGTGTAAAAAAAAAAGTATATATATATATACTCTGTTTGACAATGCTCACTGAGCGCCTCCCCCCCTTCCTTTCCCTACTTATTCCTCCTCCCCTATCTCCCTCCCTTCTACCCCCACCAGCTCTCCCCCGACCATAAGTTTTGCACCTTTTGTTATCTTTTGCTCGTTGGAGATTGTACTCTATTGTAACAAAATTGTAATTGAACTGTAACTTTTTTGTTTGTAAGTACTGTGTCCCTTGTACTACTGTTCTGATGTCCTCTTTGTGACGAGGTACCTTTGTAAATGAGCCTCTGGCTCAAAGGTTTCTAAACTGATGTTTAACTAAATAAATAAATAAATAAATAACTCTGGGGAGGAGGCAGATGCTGGGAACCAGTGATGAGCTCCCAGTTGTCATAGTTAATTTGGCAGGGGAGGACTGCAGCATTGCGCCATCAAGGATACGCTCTGATGAATGCACTTTAAACTTGAGGGTTGCTCAGGTGAAGAATTGCACCACTGGGAATGGGTGGCAGGTGGCCTTCAAGATCCTGCTACCAATATGATACCAACATTGTTACAAATACATGAGAATGCAACAATGTTGTTGTTGAAATGATGGTCACGTAGTGTGTAACAACACAAATGGGTTATGAAACAGCTGTGAAAAAGACAATATGCATGTGCAGAAGCAGCTACTCAATTCATTATTACTTTTTCTAATTTAAGATTGTTTCATCCTGGAAAAAAAAGCACCACCTTTACAATAGGATCTCACAAACCTGAAAGTGTTGATTTTGAAGTCATTACCCTTTTTCTGTTTTAGGCTGACAATTAAGTGTATTAAAAATGAGTTTTGCTATTTTGACCCTCACTCTAACTTTAAAATATAATTAGTTTTTCTTATATATTTGGCTCGATCTGAGACCCTGTATTTGACAGATTCTAAAATCCTGCTACAAAGGGTGTATGTGCCAATTTTATACTCCTCAAGTAAAAAAAAAAGGGATCAATTCTAAGCAATCAAAAATTGTCATTTTAAATAGGTGTGCCTACTGAACCCTAACTGTACTGACACTACTGCATTACTAAAATAACCTTTTCAATGTCTGCTTCTCTCATAAAATAATAGGGACTCTGACAAGTAAAGGATATATAAAGTGATGCTGAATAGTGCCCTTGGAATAAAGCAGATACTTAGATCTCCATTTCAATTAACAAATTATTTTTCTGGTCAGAAAAAGGAAGTCACTTGAATACCAGAAGCTATTTACAACCTTACAGTCCTTGAACTGTCTGTTTATTGTTTACCTGAAGCTATGTACACCCTTACCCAGTCTGTAGTTGTCTCCATATTTCCTTGTAATCTCCCGGGTCGCACCCAAAAATAAGCATCTGTTTTGGCTAGTGTGCTTACCTGGTTAACAAAAGCTAAATAAATAAATAAAATGAAAAAGAAAACTTACCAACCCATAAGAGAACTTTCTCCAGTCAACTGACTAACAAACAGATGCTGAGACAATGATAGGATTGATATGATATGATATGATATGATATGATATGATATGATATGATATGATATGATATGATATGAATATTTTTTTTAATTCCAGCCAGTATGGTTAAGGTATATACATTTAATAAACCTAATCAGAAAATAAATTGCACTAAAAACAAGCAATAAAAATATAAAACTGAAAATGGCAGGACATACTAATTATATCTACAGCAAAAAAATAAAACAGTCCGTATGTCAGTGCAGAATTACTGCATCAAGTAAACACATTTCACACCATCCAATATTATACAACATTCTTTCTTCAGGAAGATATTTCAGTTGAGAGGCTATAAAACCTTATTTTTTATTTATTTAACACAGCGAGCTTCATTTTGACAGCCTGGACACCCCACTTTCAGAATATTTCTTCTTAAGCTAAAGTATGTTTTACTTTTCCATTGAGCACTGCCTACTGTATGCTTTTCCCCTTTGTGTTAGCTGCAAGTTTCAGTGGGCCACACAAAAGCTATTCTTTGCTGAAATGTGAATAATATAGCATCACATGAATTGACTATTTCAGTGGTTAGGAAAGTAGAACAATATTCATTAGCAGTTCTCCCTTTACTTAGTATCTCACAGTGTGAGGGGATTTACTTCATTCTGACTTTGCAATGTATCTCTTCCACTAGATTTGCTGCTATTAGGCTCATTAGAAACTGAACCATTTGATCCATAAAGGATTAAACCACAGGAATAGACCACCCAATCTCTTCAAAACTATTTTGACTAGACTGGATCAGTAATGTGGTCTGCGTATTAGTTTTCCCATCATTTATATGTGACATGCAGCATTCTGAGAAAAACTAGTAACGGTATCAATAACTTTTTAGGTAAAGGATTGTTTTTTACATCATCTGCCTGAGCAAAGCTAGCCTGTAAGATTTCTGTATTGCATGTTTACTCTGGAAATGTTTTTTTAGAACAATAGTCCTTTGTTAGTCACAGTATTTCTTTTTCTGAGCACAGAAGCATTTTATTAAATACTAACATGCAATGCAGAAGTAAATACTCGTGAGATAAAAAGCATCAACTTTCTGAGATGGTCATACCTTCTGCTAAAACACATGTTTTGGGGGCTTTAGTTTTGTATGTCAGTATTAACTGCTAATATACAGGTGTATGAAGAATATTCTGCATAGTGTATGATAAACAGGAAGAGCATTTGCAGTTTTATGCTCCATACTCAACCAGACCTATTCAATTTGATTTTATTGTATAGCCCCCTACTTTTTGAGAACTAGCACACTACAGGTACAGTGGCGTGAAAAAGTATTTGCCCCCTTCCTGATTTTCTCTATTATTGCATATTTGTCACACTGGATGTTTTCAGGTCTTTAGACAAAATGTAATATTAGATAAAGGGAACCTGAGTGAACAATAATACTTTTTTTTTTTTTACTTATTTCATTTATTTAATGAAAAAGTTAACCAACACCAACTGGCACTGTGTGAAAAGTAATTGCCCCAGTTAAATCAACCCAATTAAAGGGATAATTAGAGTCAGCTGATTGAACACAGCCAGGCTTGATTACAGCCAGCCCTGCTCAATATAAACCTCACTTATTTTGCCCCTTACCATCAGAGTCATTGCCAGCACAAAGATTCAACAAGCACATTATGCCATGATCAAAGGAAGTTCCTGAAAATTCAGAAAAAATGTGTTGCCCTCTATCAGTCTGGAAAGGGTTACAAAGCTATTTCTAAGGCTCTGGGACTCCATCGAACCACAGTGAGAGCCATAATCTCCAAATGGAGAACACTTGGAACAGTAGTGAACCTTCCCAGGAGTGGGTGGCCTGCCAAAATTACTCCAATGGCGCAGTGTAAAATCATCCAAGAAGTCTCAAAGGATCCTAAAACAACATCCAAAGAACTGCAGGCTTCTCTTGCCTCAGCTAAGGTCAGTGTTCATGACTCCACAATCAGAAAGAGACTGGGCAAAATGGGCTTCATGTGAGAGTAGAGTGGAAACCACTGCTAACCAAGAACATAAATGCTTGTCTCTCATTTGCCAAGGAGCACCTGGATGATCCACAAGCCTTTTGGGAAAATGTTCAATGGACAGATGAGTCCAAAGTGGAACTTTTGGACAACATGGATCCCATAATGTCTCGCAGAAAGCAAACACAGCATTCCACAGTAAGAACACCATACCAACAGTCAAACATGGTGGTGGTAGTGTGATGGTGTGGGGATGCTTTGCTGCCTAAGGACCTGGATGACTTGCCATAATTAAAGGAACCATGAATTCTGCTCTGTACCAAAAAATTCTGAAGGAGAATGTCCAGTCATCCTTCCGTCAGCTGAAGCTGAAGCGTAGTTGGGTCATGCAGCAAGACAATGATCCAAAACACAAAAGCAAGTCCACATCAGAATGGCTAAAAAGAAGTAAAATTAAAGTTTTGGAGTGGCCTAGTCAAAGTCCAGACTTAAACCCAATAGAGATGCTGTGGCAGGACCTGAAACGAGCAGTTCATGCTCGAAAACCTACCAAATGTTACTGAATTAAAGCAGTTCTGCAAGGAAGAGTGGGTTAAAATTCTCCACAGCGATGTGAAAGACTGATATTGAATTATAGGAAGTGTTTGGTTGCAGTCATTGCAGCTAAATGTGGCAAAACCAGTTATTAAGTGTAAGGGGGCAATTACTTTTTCACACAGTGCCAGTTGGTGTTGGTTAACTTTTTTTCATTAAATAAGTGAAATTAAAAAAAAAAACAAGTGTTATTTGTTCACTCAGGTTCTCTTTATCTAATATTATGTTTTCTCTAAAGACCTGCAAACATCCAATGTGACAAATATGCAATAATAGAGAAAATCAGGAAGGGGGCAAATACTTTTTCACGCCACTGTACTTCACAAAACAGAAGTTCAAAGTCAGCAGGCTTTATTCTGTAACACTATAGATTATTCTAAGTAAAAAAAAAATAATAGACAGGCAAGTACATATGAAGCATAGAAAAGCTTTTGCTGGACAGAACTCACAGTTCTGTTCCACAGGTCATTACTTATGAAAGCTTGCATTGCAGTCTAGTCAAAATCACATATAAACTTCAGGAAATGACCCTTTTCGACTATGAATTTTTATTAATGTGGGGTCATGTTTGCAAAAATGGTATATTTTTACTTTATATACTATTTAAAAGAGTTAGGAGGTTCTGGATTTAAACTTCACTGAAACCACTAACAGTATGACCCCATCCAAGTTACACTTGACCTCCCAGTACTTCTGTCCTCTCAGCTGCAAGATTAGATAGAATCGGGACCCCACTGTAAGTAAGATTTTGCAGCTCATTTGGGTTATCCCTAGTATGGTAAATAAATTAAAAAATAAAAATGTTTGGGTTACCAGAATGGTGATTTTTTTATTTTTTTTGTACAAGAAGTTAAGACATTTTGTTATATCTTAAACACTGGTGATCCGCTATCAGAAATGTTTACAGGGGGTGTACAACGCAATCTGGTAGGCCATGCTCAGTTGATGACTAAGCAGTATTTTAATTATGTAATTAGTTACCCCACACCGTAAGTAAAACTCTATTAGATGTTATAAACACCCCATGCATAACTCAACTTGAAAACACCAACCTTAGGTCATTTTTGTTCAGCTTTATTCCATAAACCTAGATGTGCAAATACATCAGTTTTATCAATAAAATGTATTAAACATATGTACATTGCTACTATAATAAATGTTTTACAACTCAAATAATCTTCAAACATTCACTCATTCTTGTATCTGATTAAACATGCAAATAGAGAATATTAGTGGTAAAAACAATTCCTTTGTTCATCGGGATCAGTGTTATATGAAAAGATAACATACTGTAATTCTTGATTTCCATTGAAATACTGCATGTGTAATTGTATTAAATTCATTAATCATGTATTTGATTTTGGATCATATATTAAACAAGGAGAACGCTTAATGTCAAACTAAAATAATTCTACCATGCTCTACCAACTGTATAAATTTATACGGCCTCTGAGGGGTGTCTTATATAGTATAACAGACACCGCGAGTGAGGTTTGGGCAAGAGGACCTCAAAACAAAGCTGAGCCGTTCTGTCTGCCAAAACCTCAAGAGAGGTGTCTCATATTCCATAAGAGACAACCCTCAGAGGTCCTATAAACATATTATAAATCATCTGAGTTTAGATCAAGTGATTCATAGTAGGTTTAGAGCCCTTTTTTTATTATGTCGCCCTTCCCCCGGCACTGAAGTGGAGCACTCTCTCCTAACACTCCTACACAAGAGCACACTATACACAGAATAAGATGTGCAGTGATTACAATAGGCATAAAAGGCTTTGCTTTTTTAATTAAAACAATGCATTTTTTTATAACTCAGACTTAATAATTTTCCATTTTTCAGTGTGTGTGTGTGTGCGCACGCGGGCATGTTTTTATGATTTTTCTTACGATCCCCCTCCTGAGGCATCCATGACTCTATTCTGAGGGAAGTTCCTCCTATTGACCCCTGTATGACCCTGCCCCCACCCCTCCATTAACAATATTGCTAACATGTAACCTCAGCTGCAAAGGACATGGGCAAGTAGTCAACTCCCAATGCCATGCACAAGGAAGCAAGGGAGTGCTATATAGTGACACATGTGAAGCCCACCCACTCTCCTGAAAGAGCACATGCACCACCCCAATGAATGTATACTTTTTGCCAACTGGGGAAGAAAGAGTTCCATGGCCACTCCTAAGCATGGGATTCCAACACTGACACTGATCCACCAGTGGTTTCCATGGAGCTGCAGAATGCCAGTTTCCTCAAGCAAAATTAACCTTTCCACTTGGACTATGTAAACTTTTGGACATGAAACTGGGGTTACCAGTAATATCGCAGACTCACCCCTTATAGCTCTTAAGGAGGCACAGCACAAGTAAGATGAAGTAACTGCATTACAATCTCATACTTACAGTGCAATATATACTGCTAAAGTGCTGGACAAGGGGTTACCCCTACAGTCTATAGCTAACACCCAACATTTCACTCCTGATATGGAGCTTTATCAACCTTCACGCTCTCAGATGTTAGCTACAGACTGGGGGGAGTAGCACTTTGTCCAGCATTTTAGCAGTATATAGTGAACTGTTAAGTCTGAAATTGTAATAAAATTACTTCTTCTTACATGTTGCTTGTGCCTTTTTAATTTGCATGTGCAGGGCTAGAGGGGGTAAGGCTGAGAGGCTTCTTTGCTTTCTCCTATTTTTTTTTCTCAGCCTTATGCACCTCATACCATGGATGACCCCTTCTTTGACATTTGTTACCAGTAATATTCATATCTCACACCCAATCTTTTAATCGGTCTTTGTCCAAATGTGCTCTCAGGAGAATTGTTATTCGTCCAGCAAATATGGGAGTCTTCCATTGCATGTTAACCATATCATGCCAGGAGTGAAAAACAAAGAAATATCCCAGCACCTATCAGCTAGAAACACTCCTACTCCTGAATACTATTATAAAAATCAAGAAACCTGTACTTCAGCGGGATCATGCTGTCTAAACTATTTGGTCTTTGCACCTGTCTGCAATCTTATCAAGCTCAAATGTAAACAATTCTGATCTGTCTCTTACATATTTTTCTCTCAGCATATACCTAAATGCTGTGTAGCTGGCTATTGCCTTTTTCCTGCCCTTTGCTTATATTGTACTGCACTGTAGCATACAGTATGTACTTGTAGACTGTGGTATTTAGGACTGTAACTCTTACATGTATACCATAACAATTCTGTTGCTTGTAATCCTATCCACCACCCATTCAAATGAGGTTATACTGGAGAACAAAGTTCTAAATAAATTAATATAGGTGTACACCTTATGTAATTTATGAAGGCATACTGCTGCAGCCCTGCATTGTCTGCCCTAGTCTGTGGCTGAAAACAAGATGCATCTCCTAGTCCACGTTCCTGGTGAGCAAAATTGGTGAATCATTACACCACCCCCCCCAAAAAAAATAAACTTAACAAGTTTGTAACATCATTCCTTGATTTGTCCAATGATCTGGTTTTCCACTAAACAAAACTGATGATGATGACAATGCCGATGATGATGATGATGGTAGTGATGGTGATAAAGGGCCTCTTTTACCAGGATTGAGGCTTTAAACGGCCAGGTCATGTAAAACTTAACTGTTGCATTTCAGTTATTTCAAAACAATATGTTTGGACAGATATTTAGTAGACTGGTGATCCAGAACTGACTTCATGTCAGTACAATGTACATACACAACACAGTTGTCCAAACACCCACCTATAGTTAAAGTTGCAGGCTTTTTTGACTACACAGATACATAGATACATAGACAGTGTCAGCAAATAAGGGCCTATGGCCCACCTAGTCTGCCCATTTGAGTTTGTAACTTCAGTTTATGCTTTCCAGGAACTCTGTTGCCCCTTACCCCTGAGCTCCAGAATTCCTTTATGTCTATCCCATGCATTCTTAAATCCCATGATTGTTTCAGCCCCCACCACTTCCTCAGGCAGGGTGTTCCACTTGTCCAACACCCGTTCTGTGAAGAAATTCTTCCTCACATTTCCTCTGAATCGTCATCCCTCCAACTTCATCCCATGCCCTCTAGTCCTGGGACATCTTTTTCGCTTAAAAATAGTGTATTCTTGCACCCTGTTCCTCCCTGTAAGATAGTTGTATGTCTCTATCATGTCCCCTCTCTCCCTTCTCTCCTCCAGGGAGTACATATTCAGTTCCTTCAACCTGTCCTCATAGAACTTGTGATGCAATCCATGTACCATCTTTGTTGCCCTCCTCTGAACCTTCTCTACCCTGTCTATGTCCTTACATAGGTAAGGTCTCCAGAACTGTACACTGTACTCCAGGTGGGGCCTCACTAGTGTCTTGTATAGTGGAATCATGACCTCCCTTTTCCTGCTGGTGATACCCCTGCCTATGCATCCCAGCATCCTATTTGCTTTACCTGCTGCCTTGTCACACTGTTTCCCTACCTTGAGGTCATCAGAAATGATAACCCCAAGATCCATTTCCTGCTTGGTGCATGCTATATCCTCACCCCCGAACTGATATATAGTGCCAGGATTTTTGTGTCCCATATGTATTATCTTGCACTTCTTTGCATTGAATTTCAACTGCCAAACCCCTGACCATTCTTAAAGTTTCTGCAGGTCCCTTCTCATTCTGTCTACACCTTCTGGTGTGTCTACTCTGTTACAGAGCTTTGTGTCATCAGCGAACAGTGAAATTCTGCCTTCTAGGTCTTGCTCAATGTCACTGATGAAGATGTTGAATAGGACCGGTCCCAGCACTGATCCCTGTGGTACCCCACTGGTCACTCTTCCCTCTGTGGAGTGACAGCCATTTACCACCACCACCCTCTGTGTCCTGCCGCCCAGCCAGTTACCTACCCACCACACTACTCTCCTGCCCACACCCATATTCCCTAGTTTGTGTAATAGTCTTCTATGTGGTACAGTGTCAAAGGCCTTGCTGAAGTCCAGATAGGCCATGTCCACTGCCCTCCCCTGATCCACCTCCCTAGTCACCCAGTCAAAAAATTCAATGAGGTTGGTCTGATATGACCTCCCCTGGTGAAACCATGCTGCCTTGGATCCTGCAGTCCATTGACAACCAGATGTTCCACCAATCTCCTTAAGTAGTGCTTCCATGTTCTTCCCCACTACTGAGGTGAGGCTGACTGGTCTGTAGTTCCCCGCTTCCTCTTTGTTCCCACTTTTGTATAAGGGGACTACATCTGCTGTCCTCCAGTCTTTGGGTACCTCCCCTGTTTCCAGTGATCGGCTAAACAGGATAGCCAGAGGTTCAGCCACCACCTCTTTGAGTTCTTTAGGGACCCTGGGGTGCACCCCATCTGGCCCCATTGCTTTATCAACTCTTATTACTTCCAGTTCCTTCAGGACCCTTTCTCGCGTAAAGTCCATTTCTGCACCATTCTCACCCCTTGTACTCCCTTCAGACCCATTATCCTCCTCTTCCTCAGTAAAGACTGAGCAGAAATACCTGTTCAGTATGTCAGGTTTACTGTTGTCATCCTCCACATGTCCCTCATCCTCCCCCTTCAGTCTCACTATATTTACAAAGACATGTTGTGAAGAAAAATGAAACACATACTGTATATCATTTTTTTTTACCAGGAGATGCAGATCTTTGACTCATGCTAGGAAGATTATTATAGACCTAAGAGAGGGGGCCAGCAATTTTCCTGAAAATGATAGTACAGTAGTAAGCATAAAGATTTTTGTGTTTATTTATTTTATTAGGATTATGTTACCAGGTAGGCTCATTGAGATTAAAAGTACCTTTTACAGACATGACTTGGAATTATTTACAAAAAAAAAAATCATAATTAGATGCATATAACAGTCATAAATATAGAGATATAGGTAGCAAACATATACAATAAGGTACATCCAAGACAGGGATGGTTCACGGGCTTGAACATTACATAGAATTTAACAATGCTGTGTTAAGAGGATAAAACAATGAGGTATCAGCATAAAGCAGGTTTCTCCTGTAGGACAAAAAGGATGGCTGTTAACCAGATAGATAAGTCCCAGGGGAAGGGCACTAGGTGAAGGCAGGTATGCTGGCTGCTTACAAGAAGTAGCACCCTAAGGGAGGTTTTGAAGGAGTGGAGGTTAGAGCATGCCTGGACATCAGCCAGGAGGTCACTACACAGCCTAAGTGTCACAGAGACAAATGGGGCTCAATTCTCAAAGTGGGCTTGGATCGGCACAAGCTGCAACAGACAGCAGCTTGCACTGAAGCCCAGTGTGCCAGGGACCCTGTACCCCATTCTCTGTTGGGAAGGGTCCTGGCAGCTAAGTTCTGCAGCTTGTGGCAACTGTGGTGGTGCACCAAACAGAGGGCACACTGGGAGGGTTAGCCATAAGCTGGGAAGGGGTCAGCTGTGCTCCACTCTAGTCCCTGTTGAGCTAGAGGTCCACCTTCCCCAATCTCTGATGTCACCATTGGAAAAACATTTCAAACAACCCCTTTCAATGGTAGTCCACTGCCCTCCCCCCCCCCATCCCTGATGTCCCCATTAAAAAAACATTTCGAACAACCCCTTTCATTGATGGTCCAGTGGTTCCCCTCCCGATCATAGAAACATAGAAACATAGAACATAGAAACATAGAAACATAGACTTTGATGGCAGATAAGGACCGCTAGGTCCATCTAGTCTGCCCATTTCCCTACAGGATAGGCCGCAGATCCTAGTTAACCAACAGCCTATTTCTTCCTACCCCCACAAGAATTGCCTTATGTCTGTCCCATGCATTCTTGAATTCTCCACAGTTTTAGACCCCACAACCTCCTCAGGAAGGCTGTTCCATGCATCCACTACCTCTCTGTGAAATAATACTTCCTCACATTGCCCTGAATCGCCCACCTTCTATCTTTAAATTGTGTCCCCTTGTTCTTGCAAGTCTCTTTTCTGAAAGATGCTACCCTCTTGGACTTTGTTGATTCCACTGAGGTACTTAAAAGTTTCTATCATGTCCCCCTCTCCTTCTTTCCTCAAGGGTATACATGTTAAGCTCCTTTAGTCTCTCCTCATATGGCTTCTCTTGCAGACCCTGCACCATTTTAGTTGCCCTCCTCTGGACTGCCTCTATCCTGTCTATGTCCTTGCGGAGATGGGGTCTCCAGAACTGGACACAGTACTCCAGATGGGGTCTCACCAACTGTCTGTACAGAGGGATAACAACTTCTTGTTTTCTGCTGATGATGCCTCTCCCTATACATCCCAGTATACCCCCAGCCCTCCCTACTGCCTTCTCACATTGCTTGCCAACCTTAAGGTCATCTGATATGATTACCCCCAGGTCCCTTTCCTTTTTTGTTGTTGTTACTACCTCCCCACCCATTGTGTATTCTTCCCCTGGGTTCTTGTTTCCCAGGTGCATTATTTTGCACTTCTTTGCATTGAATCCTAACTGCCATACTTCTAACCATTCCTCCAACCTTGCCAAGTCCCTTTTCATCCTTTCCACGCCTCCTTGTGTATCAACCCTGTTGCAGATCTTTGTGTCATCTGCAAAAAAGGAATACTTTTCCTTCCAGTCCCTCTGCAATGTCACTGATGAAGACATTAAAAAGGACTGGACCCAATACTGAACCCTGCGGTACCCCACTAGTAACCCCCCTTTCTTCAGAGTGGACTCCATTTACAATTACCTTCTGTGTCCTGTTGTTCAGCCAATGTTTTACCCAGGCTACCACCCTGGATCCCACTCCCAGGCTAGTTAATTTGACTATTAATCTTTTGTGTGGGACTGTGTCAAATGCCTTGCTAAAATCTAGGTAGGCCATGTCCACAGCCCCTCCCTGGTCTACTACTTTGGTCACCCAGTCAAAGAAATCTATTAGATTCATCTGACATGACCTTCCCGCTGTGAACCCATGCTGCCATGGGTCCTGTGCTCCACTGGCCTCTAAGTACTCAACTATTCTTTCCTTCAGAAGTGACTCCATCACTTTCCCTACCACAGAGGTCAGACTGACAGGTCTGTAGTTTCCTGCCTCTGTCTTGGTCCCACTTTTGTGAAGGGGAATCACATCCGCCTTCCTCCAGTCCTTGGGTACCACACCATCCTCCAATGATTTATTAAAAAGAGTAGCCAGTGGTTTCACTAGTTCCTCCCTTAATTCTTTTAGAATTCTGGGGTGAATTCCATCAGGACTCATTGCTTTGTCCACCTTCAGTTTTAGGAGTTCTTGCAGAATCCTTTCTTCTGTGAAAGGACTGGGATCGACCCCCCTATCAAGAGTGCTTCTGTTAATTGGGTGAGGCACTTCCCCCTCCTCTTTTGTGAATACTGAGCAGAAATATTCATTCAGTATTCCTGCTTTTTCACTGTCCCCCTCTGCCCACCCACCGTTCATTCTATTCAGCCTCACTATCCCTCCCTTTGTCTTTCTACGCTCGCTGATGTACCTATAAAAGGTTTTATCCCCCTTCTTAACTGAGTTAGGTATCTTTTCCTCAGTTTGGGCCTTTGCTATTCTGACTTCCCTCCCTGCTTCCTTCTGCCTTAACTGGTACAACTCTCTGTTCTGCTCCTTCTGTGTTTCCTTATACTTCCGGAATGCTATCTTTTTCTTCCTGACTTTCACAGCCACCTCTTTTGAGAACCATAGTGGCTTTTTCTTTCATTTTGATTTATTTATTTGCTTCACACAAAGGCTTGTTGCCTCTGTGATAGCAGTTTTGATAATTCCCCATTGTTGCTCCACACCTCCTTCTAGCCTGTTTGCTAGTGCTTTTCTGAGGCACTCTCCCATCTTGCCAAAGTCAGCCTTCCTAAAGTCCAGTACCCTCACTTTTGTATGGCTTGACTCTGTAGCTGAGTTTAACGTGAACCACACTGTTTGATGGTCACTTGTCCCCAGATGGCAACCCACTTCTAGATCTGAGATCCTCTCACTGCCCCCATTTGAAAGTATGAGGTCTAAGATTGCTCCCTCATGAGTGGGTTCTGAAACTAGCTGTCTAATGCCTGCCGCCTGTAGGGCATCAAGAATGGCCCTGCTCTTGGATGTGGCTGCAGCAAATGTGCTCCAGTTAACATCTGGCATATTCAGGTCTCCCATCAACAGTATCTCCCCTTTCTCTGCCATTCTAAGAATGCCTTCTATCATATCCTTGTCCATTCCTTCCCCCTGACATGGGGGTCTGTACACAACCCCTGTGCGGATTGTGGTGCCCTTTCCAGTCTCCAAGGTGACCCACAGTGCCTCCTCTCCTCCCTGTTTACTCTTTTGTTCAGTTGCTTTTATCCCTTCCTTTACATAGAGAGCTACTCCTCCCCTCTTCTCCCTGCCTGTCTCTCCTGTAGGTTATGTACCCTGGTATGTTAACATCCCAGTCATGGTTCTCTGTGTACCATGTTTCTGTGATTGCCAGATATCCAGGCATCCTCTTCCATTAAGGCCATCAGCTCAGGAGCTTGTTGCCCAGACTACGGCATTGGTACTCATTACCCTCCATTTCCTGATGGCCTTACTCCCTTTGCCCCATCCCTGTCCTTCTTGCCTTTGTCACCTCCATTTACCCCTGCCCTTATCCCTATCGACACCTTTATGTTGGTGTTTGCTGCACTTACTACTGCTATTATTTGGGGTTAGAATTTTCCTGCCCTTTCCAGTGCCTCCCCCCTTGGCTAGTTTAAAAGCTTGCCAATGAAGCATTTAAACCTATCACCTAGGATCCTGGTTCCCCTCCCGGACAGATGCAGCCCATCATGCCAGTATAGGCTTGCATCACTCCAGGTGGACCCCCAGTCCCCAATGAAGCCAAATCCCTGAGCTCCACACCAGTTTTTCAACCACTGATTGAATCCCCTGGTGCAGAACACCCTAGCCTCTCCTATGCCATAGATGGGTAGCACCTCCGAGAAGGTTACCGTGCGTGCTACTTGACTAAGGCCCCTCCCCAATTCCACAATGTCCCAGTTAATAAAACATTTCATACAGCCCTTTTTGTTGGTGGTCCAGTGCCCCCCCAGCCCTGCAAGTAGTGCCCACCCCACTCCCCCCATTCTGAGATGGAGCTGGCGACTGGCAGAGCCCTCCTCACACCTTCATGGCCTGCCACTGACTGAACTGTCACTGAACATGTACTGTAAAGTATATGCACTCACTCAGTGGCAGTTCTGTTAGGGGCCAGCTTCAGAGGTGTGAGGTGGGCTGTGCCAGTCACCGGCTCTGTCTCAGGATGGGGGGGGGAGCAGGGAGATTGGCACTACCTGCAGGGGTGGGAGCCACTGGACCACCAATGAAAGGGGTTGTTTGAAAAATTTTTTTAAAGGGGATATTGGGGATCGGGGAAGGAGGGCCACTGGAGCACTAATGAAAGGGGCTGTTTGAAATGTTTTATTAATGGGGACATCAGGATCAGGGAAGGGAGACTGTGGCACATTGCTGAAAACAGGCTACTCTCCCAGAGGAGAATTTTCTAAGTACCCTTAGACAGCCCTGGCTGGTCTAAGGGTACTTAGAATTTCTCCCTCTAGGAGAGTTCTGAGAATCCCACATTGGGGAATGTGGCAGCTTGCATCTGTCATATGCCCCCTAGCACCAGGTTGCAGCCCATTTTTGGGCACATGAGCAGCGCAAGCCCCATTTGGAGCAGGCAGCCTGCAGTTGATGCAAGCTGCTTTTGTAAATAACTCAGGGGCAGTTTTTGATGCAAGGTGCCACTTGCACCATTTATGTTTGGTGCAGGCACCTTGTGTTATTCTCAGGGCTTTGAGAATCGAGTCCAGGATCTTTTGCCAGCAACAGTTAAAGGTCTAGGAACTGTGAGGAGTACCTGTGAGGTTTTAGCTCCAGGACGGAGGTAAGATTTGGAAGGGGGTATGTAGTACTTTGTGCACCAGGTAAAGGATCAGATACTGGAGTTTTTCTTCCAGGATGGAGCCAATTTAGCATGGAAAGTACCTTGCAATGATGCGCCCACTTACCAGCACCTACAGCAAACCAAGACACATTGGGATACAGGGTTTTGAGCTTTGAGAACTCTGATTCTTTGAGTAAGTCTAGGACAGAGGCTCCATACATGATGACAGGTAGCAGAATACTGTTGGCTATGGATACCCTGGCTTCTAGAGTAAGATAGGGGTTAAGCTGATATAGCAGCCCCAATTTTTGGTTCAACAGTTTGGTCATACGATCAACATCTGGTTTAACAGATATTCCTTGGTCCATTAGAACACCCAGAGACTTAATTGAATCAACAGTCTCAATGGGATCACCCTTAAGTAAGCATATTTTTAGAAATCTCGCCCCCCCCCATTTGAGCCTAGACAGTGATGGCTGAAGAGGACAGTCTTAGTTTTTTCGGCATTTAACAGCAATTTGTCAGCCATGAACCAGGATTCCAACAGTAGGAAATCAGTTTTGAAGCCTGAGGATTGCAACAGTTGGAAGTCAGTTTTGAGGCCTGATTCAATTGACTGGAGGTCCCAGTGACACCCATATAGTACCACATCCTCACCATACAGGAGAGCTTTGGTACTGCCACAGTACCTGGTAAGGTCATTCATAAACAGGAAGAACAGTTGTGGGCCCAGTATAGAACCCTGGGAAACCCCATCAGTGATTTCAATCAGAGTGGACTGACTACCGCCCCCATTCAACCAACTGCTTTCTGCCAGTTAGGTAGTTCCTGAACCAGGAACAGGACATGTGATCAAGACCTAGCCCACTGAGTTTGTGCAGGAGCATCTTGTGGTTGACTAGGTCAAATGCCTTAGGTCAATAAAGATAGAACTTGTAGCATGCCTGGTCTCCTGGGCATCAAGAAGGTCTCTCGTGACCCTGACTAGTGCCATGTCCATTCCATGGTTCTTCCTAAAGCTGTGCTGGGCATCTGCAAGCAGAGAGTGGGTTGCAGTGTAGGCCTGGAGCTGTCAGTATACCAGTCTTTCTAAAGTTTTGGACTGCCTGCAAAGAACGGAACTTAGTCAGTACTGAGTTACAGGTTCCTTAGTACCCACTTTGTGGATGGGAACTACATTGGCCACTTTCCATATGTTAGGTAGGTGACCCTGCAGTAGGGACATAGTAGGCAGCACTGTAATAGGGCACAAGAATATGGGCACCAGGTTTGAGCAGCCTAGGTTCTAGCTTATCATGGCCACTAGACTCTTCTGCTTTTATACTTGAAAGGTGAGCCAGCACCTCCTGTTTGGTGAATAGTTTAAGGTGGAATTCAGCTCGAAATAGTGGAGGGGTGGTAATGTCATTTAGGGTTGGGTTCAAGAAAAAGCCAGTTAGGGGTACCTTGAAATGTGACAGGTCTGTAAAGAATCTATTAAATGCATCAGCTTCAAGAAATGGGTCACTGGTAGCTTTGGTCTCTTACATGGTGTGGGGGGGGTCCTGTTTTGCCTTTGAGAAGGCTACTAATTTGAGACTAGAACATCTTAGCATTCTGGTGGTTAGTAAACTGCAGCTTCTCTAAGTAAATTGCCCTGGCTTTCTTGAGACTGGCCTTACAGAAATTTCTAAGTGACCTGTAGCTGTGCCAGTCCAGATGTGAGCTAGAAGCTCTAAAGGCATCTCAGATCTTGCCCCTTTGCTTCCTGACCTTCTGAAGAGCTAGTGTAAGCCACTTAGAGCACAGGCCCTTGACTCCCCCTCTGGACCACAGGAGCATGTCTGTTAATTATGCTTAGGAGGCAGTTTACCAGGAAGTCTAGAGCAGTATTAACATCATTGAAACTTCCAATCTCAATCCAATTAGTGGCAGTGAGATCCTCCAGGAAGGCAACCTCACTGAGTCAAGAGAAGTCCCTGATAATTACGGGTTTTGGCTGGGGCTTAGTGAAACCATTGCTCCAGATGCAATAAATAAGGGAATTGTCACTGAGTGAGTCAGAGAGTATTCCCGATGCTCTAATATGATCATGCCTGCTAGCTAGGATCCAATCCAGGAAGGAGTGGTGGTTACCAAATTTAGCACTGTGATGGGTAGGCTCATTGATCATTTGAATGAAATACAGGTCATGAAGGGGGGATCTGAAGCTACAAGTGTCTCTACTTAACCACTTGAGGTCAGAATCATCAAGGATTGTTAACTCTCCAAGTGAAAGGGTTCCCAAGCAAATAGTAAGGTCATTGAAGGTAATTCTAGCTAATATGGCAGGGTTGTAGACATTGCCTATGTACAAGGGTTTGGTATCTCCTAGTAGGAGTTTCACTAGCAAACATTCACATTTCTTCTGGTCCTGAGTGGGCATGGGAATTACCACTGCTCTGAAAGTTTCTGTAACATACAGGAGGACGCCACTCTTTTTCTTACCAAGCTGATCCTTCCTGAAAGTGGAACACCTGGGAAGGCTATTTCATGGGGAGGGTGGAGGTTTTAAGCCATGTTTCAGACTCAGAGTATTAGGGTTGTATAGAGTTAGCCATGCTTCCAGACCATGTAGTTTGGGTGTAAGTCTGTTACTCAGATGTGCCAGCTTTAACCTCTTGGTACAGGACCAAAAAGGGGTCTAAGTGGGAGATATTTGGGGGTCCTGGGTTGGGTTCTATGTCCCCAGCAGTGAGGAGGAGGGGTTCCTCCAGAGCTCTAGGGAGCCCATAACTGACAGGGTAGTGTTCATACCATAAGGGGCTCAGGAAAGCATGTATAGCTGCTCTTTGTGATGTAATCTGTAGAGAGACAGCAAAAAGGGGATGAGTCTCAGAGCATTCAGGAAAATGAGTGGGATGCCTGGAGTTGCACTGTTGTGGACTGAGGTGTGTGGGGGGGGGGCAAACTATCAATTAGGGAGTCAGTTCAGAAGAAGAGAAAAACAGTCACCATTACAAGTAACAAACCTTTGTAAACCATTCTTATCGATTGGCTGTTACAACACAATGTATTGGAAGACTCAGGTAGTATATAGCCCTGCTGGGGGGAGATACAACAGGCAGAAGCTAGTGCTCTTAACTAAAATCTTAGTATGACAACCAGTTGAAACTTGAGAAGTGCTTCTAAATACGAAAGCTTTAGTATGGGCCACTCAGAGTAGGTCTTTAACAAATTTTTGTTAGTCAGTGGCTCACGAAAGAAGGACAACCTCAAAACAAGGGGAGAGAAAATAAGGTGCAGATTAAGGTCCTTAGGAAAAATATATCTCAGGATTTAGGCTGTTGGGAGACCCTAAAATAGGGAGTACTTAAGGCTATCCAACACTAGCTGAAATTAAGGCCTGCAGGGAAAGACTTTGTAATGGGTGGGTTAATTGTATTTTAGGATTAGGAAAATAATCAGTCTCCAAATAGGAAGATGTTAAAGCCTCAATACATATTACAGTACGTCTTGGCAATCTAGTAACACAAAGCTGTAACAGTAGATTGGAAACAATTCAGCCAAGTGGTTTGGAACTCCTGATTAACTTACAGTTATAAAATCACTAAGATAATGTACTATGGCAAACTAAAGCAGCTGATGAGGCAGTGCAGTAATTGAACACTTAGGCAGGTGAAACAGCCAAAGCAAAAAACCCTGCAGTACTTTACATAGCAGCTAGCAGTACAACCCTGTGCAGTGAATCCCCTGATAGCTACGATATTAGAGCCAGGCTATACTGTGAAACACATGCTAGATTAAGGAGGCAGAGCTGGGTCATGCACATAATACAGCAGGACTTAAACATATGTCCTATGAGTGAGAATAATTAGTTAATATACAAAAAGAGATTTAAATTAAATAATTATTCATATACTTAATTCTTTACCTTCATTAATAACAGTAAGTATAAAAAAGTATAATACAAATATTGCTGTATATTAAGTTTAAGACTATTTATTTTGTATACAATAAGAGATTTATATTAAATCCATAATCTTTCTAGGCAGTTTTCAAATACACAGTCTTTGAAGCTATCCTTTTAAATCTGCCAGAACAATATTCTATTAAAGGTACTTTTGATTGAACAGAAAACACTCCCAGACCTTGGGCTATTGCAAGGGATGTGCTTCAAGTGGCCTTCAGCTTTCTGAGCTGCCTTCTATACGAGTTAAGGAGGCATAAAGTACTTTGTAGAAGATTTTGTATGGGAACCACTACTTCCCATTTAATTCGACTTTTGGTCTTTAAAATACAGGTCAAATCAATGAATTTAAAGAAGGGACTTTAACACAATAGCCTAACTTTGCATTTTGACCTAGATAAAGGAGAGTCAGTTCAGGTCACAAGGCTTTAGTAGAACTTTAAGTGGTTTGTACACAAATGTGACAGAATGTTTAGAATTGCAGAGTCTTGCAAGTTCCATTGACAAGCAGTTAAAAGTATTTGAAATAGCGTTGTGAGTGAACTTTGATAAGATAGTGCTATTGTTTTCCTTTTGTCTGCTATTATTCATACCAAAGCCCCTTCCAAAAGTGCAAGAGTCAGAGAATGTAAAGGGTGGTCTATTTTTTACTGTCATTTTACCTTCCCTTATCAAAGTTGCTTCCAGCACTGTGGGCTTCACAGTGTTCATAGAAACATAGAAGTTAACGGCAGATAAGGACCGCAATTGTGCCACTTTACTGTTCTGCAGTTGTGTTACCGAGCTCCATTCCATTCCATTGAATGGTTCTAAAAACTTGTATTTCTGATTGTGTCTGCATCATTCTGTTAACTGTATGACACAGTTGATTTATTTCCCAACAAATGTGTGGAGGAGCTGTTGTAAAATGTTCTCTACAAAAAAAAAGGAAACCAGCAAATTTCACAGTTTTGTCTAAATACAATTTTTCTGCCATTTTCCCAGTTTTACCAAAATATTTCTGCAGGTTTCCTTTTGCTACGATGGATTTTGAGATTTGTGCACTTTCAAGGAACTTGGAGTGATGACACACTGTCACAGAAGTTCAAAAATGCCAGTTTTGGCAAAATTTTAAAAGTTCAGCTCACTTTCACCTGAATGATCTCCCGTATCAAAGGTCATTCAATTTTTGAGATTTGCTTTGACAACTATATGAAGTAAACCATTCCAATTGTGTTATTTTCTGATTCTAGTTTCTCTTTACTTAAGTATGACAACTAATATCAGGTAAAAGTTAGAAACATTTCTTTCATCTATTTCCAGTTATCTCCTTGCCTTCAGTGTCACAGTTCTAGTTTAGAATACCATGTGTGACTCACTGGTGGTTGCACTCTTTTCAGTAGGTCAGATGATTGTGGGTTGAAGTCCCACAGCAGAATTTTGGACGCATTTGCAGTGCTGATACTGCAGCACAGTACTTGGAAGCTGCATATGGCTGCCCTCCTCTGGACTGCCTCCACCCACTCTATGTTCTTTCTGAGATGCAGCCTCCAAAACTGGACACAGTACTCCAGCTGGGGTCTCGCCAGCAAACAATACAGTGATAACACCACTTCCCTCTACTGCTACAGATATCCTTCATTATGCACCCCAACATTGACTAGCCCTACCCACTGCTTTATCACACTGCCCTGCCACTTTGAGGTTGCCATTTATGATAACTCCAAGGTCCCTTTCCTGCTTAGTGAGTACGTTACCACCCCTTCCTATACTCTGCTTCTGTGTTCCAATACCCTAAATGCATGATTTAGCATTTTTTGGCATTGAACCTCAACTGCAATACTCTTGACCACTCGTCAAGTTTCCCAAGATCCTTGCCCATTCTCTTTACCCCCTCCTGAGTGTCAACCCTGTTACAGATTATGGTATCATCATCCCTTCCAAGTCTTCTAAAATGTCAATTTTGAAGATATTGAAGAGGATCAGTCCCAGTACTGAGCACTGCAACACCTCACTGGCCACTCCCCTTTCATTAGAGTAAATGCCATTAACCACCACCGTCTGTTGCATATCCATTAACCAGTTTCTAACCAAATTCACCACCCTGTATCCCACCCCTAGACTGCTCCATTTCTTATCAGTCTCCTGTTGAACAGCCTGCCAGTGGAGGTGGTGAGGCAGAAATGATTACAGGTTTTAAACATGCTTGGGATAGGTATAGAGGATTGCTGGAATTCAGAGGGTATACCCTAATGCCAGCAGTGCATGATACAGTGCAATTGTTAGTGGTAATATAGCAGACTAGGTGGGCTGAAGGCCCTTATCTGCTGGTAATTTCAATGTTTCTATATTTCTGTGTGGCACAGTGTCGAAAGCCTTGCTAAAGTCCATATAGGCCATATCCATTATCTTCCCCTGATCTATTTCCCTGGTCACCTGGTTGAAGAACTCAATCAGATCTGTCTGGCATGACATCCTCCCCCATGATTCCATGCTGACTATGGTCTTGCAGCTCACTAGATTCAACCTACTCTACCAGCCTTTCCTTAAGCAGGGTGTTCATTAATTTCCACATCACTTGAAGTGAGACTGATCAGCCTAGAGTTGCTGTCCACCTCCCTGCTGCTGCTCTTATGTAAAGGGACCGCATCTGCTCTTTTCCAGTCCTCTGTAACCATGCCTGTTTCCAGTGAACTGTTAAATAAGGCCATCAGTGGGGCAGCTAACACCTCCATGAGTTCCTCTAGTACCCTTGGGTACATCGTGTCCGGTCCCATAGCCTTGTCCACCTTCAGAGCTGCAAACCCCTTCAGGACATTTTCCTGTGAAAATGGACTTGTGTCCACCTCAGCCCCCATTTGTTTCTGCTACTCCCTGGTGATCTGTCCCCCCTCCACTGTGCAGACTGAGCTAAAGTGCCTGTTCAGGATGCCAGCTTTTTCTTTGTCCTTTCCTGCACAGTCTGCCCATGCCTTCCTAATCCCCATTATGCCTCCCCTTGCTTACCTCTTCTCACTTATGTATCTGAAGAACTTATTATCCCCTTTAGCTGCCTTTTTGACTATCCTTTCCTCTGTCTGCATTTTTGCTCTCCTCACTGCCTTTCCTTCTTGCCTCTGTTTTACTTGGTATACCTCCCTGTGTCCTCCTATCCCTGCATTTCCTTATACCACTTGAATGCCACCCTTTTTTCCTTCACCATCTTGGCCACTTCCCTGCAGAACCTAGGTCTTGTTGCTTTTACTCACTTATACATACCTGACCTTGCCCACTCTCCTCTTCTAGTGATGGCCATTTTATTGCTACTGTATATTGTTGTACATATGAGTCGTTGCCCCTCCACTAGCCACTACATTGCAATCTTACTGTATTTATGAGTTGTTGTCCTCCCACTATTATCATTTGTAGCCTTCTGCTAGCTTGTGTTGTACATGCCATCATTGTTTTGTAATCTCAATCTTTTTGAACTGTTTGCTCCTCCAAGTTTGCACCTAGAAGCAAGCTCCGGCTCAGTACACCTTTCCCAGTTGTTAGTTTAAATACTGTCACATAGAACAAGTCTGTAGACAAGAGGGCACATGATAAATTAAAAGGTAAAATAGTAAAGGCCAAGTGAAATCTGAGAAGGGGGAGAAACAGAACCAAGCCAAGGTATAGACTGGGTGTGATTAGAAAGACAAGATTTAAACTAAATAAATACATATCAGAAAAAAACCCGAAAATGTAAGTTTGTGTAAGAGAATTTGATGGTCGATTAAATCAAATGCCTTGCAAAGGTCTAAAGAAACAGACCCCAGTAAGGTCCCAGTATCAAACGGTCTAGCAACAGAATCACGAAAATCCAGTAAAGCAGTCTGGGTAGAGTGAGATGCTCAAAACCTAGATTTTAAGGGAGAAAGCAAATCATATATTTAAAACAAAATCTGCACTCTGATTGTGCACAAACCTCTCAAACAGTTTGGAGAGAACAGAATGAAGAGCTTTAGAAGGATAGTTACCTCGGGAGGAAGGTTAGAGTGAATGGACACCCTGATAGGAATAAACTTATAGTCTATGGGGACTCGATAATGAAAGGCATACAATGGAGGAGGAGTGAGGACACCTATATGAGGACAACAGTAGTGTGTACACCTGGGATGGAGGCAGGAAACGCAACTCAAAAGATAAGGGAAATGATCAGAGCAGCAAGGGGAAAAATCAGACTTGATACCGAACATTGGACAAACGATTTAGCGTGGTAAGAGGCCGAGGCAGTGCAACACAGATGTATGGACCTAGCAGCGGCATGTAGGCAAGCAGTGAAATCACTAACCTTTTCTGACATAATTCCTGTACCAAGGGCAAGCACAACTAGGAAGAAAAGGATAAAGGAATTTAACAGATGGCTAGACCGGTGGTGTAGGGAAGAGGTCTTCAGTCTTATAGGACAGTGGGGTGACACGTGGGGAGACAAGAGTCTCTACAGCAGTGACAGACTGCACCTGACCTACAGCCAGTGGGAGCCTTCAAAAGAGCATGGGATGGGCATAAAGGAATGTCAGAAGGCATTGTAAGAGGAAAGACCAGAAATCCAGGAGGGGGGTGGGGGCACAGATGTAGACTGAAATTCAGAAGCAACCCTTATTATTACGAGCAGACCCAATAGACCGAGAGGTCTTCTTCTGCTGGTCATTTTTTTATGTTCTTGTGCTCTTAACTAAAGAACTACAACTACCTCTGAGAACAGGAACCATCAAAGAGTGTTTCCAAGAAATTGGGAAAGATCTAGTATTAAGGGAAACATTATGCAAATATGAAAAAAGGTAGGTTATAATTTCAGCTCCAGCCTTCAGAAGAAAATTATCCAAACCATCATAACCTGAAGCAGCAGATGTCTCAATACTAGATAATAGGGCAGCAAATGTTCTCCTTATTGGTGATTTTAACATAACATTTGGGACTCTTGTGGTCTAGATATGGATTTACATGGTCAATCAGAAAATTGTCTGGAGTACCAATTATTATTGATTATCCAACTGCCATTAAATCCTAGTATGTTCAGACTACATTGTGTAATATTGTATACACACTGTAAAATGCCAATGTATTACATATTGTTTATATTTTGTAATTTTTGTCTTTCTATTCTGCAGTTTACCTTTTTTGTTTTTATTTTCACTGTGAAGCGTTTTGAGATTAACCTTGCATAGAAGGTGCTATACAAAATTATATTGTCGTGTATACTAGTAGTACAGAGACGGTATACTGTATAGGCACATATTCCAGCAATGATGCATTTTTTCAGTACAATTTGTCTTGAGTTTCAAAACATAGAAATAAAATCAACATTATATCACTCAAAAAAGTTAAAATATGATACAGAAAGTTCATAGAATATATAGGACAAATGCTTGCAAATTGATATTGATTTGCCATACATATTCTTGTCAGGAACCTTGCAATAATTTAAGGCAGATTTAACTAACTAAAAACAGGGTTCCATATGGTTTTGAACACTCTGAATTAGTTACTCACAATGGGGCCTATTCATGAAGGTTCAGAGTGCCTACACGCCGCTAGCCACCCCATAGCCACCCGCACCCATTGCATCCCTTGTGTGAGATTCACCATGGTGCAGTGGATCCCATACGCACCCACTTTCCAGACTACCTGAGAACATCCACTTGGGGTCAGTGTGGGGGGCATGGCCACACTCCATGCCATTCATGAAGGTGCGGAGTGCAGTGTTCAGGGGGTGATGGCTGCATCATCTGAAGGCAGTTGTAACTGTTACATGCTCCCCCTCGATGCTGCTGCTGACTGCAGTGGGGATGGCAGAGCACAACGGACCCCCCTCATGCGGCCCCAGCCCTTGGGTGTTGCATGGAGGGCTGGGGGTGGCTGGCAGGGCACCCACCTGTCATGGTTCCACAGGTGCACTGTGACTACTTGCCTACTGAGGTGCCCTGTGGGTGCAAAGGATCCAGGGACAGACCAGGTCAGGGCATCTCATTGGATGCCCACCCAAGACCGCCGAACAGCCCCTGTGCAGCTGTGCACACAGAAGGGAGCCATGTGGTGGCCAATGCTTCTGAGTACAGTAGCCGCGAATCTCTCCCCAGGGGTGTGGAGCTTCATGGCCTGGATACGTGCCTTTGGCACGTACTTACCGGGCTGTTCATGAATAGGCCCCAATATACATTATTCATTCATTGAAAGGGGAGAGGAAGGGGGATAATGGTCTAGAAATCAAGTAGGATCAATGGCGATACTGAAGGTAGGGAAAATGGGAAGACTAGGTGGGCCAAACAATCCTTATCTGCCGGCAAATTCTATGTTTTAGTCTGACCATGTATCTGGACCAGACTTTCACATTAGGAGATCTGGGATCTTTCCATTTAGTTAGAATTATAGAATCATAGAAATCTGAAACAGAAAAGGACCCTTCTGGCCCATCTAGTCTGAGCAACCATCAGCTTTCATATACCTCCTCTCCACCTGCCTCCACCCTTCCCTCAATACTCAGTCCCATATGCCTGTCCCATGCCCTCTTAAATTCCTCCACAATCTCAGCCCCCACTACTCCATCCAGCTGTCTGTTCCAGGGCTCCACCACCCTCTCTGTGAAGAAGCGCCCCCTCACATTTCCCCTGAACTTATTTCCTGGCAATCAGAGGCTGTGCCCTCTAGTTCTGGCTCCCTCTTTCCTCATCAGCCAACCCCTTTCACCTACTTTATTGAGCCACTTTACATATTTAAAGGTTTCAAGCATGTCCTCCCTTTCCCTCCTTGTTTCCAGCGTGTACAGATTCAGCTCCTTACACCTCTGTTTGTATGTCTTCCCCTGTATACCCTGCACTATCTTTGTTGCCCTTCTCTGAACCCTCTCTAAGGAATCTATATCCTTGCAGAGGTGTGGTCTCCAGAACTGAACACCATACGCTAACTGTGGCCTCACCATGGCTTTGTACAGGGGCATTATAACCTCCCTCCTTCTGCTGTTAATGCCCCTCCCTATGTATGCCAGCATTCCATTGGCCCTTCCCACCACCCTACTACATTGGAAACCTATCTAAGGTTTGAGGAGACTATTATCCCCAGATCCCTTTCCTGTTCTGATTCTTTGATCCCCCCCCCCAGCATGTCCCCCACTTTCATGTTTTTCCTCCCTAGGTGCATCACAGCACACTTCTTGACATTAAACCCCAGCTGCCATTTCTTGGCCCACTCCTCAAGCATCTTGAGGTCCCTCCTCATGTCTTCCACCCCCTCTGGGGTGTTCACCATATTGCAGATTTTTGTAGCATTGGCAAATAGGC